>OY755041.1:18434736-18909736 GCA_963576565.1 Aspidapion aeneum | reverse complement strand
GACACAATAAGCTCATATCCATAAAGTGCTCTTGCCTGCGCTGTGCTGCAGCGAGTTTTATAGTTTATAAACATTGAAAGCAATCTTGTGGGCGCTAAAATTTTTGGAATATTCCGCAATAACTATTTTCCAATCAAGTGTGGAAAATACACTTTTTCCGCACGATACTGCCTAGTAGACCGCACGAGGCAGGGGTTCGGTCAAAGCAGTCGAGTGTGGAATAGTTATTTACCGAACAAGTGCGGAAAGTGACCCTTTTCCGCACGAACGGCAGTTACACGAACGAAGCGAAGCGGAGTTCGGAAAGGCCGTTAAGGGCGGAAAAGACACTTTCCGCGCGTGTTAGGTACAATATTTTTCCTACTTGCGTAAAAACCTTCTTCCTACATAATGTATTTTGTATTTTTATTGACAAATTATGTTTTCGTTTTAGTTGTAAAATTCATGTTCATTACTATAATTATTTTATTTTTATTTGCTTTCATAAAATCACCAAAAAAGGTAGCGTGCGTAAAAAAAAAATTTACGCACGCCGTGCTTTTTTAAAAATTTTGTAAAATAATTCCAAATTGATATTCAGGCACTCTATTATTTTGGTGTCATTTTGACATTAATTAGTGACAACCTATTTTTTCGGATTGTGTTATTGTTGCTACTATGGGATTAAAAATACAAACCTTGCAGCAAGTGTCATTTCAGCGTTATTTTCGGTTTATCTACAAAGTTTTCGTTAAAATGGATTTCGACGACAGCGATATTGAACTTCCAGACAGTATTTTGAATGACGCAGCATCGGCGAGGGAGGAATTAGTTCCAGAAAAGTCCCGTCCGAGATACGAAAAAGAGTACCACGCTTTTGAAGATTGGTTAAAAGCAAAGAACACTTCATCGCTAAAAGAAGAGGTATTTTTGGCCTATTTTTCTTATTTGTCCAAGAGTTTGGTGCCTAGCACGTTATGGTCAAAATTTTCAATGCTTAAAATGTGTATAAGACTACGAAAAAATATAGATATTGGGCGATATTATAACTTAATATCATTTATTAAACGCAAAAATGTCGGTTTTAAACCAAAAAAGTCTCAAGTACTGCAAAAAAATGAGACCGATAAATTTTTGAAAGACGCTCCCGATGAGATTTATTTAATGAACAAGGTGGCCACAATATTCGGCATTGCAGGAGCCTGCCGAAGATCGGAGTTAGCGAATTTACAAGTATCCGACATCAAAGAGAAAGGCGACATCCTGGTGGTAACAATTTCAAACACTAAGAACCATACTTCAAGGAGTTTTGTGGTCTGCGATCCCAACAAAGACGATATAAGCTATATCAACATCTACAAAAAATACAAAAATTTGCGACCACCTGACACACCGCACCAACGGTTCTTTGTTTCCTATCATACCGGTAAATGCTCGAAGCAAGTGGTTGGTGTAAACACATTTGGCAAGATCCCCGGTAACATCGCCGGGTTTCTTAAGCTGCCAAATCCGACGATCTACTGCCACAATGTTGGCCAATGCCGGAGCAAATATAACCAATTTGAAGCGACATGGTGGGTGGAAGAGTGCGTCAGTAGCCGAATCCTATGTGGAAGAATCCGAGGAAAACAAGAAAAAAATTGCAACGCAAATTTTGCAGAAAAAAAGTGACACAAATCAGGAGACAGGAGAACGCCAACCATCCACCTCAGTACTACCCTCCACCTCAGAACTACCATCCACCATAGCACTTCGATCCACATCAGTGCAAAGAAGCACGAATGCAGAAGCAACGACAGTGTTTCCATCAATGACGACGACTAATACATCGATACAATCTGAAAACCTAACAAAAGTGGCGGCGTCAGCATTAACATTACAAAATGCGACGCATTGCACGTTTAATTTTCATATTATGCGTTAAACTTTTTTAATTTTTCGAGTAGGTTTTAGTTTTTCTTCACTGTTTCCGTTACAAATAAAAATATAAAACAAAAAAAAGTCTAAATTTACTTTAATATGCAAAACGTGCGTAAAAGTATTTTTTACGCACGGCGTGCGGAAAGTTCAACTTTCCGCACGCAAATGCGTGCGCAAAAGTGCCCTTTTACGCACGCAAGAAGGAAAAAAATATTTTCCTCACTGGTGCGGAAAAATTTTTTCATAGTGCGGAAAAGTAAAATTTTTCGCACTAAAAATAGTGTGGAAAATCACATTTTCCGCACGCTTGTAGAAAATCGTTGTTTACCTAACAAATGCGGAAAGTGATATTTTGCCGCACGCGACGTCAGTTGGCCGAACGACGCATTGCTGAGTTCGGTCAAGCTGTCAAGGGTGGAAAAGTCGCTACAAGTCTGTTAACGTTGCTTTATTACAAATTATTAAAAAAAAAAAAAATACTGTTAAATAAAAAAATTTTGTAAAACGTCAACAAACAGCATTATTATTTTGTGTTGGTAAATAAATTAATGTTTATTCCGAAATAAAAAAATGAGTGCGGTAAAGTTAGATTCCCGCCGTTTGGTGTGTTTTTTTTTATGCGGTAAAGTTATTTTAGCGCACTAGTGCATAAAGTAACTTTACAGTACATATGCGGAAATGTACAATTTACCGCATCCAAATAAATGCAGAAAAGTGAAGTTTCCGCACGCTCGTAGGAACTTTTTTTCTAAAGTGTAAGGTATAAATGACAAAAAATGTTCTATTTAGCTTCTAATTTTCTGGAAATTGCTCCTGCTTGGTCTGCAAGTAAGATGTCAAAAAAATGAATCAAATCAATTATTCTATGGGGTGGGTTAGTAGGATAATTCGATAAAAAGTGGAAGAGGAAAATGTTATTAATAGTCCAGTCAACGAGAGGGTTGTAGAGTGCATGGAGCGGGGGGGGGGGGGGATGAATTTTACTATCCGGGAATAGTTTTAGGATACTTAGGACATTAAAATAACAGAAGTCCCCACCCCTAGCCCTCCCGCTTCAGTGGTGGAGGGGGGTCAAAAGGTGCAATTTTTCAGTTTCTTGCCTATAACTCGATAACGGCGCGTTGTACAAAAAAAATATTTAGTTAAAAATTAAAGAGCATTAAAATCCCTACAAAATGGGTACGCCAACCTGACCTTTAAGTCTAACAGATTTTGAGATAGTGGCAACCAAAAACCGTTAATTTTTGAAATTTACATTTTTGCCTAATATTTTTTACCACACTTGTTCATCTAACACTTTTGTTTTTAATTTTAGAAAAAAATCGTGCAAAGCGACAATCTAGTGGATTCAATTTTATTTATTTTTTTAATTATCTTTAAATATGTGATCATAAATTAAGGGTTACAGGCGTTTTAGTTTTAAGCTGATATTCCTGATTTTCGACAAAAAACTGGATAATTGCTTTTACTATCATCTTCCTCATCATCATCATCATCATCATTATGAGACTATCGGTCAAGCTATCGACTTTAAGGGCACTAGGACGGGGTAAATTAAAAACAATAAGTATTATTTGAAAATAAACTTAAGGAAAAACGTTCTGACTTACAATGGAAGTATTATTGTTATTATTAAATGCCAGCTAAAATACTGAATAACTAGTCATTAATAGTTTTTACGTATAATGAGAACAATTTTTGGATTGATTTATATCAAATAGCCTTCTAAAAGCATTCTTAACATATTGTATTGACTATACCTACAAATGTGAAAATCATAAAGCATATGGAATAAAAAGAAAACTCTGTACGTAGTAATATTTGGATAGAGGTAATGTGAAAATGTTCATAATTAATGTTATTATAATTATTTTGTTTTTCTTGCTTTTTTGAATTTCAGGCTCGACTTCTTTATCTTTTTTATGATGGATTAAAACGGACACACCCTTTAAAAAAAAATGACAATTGTGGCATAAATAATGCTAATGTAATGGACATGTTTTTGCAGTTACATTTGATGTTGCTGTAGTCAGTTACGCATCTACAAAAACTCATTTGTAAACATTTTTTGCTGCCACTGAATATTTGGTGAAGACTGGAGATATACAGTTTGCATTAGATTCCCAACCCTATATTTCTGGAGTTAGCTAATTTGCTAACCAAAGCTGTAGTTAGTTGATAATATCTTCTAAGTTATTGTTGTTTTGTTTTACCACACTTGGGAGATGCGATCAGAGTAATATTTGGATAAAGGTGATTTGAAAATATTTGTAATTCATATAATAATAATGTATTGTTTGTCTTGTTTTCTTGGGTTTCTTCTGCACATTTTTTTTAGGTCAGTAGTTTCATATTTGCCTCTGATTTTATAAATAAAATGTGTAGAAATTTAGGGAACTTTCATAGGCCGGGGAGTTATATCATTTTAGCAGGTATTCCTGTTAAGCAAGTTTTACTTCAGCATGCAAAGAGCGGGGATTGTAAAACAATTTGGCTGGTTTTTCGAGTTTAGATAAAGCCTTATAAATCCTAGCTGACCCCCTAAATATTGTGGTCGGGTGGAGTGTTTGCGACCGAGATTTGCACTGCTCACAATATCCTGTGATGTTTGCAACTTTGTGATTCTACTTTATTAAAGTCTTACTTTAGTAACTTTATAAGACAATCTCTGTTTTTGGAGTTGGAAAGAAATTAGTGACTTTCACTAATTTAGATTATCAACAGTAAAATAAACTAATTTTTTTCATACAATAGCGTCTTTTTTGTTTTGCAGCCATTTTTGTAATGTTATATCTATCAAATACAACAAGAATTAAATTGAATTAATTCAATGCTTTAAGAAAACAACAGTGCAATATTTGCCAAAATAATATGACTTGATGAATTTGACTTATCCATTACAAAGGTTGGTTGGTTAGATCAGTCTTTTCGGTTGGGTATTAAAGTTGGTTTAGTAATTGAGGATCTTCTCTGCCACAAAACTTTATGCAGTTAAAAGATCTCAGGGAACGTTCTTAAATTACGTAACGCAAAAACTCAAGAATTTTTAACCCCCCACCCCCCTTGTACCGCATTAGCAAAAAAAAACACGTTTAAAATCATTGTTTGTAACACAAGACCAAACCTCCCCTCGCCACTTTGTGCGTTACGTAATTTAAGGATGGCCACTCAAAAACCATACCATAGTTTGTACTTGTGAAAATCTGGTTAAAAATGTCAAATTGCTGTATCTTTTGATATGTTGTAGATAAATTAGCAAATGCTACACATTGTCAATGTAAATTGATTGGTCTACAGCGCACATATTGATAAATTTCTTCTAAAATTAAAAACAAAACTGCTAGATGTACAAGTTTGATAAAAAGTAAGGGGCAAAAATGTGTTTTTCAAAAATTGACGGTTTTTGGTGGCAACTATCTTATAAACTGTTACACTTAGAGATAAGGTATGCATAAGTATATTGTAGGGAATTTAATGCTCTTTATATTTTAATAAAACATTTTTTTTTGTACAACGCGCCGTAATCGAGTTATAGGTAAAAATTCGAAAAATTGCACTTTTTCACCCCCCCCCCCCGCCACTGAAGCGGGAGTGCTAGGGGTGGGGTCTTTTGATATGTTAACGTCCTAACTACCCTTAACATATTCTCGAAGAGAAAAATTCTCCCCCCGTCCATGCACTCTACAACCCCTCAATGGCCATTCATTGACCGGACTATAAGAAGGGTTGTTTAGATTAAAAAACTACGGCAGATTCTCAGTTTTTAGAAAAATCAACCAACTCTGATTTTATAAGTCGATTATGAAAATTCTGTTTAGACAATTTTAAGCTAATTTTTCTAAAAATTGAGAATTTTTAATTCTAAACAACTTTTCCTAATAATCCAAAAAAAGGCATTGGAGAAGCAAAATATAAAATTAATACCTAATAATGATGAATTAAAACATTATAGCACGCCACTGGACAGATAAAGATAGCGCTAATTGAAGCCATCTCTTTTGCGCCTCATTTTATTCTGGCCAAACTAAACATACCGGTGACCCATCTTCACAATAATTAATTTTATGATATTGTAACGGGGGGGGGGGGGGCAAGGGGTTGGTTTTAGATATTGACAGGTCGCTAATTACCTGTCACTACCTCACAACCGCAAGTCTTATTCGTCGTTAGTTCCTCGCCGGTTAAAAAATACTGTCACATCTTTGGTTTTCGGCTGATGCAATCCAATTTTATCATGGTATAAGAGCTGGGATATGGATTTAAGAAATGGTTTGGTAAAAAGGCAAGTACATAAATAAACTTTTTAATATTAATTTTTGTCATAGTCTAAGAAAAAGCGTTTTTAAGCAATTAGATACAGACCTATTTAAAAGTAAGTAAATACGTACGTTTAGCTATGGAGCAATTTAACATTTAATATCAATTTTCAAATAAAAAAATTACAGCGAGTAAATAGTAATATAAAATTGTTTTGTGAACTTGATTAAACGTATCGGTTTAATACCAAGTAAGTACTATATCTATAAGTAAAAATAGACTATTTTCTCTAAATATCTCAGAAACGAAGGATCCTACAAAGTTTTTGGTTATAACATGAATTATTAAGAAAAATGCGATGTACTATACTCCAAAAACCGTATATTGATGCGATGCTTCGTTAAAAAGTTAGCATTTTTTAATTGTCAAAAAACTGTAATTAGCATTAGGGCTTGTACGCACGAACGGTTTTTTTGCCGTCATGTCGTTGCGTTTTTTTCACCGCTTTGATAGAACGCGCTATTTTAAATGAACCTGAACGTACCAGCGATTATTTTTCCGCGACGGTTTTAATTATTTTTCAGCGCGGTGAAACAGAACTACCCTTCGTGCGTGGGAGCCCTTAATGGATTTTAAGCCAAATCTAATCAGCTCGTTACAGTGTCGAACCTTATTTTACGTAAAAATGCTATGAAAATCGGTTCAGCGATTTAGGAGCTATCGTGTTACGGACAGAAATATACACACACACACACAAACATATCACGACGATATTGCTAAGATACGTCAAAATACACGCAAATACGGCATTTTCGCCGTTATCTCAAAAAAAAATTCGTCGAAAATAATGCCTTCTCTAGCCATAACTGCGCGGGCTAGGAAGGTAAAAATAGACTTTTCCTCAATTCACTTATTTTTTTTTGTTTAGTCTTTTTTACGAGAACTTAGAGCCAAATAAATTAAAAATAGGTTGGAATCTGGATAACAAGCTGTTCAAAAAGGTCATCGCTATACGTTTTTTTGCAATATTCTTCTAATTTTAAAACACACAATTACAATTCAATTACAATTCAATCCAAGTTTTGGTTTAGATAAAAAAAGAAAACAAGATAACTTTTTGTATTATTAGCGACCTGAAAATGGAGAATTTTACAAAATATTAAAATTGTGAAATTTTATTTTTTTACAAGTCTCGCGTAATCCAACGGTTTACTTTTAACCAGGAATAATAATTCTTTGTCCTCATTGTTAAACCTAAAGTTAACTTTTAGTTTATAAATATAGTTTTCATCTGTCTTAACCACTTCATACTTGAGCAACTCATAATCAGAAGTGCCTAACGTCTCTTCCAAAAATCGATAGACGTCTTCTCGAAAAACTTCGGGAAACATCGAAATTTCAACTAGCTCATCCACGGCTTCACTCAGGAGCTTTTTGAAGTCTGTGTCGGTCTCAAATAACTTCAAGGCAAAAGGAGTTTTATCAACAAAAACAAACTTTATGAACTCCTCTTTGTCATTTAACAGTTCTTTGTAAAACTCTTTACTTCCACACTGTTGTAAACGCTGGAGGGCACCCTGTACTTTAATTTCTGGCAAAATAAAGCTCACAGATCTTAAGTAGTCGTCGTATGACATTTGTATGTTATTTGCATCAACTCCAATATTTTTTAATTCCTTAGTTAATTGGTTATGGTAATATTTCATAAAATAATGAAAATATTTCTGACGAACGTATGTATTCGTAGTCAAGAAAATAAATAGTAAAACGTCATGGGCGGGTACGTGGTATCTAATGAGTTGGAAGTCCACTAAAATAGCATGAACGGGTTTTCCTGATTTGCTCGCATATTGATACATAACGTTTTTTGCCCACATATCACCTTCGCAAACGACGTTCCTAAAATCGGTTTGTAGATTTGTCATCAAGTCTAGTGCTCTCTTTACGATATTTTTAAACCTTTCTTTAATTTGTTCTTTTGGAATGCTATATTCAGGCATTTTCTCGATTAGGGCATTTAGTGCTTTCACTCCCCCTTTGAACCATGCATACCCAAGAAAATCATCTTCCCTTCTAATAAGAGGTTCTTTTACCAATTTTTCATCCCCTTTAAATAGTCTAAATGATATTCCTTTCTGCTTAGATTTATATTCTTCGTAACCTAATGAACCCGCATGTAATTTTGCTAGGGCTTGTAAAAGGAGACAAATATGTTCGTTATCTAATAAATTCAAACTTTCAACTTTGGGTAAACTGTAGTTTTTTAAGCTTAAATCCTCAAAAACTACGATGTCATCTTTTTTACCCAAGAGGTATTTTGGTAGAAAGTCGATTGTGTAATTTGGTAAAACTTGCAAATTTTTCAAAAAATTTTCGTAAAAATATATTTCGCGTTCCCATCCATTTATTGACTGTAGGTACTTACTTTGATAAGGATGACCAAAAGGAAATCTTTTTACAAAGAATTTATATTCGTTATTATCACTATTAAAATTTACTTTAACCTTAAGTAGTATGTGCTCTCCAAGAAAACCATTCACTTCATCAAAATAATTTGACGTTTGATAATTTACAACTTTAAAGTCATCTTGCCCCAAACAGTTTTTCACTACTTGATAACAGTCTTGTAAAGTTAAAATTGAGTTGTCCATGACTACCCAAATACTAAACTAACAATGTATAAATTCTGCTGTATCCACAATAAACTTTATCTTTTACTGATTTTGATTTTATGACTTTTTTGATGTAGGTTATCAGCCAGTGACGTTTTTTGATAAATATATTTGTTTTGGTCTGAAAAAAGATAACTAATTTGCAACAAAAATTTGAATGTTTAATTAAACTAGGCAGGTATAATACGTCAGTAGTAATTTCTTAAACTTAAAGCAAACATTTTAGATCAGCAAAATGACTTGATATAAAGTCTGCTTGTCTCTATTAGAATCATCAATCATAAAATACCGAAGCGGGAGACACCCCAGGCATCGCGCCTATCGATTCTGTGTGACCAGACACATCTTTATTAAATATTGACAGTTGCATTGTTAAAATAGAGACCCAGGAAAGAGAACAAGTCTTTGTAAACAATACTAGCGGTAAATAGATTTTACCACCATAAGTACCACGCTTAAATTACATTATAGAGGGTGTAAACGGTCTGATTCACATTATTTTAATGGGTGATACAGGAGGCCAAAATAAGAAAAAACGTTCATATAACATGGCGGTCAACACTCCCCTGTTTTCAATTTTTTTTTTAATTTTAGGAGTGGTGGAAAAAGGGTTTTAGCAAAAAAAGAATCTGTCAGTGCCATATATCTGCCTAATTATAAATAATCTAAGGCATCTGAGTTACCTCCAAAACTGAATAAATTCGTCAAAAAAATTATAATATGTTATTGATATGATATTGTTATGTCTACCTAGAGACTTGTTTTTAATAACATAAAACATCAACAAAAACATTGCGATTAATATGGCATTTCTAAAAGTTTATAACAAAAAAAGTTTTTCTTAAAAAAATATAATTTTTTTAAAATAATTTTTATATTTGATTATTGTTCCTGATTATTGTTGCTGTATTTTTTAGAGAAGATTAAAGCAAAAAAGTTTAAAAAATTGTCAACTTTGATGCACTGTATTTAAAAAAAAAGGGTTTTGAACCTCATGTTATACAGGGTGTCCTGATTTAATTCTTTAATTGAAATATCACGAGTACGTGAGATAAAGTATAAGAAAGTATTTAAAAGTATGTAATTTTTTAATTTTTTTTTATTCTGATTCTTTAAAATACAGAAAGTGTCCTCTGTGGCAATTTTTCCCAAAAAAGTTCTAATTTTTTTCAAAAGTTCGCTTTAGGCTCCATTAAAAAAATATTCTACAAATATGTTGCTGTAACTTTTTCAAAATTATGACTTTTTCAACTTTCCACTTAATTTTTAATCTTTTAATTAGCTTCCTGGGGGTTTGAGGGTAATGCGCATTAGCTTGCTGGGGGTATGAGGGTCCTTTGAAGGTTTTTGAAAGGTATGTTACATTTTACAGGGGTATCGGTTTATAAAACATAAAAATGATGGGGAGGAGGATTGTCACTTTCAGGGTACACTATTGAACCTGAAAGGGATTATTTGATCCTCTTCAAAATAATTTTATTATCTCAGTTTAATCTATTTAATAGGCACTAAAGTTGCTTCGGATTTAGTTACACTTTTTTGTTTAACTTGTTTTAGCTGATGAAACAATTAAGACTTTAGTGGAGACGACATTCAGCTTTTCTATTTAAAGGATAATTTACTGAAAATACAATGATTTTTTTTCTCAATAACTGGACGTCAAACCTCAAGGTAGCTCATATACGAGTAGACAACAACAAACAAATGGTTTTAATTGGACGCGGCCAATTTTTTGAATTTTTTTTTTTTAAGTTGTTTGTGAAAAAATATTATTTAAATAAACTGTTTGTAATTGTTTTCTTTTTCGGTAAACGATTTATTCTTGTGGGGATATTTTTTTGGAAAATGATGGTGTTTAAACAGGTTAGGAAAGGACATTAAAAATCACATTTACAGCATATAATATGTAAAAAATTATCTACATGATATGTTATTGGAAAATTACATACAAATATTTTTTCAATGTGCTTTTTAACACGTATTCACAAAATCTGTTTCAGCAAGCTCTTGAAAAGATAAAATATGGTGTTTCTCTAAATCGTGTACTGATCAACAAGCTAAAATATACGGATGATGTCGTCCTTCTTGTGAATACAGCAGAATGCCATATAGAAAGTACCTGTGTATGTGCACATGAGAAAATCCGCCATTTTGGATCGGCCATTTTGATTTTTTTAAGTTTGAGTAAAAAATTGTGTTAAATGATCTAAAGCAATGTAGTAGTTCATGTTTGAGACAAATCGGTTGGTAAATAAAAAAATCCGCCATTTTGGATTCGTTATTTTAAATTTTTTAAGTATGAGTGTAAAACTGTATTAAGTGATCTCAGGCACTGCAAACCTTTAAGTATCAGACAAATCGGTTTAAAAATAACGAAATCTGACATTTTGGATCGGCCATTTTGATTTTTTTAAGTTTGAGGAAAAAATTTTGTTTAATGACTTTAAGCAAAGTAACATTTCAAGTTTGAGACAAATCGGTGAGTAAATAAGAAAATTCGCCATTTTGGATTCGCCATTTTGTATTTTTTAAGTTTGAGGAAAAAACTGTATTAAGTGATCTCAGGCACTGCAAACTTTTCGGTTTAAAAATAAAATAGCCAAGTTTAAAAAAATATTTCCAAACTATTAAGAACCTTTCATTTTGAAATTTGTATTGGAGAACTTGGCTTTACTTTATCTCAATTCTTTTTCGCGTACTTGGCTTTTTTTTACATGAAATGTTTTTGTTATGATTTCACATCTTTTTTAAAGGAATTGGATAATACTTAATTTTTAAAGTAGTAAAATATGCGGAATATTGTTCAAAACTTTTGCAATGCCTTACTTAAATTTTTGAGGTTTTTAATTTTCTTCCATGGTTTTATCGTAGTTCCTATCAGCCTGCCAAAGCTCAGCTCTCTAGCGTTTGTGAAAGTGCACAATGTTACTTTTACATAACTTTACATGTATAGGGGAGTGAAATATATTAAAATTGTCGTGTTTTTAAGCTTTATCCTATAGTTTTATCATAGTTCCTATCAGTCTTCCAATGCTCAGCTCTCTAGCGTTTCTAGAAGTGGGTAATGTTACTTTTACATAACTTTACATTTATAGGGAAGGAGAGTAAATGAAAATATTGGACTTTTTAAATTTTTTCCCATGGTTTTATCATAATTTCTATCAGCATTCCAATGCTCAGCTCTCTAGCGTTTCTGGAAGTGGGCAATGTTAGTTTTATATAATTTACATTTATAGGAGAGGGAAGTAAATTAAAATGTTGGTGTTTTTAAATTTTTTCATATAGTTTTATCATATTGTCTTTCAGTCTTAAAAAGTTCAGCTTTCTAGCGTTTCTGGAAGTGGGCAGTGTTACTTTTACATAACTTTACATTTATAGGGGAAGGAAGTAAATTAGAATTTTGGGGTGTTTTAATTTTTGTCTATAACTTTATCATAGTTACTATCGGTCTTCCAAAGCTCAGCCCGCTAGCATGTCTGGAAGTAGGCAATGTTACTTTTACTTAACTTTACATTTATAGGGAAGGGAAGTAAATTAGAATTTTGGGGTGTTTTAATTTTTTCACTCAATCAAAATTAGCTTTATTAGTCAGAATACAATAGTATACATTGACAAAGCCTTGCTTATCTAAAGTACAAATATCCAACTAAAAGCTTTAAAACTATGGAGATACATTAATCCCTATCAAAATCACAATAATAGCAAAACTAAATAAAGTTTAAAAATAAATTTAACTAACATTTGGTGTGTGTGAGCCACAATAGACCCACTGGTGGTCGCAGTGGAAGGGCTGCAAGGCCCACTCACATATGAATCAACATTTGGTGTACTTTTAATTGCTAATAATAATTTTATTTAAGTTCAAATACAAAAATTGGCTTTATTAGTCACTACCAAAGTAGACATTGACAAAAGCCTCATTTATTCGATAGCGAGGTATAGGAAGATTAAGAGTAAAATGAGTGTTATACTGTCTAGGTAATAATAATTCATGACGATACTTTTTAAACATTAAACATACACTTTCAAAAATAAAAATAAACACAAAGTTAAAATTCTATGCCTCAAAAACAGAGTCCTGCAAGAAACGCGCTTTTTGACTCCTTATTGCCCTTTTTTGGAGGACAAAAACTGAATTTATTAAAAACTGCGAACAGGATCCCCAAAAGCAAATGCCATATCGAAGATGCGATTTTACCAACGAGTGATAAACATTTTTGGCAACATTCAAGCCAAGGTTATCACCAATCACTCTTATAGCATAACAGTTTGAAGCAATTTTACTTTGAAGGTTTGCAATATGCTTATCGAACTTTAAACATCTATCGATTGTTAGACCTAAAAATCTGTTTATTTCTGGATTTGATAAAACTTCATTTTCTAGTGTGATATCACCTATATCACATTTAAAATTTAAAATGTGTGTTTTTGATATATTAAAGGACATAAAGTTTGCGTCACACCATTGTTTTATTTTACAAATATCGTTCTGAACATCAATATTTAGTCTGTCTATATCAGTATTGTGCCAAAGAACTGTGTTATCGTCACAAAAAGCTGCTATTTTGCCCGTAATGTCAATGTTTGGTAGGTCATTAACAAAAACCAAAAATAATAATGGGCCCAAAATTGAACCCCAAGGAACACCTGTATCAACTTCTTGTTCAATTGAAGTTTTTTCGTTAAAAAAAAACTCAAGATCAACAAAATTCTACAGTACTTCACACATGCAACAAAACTGAAATTTGCCTAATAGAAACTAGAGAGCTGAGCTTTGGAAGGCTAATAGGAACTATGATAAAACCCCAAAGTTTTAAAAATTATTCCGCATATTCTACTACTTTAAAAATTAAATATTATCCAAATCCTTTAAAAATAAGTAAAATCATACGCTAGTATACTAAAATGGTATTCCGTAAAATGAATTAATATACATAAGTGTAAAGCGAAGTTCTCCAATACAAATTTCAAAATAAAAGGATCTTACAAGCTTCGAAATGTTTTTCTAAACTATTACGGCTGCAAATGACTCTTAGGCATAGTGCTAAATTGAACATAAAGATTTTGGATGTAATAGCAAAGTTTAAAAAGACATTTCCAAACTGGAAAAAACCTTTCATTTTGAAAATTTTATTGAAGAACTTGGCTTTACCTCAATTCTTTTACGGAATACCGTTTTTGCGTACTTGGCTTTTTTTAATTGAAATGTTCTTGTTATGATGACACATTTTCTGTAGCCATTGCTGCGCGGGCTGGGAAGGTAAAAATGTAAAAAATGAAAAATTGCATAATTTGGACATATTATTATAATGCATAATCAAAATAAATGGATCCATGATGGATCTGATACCTTCCTAGCTAGTCTATTAGCACACTTCAAGTGAAGCCATGATTTATCAGCCTTGAAAACAGTTTTTTGTACATATCTCAGAAACTAAAGCTCCTCGAAGTTTTTGGTTATATCACAAATTAGTGAGCAAAATGTAGTCCACTATATTCCAAAAACCGCATATTGATGCGATACTCCGTTAAAAAGTTACCATTTGATTAATTTTTTAATTGTCAAAAATCTCTAATTGGCATCAATGGATTTTTATTTTACCTGATAATTTTATGAAAATAGGTTTAGCGGGTTAGGAGCTATCGTGTTACGGACAGATGCAATCACACACACACATAACACACACACCTACGCACACACACACAGACAGACATCACGACGATATTGTTAAGATAGGTCAAAATACACCCAAATAACACATTTTCGGAGTTATCTCAAAAAATTTTTTTTGTCGAAATGACTACCTTCTTTAGCCATTGCTACGTGATCTAGGAAGGTAAAAACGAAATAATGCAATTGGTTATGCAACGAAAAGTGGATGGTAAGAGAAGACCAGGAAGACGCCGAATTTCATATGAGACAATTGACCGGAAAAACATCTGCAGAATTATTTAGAACCGTTGTTCACTGAGTAACCTGGGACAGAATAATCGCCAACGTCCATTCAGGCACTAGAAAAAAAATCATTGTTTTCGAATAATTAACCAACGTTAGGTTCGTACCGAGTTTGATCTCCTTAGAGGAGGAGCTATAATTTAAGAAAAAATAAGATAAATAATGACCCTTGAATAACAAAAATTGCAAAACAATGGCGGCCATGAGATGGTTCGGCGGCGGATCGGCGTTGTGTCTTATGCTCTTAATATTGCCACGGAGCAAAACAAAAATAAAATTTAATTTTCCTTTGCTATTTTCTTTGGAGTGAATTTTAAAATTTAGCACTACAAATAAATGCGGAAAATTTTTGAAAAATTATTTTTGTCAAAGAGGATAGGAGGCTGTCCCCCTATCTCTACCCCTGGTTCGGTCACAGACTAATACATTTAGTTACTGCCTTTTAATAGAAAATAGATAAGTTATATTATCGCTGCTTTTAGATGGGGTCGGCAGTATCTATAGCGACGTTGTGTTCCAAATAGGGAGCAGTCGCTAAATGGAACACTTCGCAGCTTCTCATCTGGATTTTTTTGTGGATTTTCCCGTACATTATCCTCTTAAGTGATGTTTGATGTTCTGGGAATGGCGTATAAAAAGAAAATGAATGAAAGAGTAAGTAAGCGAGTAACAGGTTACGCTATATTTCTGCAAAAAGCACAAAAACAAATTTTTTAGCTTCTAGAATAAAAAATTGTTTTTGGAATTCGAATTTGCTTGTGAGCAATACTTAATCCACAAAAGCAAGTCTCTCTCTCTTGAAGAATGTTGAAATTTTTATATAAAAAAAAAAACAGGTTTTAAGAAATTTAAAAAAGCCATTTTTGGCGTCTATTGTGGCAATAAGCGCCGAACGAAAAAACATTTAAAATATCGGCAGAAACAGTAATTTTCATTTATAGCGAAATTTTACGGGCTAGAAAAGCAAAAATAATTTTAAAAAATTAATTAAAAAAACACTCAACCGCTTAATTTACTTGTAACTACTAGTCAAATTTGGGTACAAAATTGATAGGTATACCTATAATAATGTACGACATGCTTCAACTTTTAGTTTTGATGCCCAAAACGCACACGAAATTATATAGTTTTCTATTTTTATGAATCAGGTTGCTGGGTAATTTTGTACCTAACGGCGACTAGTATTTACAGGTAAATTTACCAGTTGGGTATTTTTTTATTTAATTTTTTTATTTTCAACTTTTAGGTCTAATTCTGATTCAGCCTTATAAAAAGTCAGGCATTTATCATAAATTTAGCTTTACCCAAAAAGTACGTGTAGATTTTCTATGAATGCGAACAGTGTTACCTCCCATTGAGTGAAGGTTGGGGAGGAGAGAGGGAGGAGGAAATTGTGAAGCTGCCCCAGAGTTTTGTGAAAAACCGAGCGAATATTGTCCTAATTTTCCTGGTTACAGTTACAATAATCTCAACCTCGTTTTGAACGTAAGCGTTTTAGTGTAGTAGCTTTTATCACAACCGTTTTATTGATGTAAATTAAACACTTTCTTTAAAGCATGTAGTTATATATTGTGAAAGTAAAATATCGGTACATTTCCCAAAGTATTGCAAGTAGTCATATTTATCCAATTCGCATAAAGATTAAATTCTAACATTAAAATAATCAGTTTCATTAACAAACTTTGATCCAGAGTCTATCAGTTAATTTAATAGCAAACGTCCTTATAAACAAAGGTTTTTATTGTAAAGCAAAACGATTCAAAGTCAATTTTCATAGTCCACGAATTTTTGCCAACAACCGATAGATACTAGAATACGTTATTGTTCAACATTGTTCAAAGTAAAAGTCTCACCATATTTACATCCAGGAGCCACCACTACACAATATATTTCGCTAAGTTTATATGAAGTTTGCGAAGCACCCAAAAAAACGATCAAAAATAAGAGCGACAAATAATTCACGACTCATTAACGGCAAATTATTCACCATATTCGATTTTGATAAAAGCCATTTTTACGAGGGTGCTTCGCTAACTTCATATGAAGTTAGCGAAGCACCCTCAAAAACGATCAAAAATAAGAGCGACAAAATTAATTTTTCCACAACTAATTCACGACTAATTAACGGCAAATTATCCACCTAGTCACGATTCGATCTGCGATGGGTGCTTCGCTAACTTCATGCTCATGTTCATGCCTGTACTTAAAGTCTCTTATCGTTTGATTTGAGATGTGCCACCACAGTCTAATTTA
This sequence comes from Aspidapion aeneum, assembly GCA_963576565.1. NCBI lineage: Eukaryota > Metazoa > Arthropoda > Insecta > Coleoptera > Brentidae > Aspidapion > Aspidapion aeneum. The sequence goes on along the minus strand of OY755041.1, from coordinate 18,892,699 downwards.
TGGCCATCCAAAGAGTTAAATATTTAATTACTTAATAAATTTACTTTACTTTTACCTATAAACAGAAGTCTTTTATTTGCAAGAACAAAACAATAACGCGATCTCATCTCGGCAATCAACTTATTTGATAACGTATTACTCAAGTGACAATAGTTGAGATTTTATTTATAGCCCTTTCAAAAAGATATAATATTTGTACTAGTGCTTTTGTGTTAAAAGGTAAGGTACGTGCCAAGCTAAACCCAAAATTTAGTTCCCTACAATCATGTTTTGGGTTTAAAGTTACCTCAAGATGTAAAACGATTTTCCAAATAAATTTTATCTAAAATTTCATTCCCTAAATTTAAATTTTACTTACATCCGTTATCCTTATTTATAAAATGTCAAAACCTTATTTGCTTTTTCTTTCTCAATTCTCATAGTTTTTCTGCAATAAGGTGGTTCGACGGATCCTGGACGTCCATGTTCCATGTAGATGTCCAACTTCATTTGATGACGTCCCGTTCTAAACATATTCCAACACGGTTGTAATTACATAAAACTTTTTCTTTTGTATTCACTTAATATTTTTTTTATTTCCACTTCACTTATAATTTTGACTTATATATATTTTTTTATTGCACTTTATCTAACCTCTATTGTTAATTTTGAGTAACTTAGCACTCGCGCTTTTTAAAATTTCTCATTTTAAACTTAAAACTAAAGGTTGTTTAATACATTTATTTAGCTTACAACAATAACTGTTATATTACTGCTACAATATTTCCTAAATTAAAACCAAATATTATTACATTTTGAATATTTAGCTCCTTTAGTTTACAAGATGTCAAAATCAATCAACTTTCCCAACAGTTTAATACATCAGAAATCCAAGAAAAATGTAATTAAACATTTAGACCTCTAGGGTTTAGTTTTATAGTTTCCATAATTAAAACATTTAGTTGCTTACATAAGTTTATCGAATATCAATTCATATAAAATAGTAAAAATTCAACCATTTTTTTAACGTGACAGAATTTAGTATTAACGCAACATGTATTACTTTTTGCACACTAGTTTAAGTATTAAAATAAAAATAAATTATATCAATCTCTAAATTTGACACACTACAAATTATTAACTTCAATACGTGTTTCCATACCAAGTTTAACATAAACAATATCAGTCTGGCTCGGCCTTGTCTCGCTACCTACACTGCATCTAGCCATCTTCACTAAACTCGTAGATCTTTTTCTTTTCGAGTTTTGTGTTAAAAGGTAAGGTACGTGCCAAGCTAAACCCAAAATTTAGTACCCTACAATCATGTTTTGGGTTTACAGTTACCTCAAGATGTAAAACGATTTTCCAAATAAATTTTATCTAAAATTTCATTCCCTAAATTTAAATTTTACTTTCATCCGTTATCTTTATTTATAAAATGTCAAAACCTTATTTGCTTTTTCTTTCTCAATTCTCATGGTTTTTCTGCAATAAGGCGGTTCGACGGATCCTGGACGTCCATGTTCCATGTAGACGTCCAATTGCAACTACATTTGATGACGTCTCGTTCTAACCATATTCCAACACGGTTGTAATTAAATAAAACTTTTTCTTTTGTATTCACTTGATATTTTTTTATTTCCACTTCACTTATACTTTTGACTTATATATTTTTTTATTGCACTTTATCTAACCTCTATTGTTAATTTTGAGTAACATAGCACTCGCGCTTTTTAAAATTTCTCATTTTAAACTTAAAACTAAAGGTTGTTTAATACATTTATTTGCCTTACAACAATTACTGTTATATTACTGCTACAATATTTCCCAAATTAAAACCAAATATTATTACATATTGAATATTTAGCTCCTTAAATTAGTTTAGAAGATGTCAAAATCAATCAACTTTCCCAACAATTTAAAACATTAGAAATCCAAGAAAAATGTAATAACACATTTAGACCTCTAGGGTTTAGTTTTATAGTTTCTATAATTAAAACATTTAGTTGCTTACATAAGTTTATCGAATATCAATTCATATAAAATAGTAAAAATTCAACCATTTTTTTAACGTGACAGCATTTAGTATTAACGCAACATGTATTACTTTTTGCACACTAGTTTAAGTATTAAAATAAAAATAAATTATCTCAATCTATAAATTTCACACACTACAAATTATTAACTTCAATACGTGTTTCCATACCAAGTTTAACATAAACAATATCAGTCTGGCTCGGCCTTGTCTCGCTACCTACACTGCATCTAGCCATCTTCACTAAACTCGTAGATCTTTTTCTTTTCGTCGAGACGCTTTGACACAATTAATTTATTTTCCTGGTTCAAATTTCAAGTTGTCTGTCGTCTATTATGTTGTGGACCAGCCTGATGTTTTGGTTTACTTTTCTACTAACGTCTAGTAAACGAAAAGTGACGGCACCATGGGTCGAGACAAGAAGGAACTATCTTTATTTCTTTTACGCACAATTTATTTTAGCTTTATTGTTACAAAGGCATTTTGTTGACTACTCGCACTTTTCTAACTTTAAAGAAATCTTGCATCGCGCCACTGAATTACCATACAACAACATTTAGCTAACTCCTTAGCTCTCAGAGAACTCTTTTTCTGAAAAATACATTTTGATTTGTACATCAAAATGTTGTGTCGTTGCACATTTTCCATTTCAAAACTGCTTAAGCTCTACTGCTTTATTGGATGTCTTCCTCAACTTCTACGTGACTATCTCTGTCACATTAGCTAACCATCTACCAGCTACCACATCAATGTAACTGACCCTCTGTCAGGTACAGCATCACCATAACTGACCCTCTGTCAGCTACCTCAAAACTCAAATAATCCCGGGTCACTAAAACTGCTCTCTTTTAGCAACAACTCCCTTATCAACAATTCAGTCTCTTCTCACATCACCTTTATCTCTCTTACTGCATCTCAACAGTAACTAAATCTTTGGTCAAACTCTATTTCCTCTGTACTGATCAAAGTTATCTGAACTCAACTTTGTCAATATCTTAACTCACCATCCAATTCTGCATTTAGATCACATCTAAATTTTATAATTGTGCGTAAACTTCTTTTCTGATGCCTCTTCTATTTCTTCTAATTTATATATACTTGGTATGCTTCTTTCTCTGCTCTATTTTTTTTAACGTTAAATTATATAATAACTTAAATTAAAATGCCCACTAATTTCTTCATCACTGTCTGCATCTTATTAACAGGGAAATCCCATCAAAACCGTTTGCAAAATTACTGTAGTACATATGCGTTACATTTTATGCAACAAGGTTTAGATATTTAAGAATCTCAGTAATTTCTTCAAAACACAGTTGACAAATTTCTGGTCCTCTCTGACGGTTTCCTTCTCTTTGCTCTGGTTCAGAAACTCTGGCTAAAGTCATTTTGCACAAGACTTTTGCCACAAGCAATCCCGTAGGATTATTCATTACTTGTTCCAGAACGATTTGCTGGGTATCAACTTTGGATATTTCGCGAATGGTAGCTAAACAAAGTGCCTGGCTATGCGGCGGTATAATTTAATCTTCCTTTAAGTACACAGGCAAACCTCTTTCTTTTTTTTTTACTAAAACAACTTGCTTTGGACATGGCCTACTTGCTAGGCCTTCACTTCTCTGGCTTTTTCCAAAACCTTATCTCTTATCTCCAAACAATTTTTGATTTTTCTTACTGAAGGGTTTCTACTCTCGGAAGCTATAGTCTTCCTTTCCTCTGTCATTTGGGTCCAAGAATCAAACCTGGAGTTGGTAAGACACTTGAGACCGGTTGCCGCCGATTCAGTGTAAAAGTTCTCAGTAACGGCACTTTCATACATGAGAACTTTGATTATTTCTTCTTTCCTGGGACAAAGTGAATTTTGTCAACTCTTTTTAAACTTCCACTATTTTTCTTGTCAAATTTTCAATCAGAACGAAAGTTTGCTTGCATAATCTTATTGCACACACTATCGAAACTTCTTTTCTCTTTAAAAGTGTACAGTAAATAATTTCCCCATTTTTTATCTATATTTTCCCAAAAAAATCTAACCCTAACTCCTTTCCACCCAATCTCCAAAACTATCTACTTTTTTCAAGAAAAATTTATGAAGCACTGCTAAATCTTTAAAAAAAACTGAATAAAATACTCCTAATTTAGGTATCGGTATAATTTTTTTGTTGAACCCCTTTGCTCTGTGGGTTTTTATCAGGAATAATGCGACGCTACTATCCACTAAAGCTGTATATACAGGTCTATTTGCTTGTAGGTTTACCATATTACACGGGGTTCCTTCTGACGTGCACGCAAATATCCCTACCCTTTCGATCTTTACTCCCATCTCGCTTTTTCTACAGCAGAGTCCCTGCGTTCCTGGTCTGCTACTTTGCAGTTTCTTAAATTTGACACTTTATTTCTATTTTTCTCTAAGGTTATCTTCCAGTATCGAACCACATGACTAGTGCCTAGCGAAGTAGTTTCTTTGAAAAGCGCTAAAAATTCAATAACGCTGGTTTGTCCGTCGTAGGTCGAGATAGAGTCGTTTAAGAATTTTGAATTTTTGAAATGGCTCTATATTTGTGAAGGTTATAGCTACAACTATTCTTATAGAAAGGGCACGAAGGAGACATAGGGAGGGGGTAACTAGTAGTAGAGATGGGTGGGAGCAGGGAGAACAACAAAGTAATAACTGCGAATTAGAGGACATTGGCAATGGGTAATCAAAGGAATTTCATTAAAATCGCGTGAAATTTAGGTAATATGTATGCCTTAAAGCCTACATTATGTCACAAAATGGCGTCTAACGTTCGCCATGTTAATTCCTGTTTAAAAAAATATAGCCTTTAACACCTTTGGGATCAGTAGTAATTCAACGACACCCTTTTGTCAAAATCGGTTCAGCCGTTTAGCGTCTAGCGCGGCACAAACATAGATATCCCAAGCGAAGAACATTACCCTTACTTTCGCCGTGCTGCAATTGGGTAAAAACTAAGTCAATGTAAGCCTCTGCAGCAAAACGCTATTTTCGTCAATTTTTGGGGGATTTTGATAAGCACGTTTATACTTCGACCCAAGAAAAGTAAAAAACCAAAAAATGTTTTGTGGATTTGTCTCTCTAAGCTGCGTATCAGTGCCCTGAACTTTCCGGTTTGCACCTTTCCACTTTTATTAAAATATCTCAAAATCAAAAAAAAGTCAAAATATTTATTGCTAGAGTTTTCATTAGGCAAGACATGTCTTCCTATATGGCGTCCTCTCAAGGTTTATAAGAACGTAGAAATAATATATTTTCTTTAAAAACCTGATACAATTGGTTTTATGAAATTATTAAATAAATAAATATATTAAGACTTTCTTTAATAACTGATGATTTACTGAATACGAACAAATAGGTATTAATTTTTTTTAACAGATTTTTAAAGCCTGTTTAGACCATGCATTAATCGTTTGCAACTGTTAGCAAGCATATTCCGTTTAATTTGTAATGGCCGCTGACATTAATATTTTCGCCAAAAAATATTAGTCAAATTATTTTCTGCAAAACAACTCTTCTCGTTTCACAATGTGCATGGCCGCGCATGATCCATGGAATTACAAACTTAAAAAAGTTTTCTAACCACAGATTTTTAGTGTTTTATGTTGATTTTTTTATCTGAGATTCACATAACACAAGCCAAGCCAAAAAGTCCACTACAAAATTATAACAAATGTCGCCTTGATGACAAAAAGAGTCCCTAGAATTATCAGGCGAAATTCCCCAGATTTACAGTTGCATGCAAAAGGATAACACCGAACAGATGAAGAAGGATTGCCTGCAATAATCAGCTGGCGCATATTTTTAGCGCTTTTACAAAATTGTATGTGCTATAATTTTCATTGATAATGTTTAAAGACTGATCACCAAGGTTGGTACATACAATAAATACGAGTGTGTTAAAATTACAAACGATTCATATAAAATAATAAATTAGAACATGATCTATATTTGGCACTGAAACAAAATCGCACAGTTTAAAACAGTGCACGTAATAATAGGGCGGGCAAGACAGTGCCTAGTATGGACAAAATATCGCATGGACTAAATAGCGCGGATAAAATAGCGAATAGGAACAATAGCGCAGATAGTACATGCAATCATAGCGCAAGCCTATACTATTGTAACCACGTAAGGCTAGTCGATGTTTTTTACCTTCCTAGCCCGCGTAGCAATGGCTAGAAAAGGTATTATTTTCGACAAAAATTTTTTTTATATTATATTTTGTATTTTGACCTATGTTAGCAATATCGTCGTGATGCCTGTCTGTGTGTGTATATTATTTCTGTCCGTAACACGATAGCTCCTAAACCGCTAAACCGATTTTCATAAAAATTTAAGTAAAATTGTGTTTGACACTCTAACGAGCTGATTAGATTTTCTTTCAAATCCATTAATGCTAATGACAGTTTTTTTACAATTAAAGAATTAAATTTTTTAAAGTTTTTTAACGGAGCATAGTATCAACTTGCTGTTTTCGGAATATAGTAGTACATTTTGCGCAATAATTTATGTTATAAATAAAAACTTTGTAAGAGCTTTAGTTTCTGAAATATTGACAATAAACTGTTTTTAAGGATGATATACCATGGCTTCACTTAAAGTGTGTTAATAGGCTAGCTAGGAAGGTACCAGATCCGTCATGGATCCATTCATTTATTATACTAACCTAACCAGGTAAGAAAAAACTAACGACCAGATTAAATTTTTGTTAGTAGTTATTTTAGGTAAGTATAAATTCACATATTATTTTTAGCTGTCATTGACCTGCGCTATTTCGACCTGCGCTATTTACGATTTCGTACCAGTGCCCTAACTATTTTAGAGCCATCTTGATGCTTGTAGCGGATTGGTTGCTTAGTGTAAACACAGCATGTACCATTTTGAGATGCATAAGTTGGATGCATGGTCTGAACAGGCTCTAAAAAAAACGTTTTTTAACAGTCAACTTATAAAACTATTTTTTTTTACCAATTTTTTATTGTGGGCGTGTCCGTGTCTGGACAGGTTTGGAAACGTTTGCGATCAACTCCCCAGGTAAGAGTTACCACCGATTTCAGCCTCCCTAAGGGATAAAAGGATGATAAAAAAATTAATTGCAGTTTTTCCAGTATATCAATTTTAAAATTTATATTTTATCGAAAAGCATGTACCTATTTAAAAAAGCTCTCGCAAAATTTTAAACAAAGGCATAAATAAATAAACAAATTTACGTGGTTAAACTAAATAATTATATATTAGAAACAAAATTGCAAACTAAAACCAGGCGGCCCGGCGCGGAGGCAGCGAGTTTGCCCGGTAGCAAATCAATCAAGCGGCGCGGCGGCCGCGGCAAATAGTACTAGACTTACACAGAATTTTGTTGTTTAAATAAATAGATTTTACTCATTTTAGCCAATATTGATAATAATGAAAGGTAACTCTATAATATATTCAAAACTTTTGCTTTGATGGATAAAATATAGTAACTACGTTTTATGAGGTCCCGAAATAAAATACGCTTAAAGAGCTTTTATAGAAAGACAACTTTTTTGCATAAGTGTCTAGTCCTTCCATAGGCAGTTACACTTTTGTGACATTTCCAACCTCTTATTTATCATAATATGAATACTGAGAGCATGAAAAAAAAATCTGAAAAATGGCATGCCTTTGAGTTGTTTTTATCTAAGCGTTTTTTTTGTCAACCGACTATCAGTATCTTTTTATTCAGAGACAATGACAGTTTTATGTTTAATATTATACCACTATGATATATTTACTTTTTAATATATTTCTGGTTAGGAAATATGTTTATTTCTTGTCAAAGTCACAAAAGTTTAACTGCGTATGGCAAGGACTAGAGACCCTGTATGTATGACATATTTTAACTAATGAGAGACGCGACAAACCCATCAAAGTCACAGAAATTAACATTTTTTGGTTTTGTGAAACCACCAGAAACAACTACTCCGAGGGAAAATACCCCTACCGGCATTGAATTATACTGATGGTTTGAGGCTTTCGTTGGGAACTTGTTAAAACTGTTTGGTTTTCACTTTCTCCAACGTCGATCACGAGGATACGAGTGATCCCCGTCTGGAACACGTCCTGACAGTCAGGAAGAAGTGTTCCATGCCAATCCACGACCGGGCCGGTTTCGACCTTTTGGGCCATCCTCAGGTGAACGTAGGCGATAGCTCCGTGTAGAGCATAAGTTGTGTGAAACCACCAGAAACAACTACTCCGAGGGAAAATACCCCTACCGGCATTGAATTATACTGATGGTTTGAGGCTTTCGTTGGGAACTTGTTAAAGCTGTTTGGTTTTCACTTTCTCCAACGTCGATCACGAGAATACGAGAGAACCGAACCGAGAGGATAAAGTGTAATAAAAAACTATGTCGCTCACCGATATTTGCAGAGTAGTCGCTTACAGGGCCCTGTTCTCCAGTTCCATGATTCACAGCTACACAGCTTCCACAGATGATAACGCACAGCTTTAATTTTAAAGGGTTTTTAAGGGTGCCAAAGGGCAAAGAGAATTTAAGGGTAAATTCACACGAGGGACCGCGTGATTGAGTTCGTTTCTTATACGACACTGCGCACTGTCCACTTTTTAGGTTATAGGAAAGAAGGGAAAAATATATTTATGGACCGCGTAGCGGCACCCGCGTTTTTTGTATGAAAGCATGATAAAAATATATCAATAAAAGGCGATAAAAAGAAAAAACTTCCTGCTATATTAACAGAATCAATACAAAAAAGGAGAATTTGTTTTATTTATTTTAATCCTTTAGAATTGTGAATGTCCCAAAAGAGGGCAGTGCAAGTAAAAAAGTAATATTTTCTAATTACTAAAAATTAATGAATTAATTAAAATAGAGAATTTAGCGGGAGCTAAACATACCGGGCGCCAAAAAGGCACTTATTCTTGCCTTTTTCCATAAAAAGAAAAGAACAAAAATAATAATAAAAAATAAAATAAAACAAAATAATTCTATTACCAAAAGTAATGACTAATCTTAATACCAAAAAAATACTCTGCCAATATATGGGCCCCTAAGCTCACACTAGATACTATAGTTATAGTTTACGTGTGAGCTAATATAACTAAAAACTGAAATATATTTTATTCAACTCCAGACTAAATTACCTTTTGTTTGATACCACACAAGCCATGTTTTGACTTAAACTTAAATTTTTTAAATCTACCCCCACCCTTAAAAAAAGCAAAAATTGAAATGTTATTTGTTAAACTCCGGACTCAATAACTTTTCGTTTGAGATCACACACGCCATATTTTCACTTAAACTCTAATTTTTGAAATATACCCCCACCCTTTTTTAAAAATAAATTAAAATGTATTTTGTTTAACTCCAGACTCAATTACCTTTCGTTTGATATCACACACGCCATATTTTTATATAAACTCTAATTTTTGAAATCTACCCCCACCCTTTTATTTGGTTTGTGTTCGGTGGATTTTGTTCATTTTTAAATGGGACCATCTCGACCCAAGACCCAGCCTAGGTACCAAATTTCATTAAAATCGGCCAAGCGGTTTTGGAGTTATGCGCGTTGGTCGTTACAGACATACAGACAGACATACAGACAGACAGACAGACAGACAGACAGACAGACGGCGCAACAAAAAAGTTTCAAAATCATCTGAAACGCAAAGATATATAAAAATTTTTGAAATCGGAGCAACTTTTTTTTTCTCGAAAAAATTAGGATCACCATAGCTCACACTACTATAGTATAGTATATGTGTGAGCTAAAAAAAAAGAAAGGGGGTTTATTCAACCGGCAAAGGACACAGCTTGACTACTGGCCTTTGCATAACACCTTGTGCAGTTTTTAAGGTTACAGCCCTAACTACTCCATCTGGACCCGGGTGGCACTTCATGACCCTACCTAAACGCCATTTTAGAGGAGGAGCGAGTTCATTTTTGATAAACACGAGAGTGCCTAATTCAATGGTTTTACAAGATTTGTTCCATTTTTGACGCTGTTGTAGAGTTTGTAAATATTCGTTGTGCCATCGCCGCCAAATATCTTGGTGTATACGCTGCACAAGTTGCCATCTAGATAACCTAGAAACATTAAGCTCAGTCAGATCTTCATCAGGAGCGGACGAGAGTGGTTCCATGGTCAAAAAATGACCAGGGGTCAGAGCAGACAAATCAGAGGCATCTGAGCTAAGGGGTAAAATAGGGCGAGAGTTAAGCATAGCTTCTACCTGCACTAGCACAGTGTAAAGCTCCTCATAGGTGAGTACCTGAAGGCCTACGACCTTTTGCAAATGAGTTTTGACTGATTTAACCCCAGCCTCCCAAAGTCCTCCAAAGTGAGGGCTCGAAGGCGGGTTAAATGACCACTCAATATTTTGAGCTTCTAAGGCATTTTTCATGTAACCATTTAGCTCCTTTTGAGCTCCCACGAAATTTGAACCACAATCGCTGAAAAGCCTAGAAATTAGACCTCTTCTGCCGACAAATCGTCGAAGGCAAGCTATAAAGCAGTCTGAGGTTAAGTCAGACGCAAGCTCAAGATGTAAAGCTTTGGTCGTAAAACAAATAAAGAGGCAAATATATGCCTTTTGAGATTTTATGCCACGTGCTTTGCTAAGCGTAATATTAAAGGGACCTGCATAGTCCACGCCAGCATATTTAAATGCTTTAACTTGGTTTATGCGACTAGCAGGGAGCGTACCCATAAGGGTTGTTTGAGAGGTTGAGGTTGGTTTGACTTTAAAACAAGTCATGCATTTTGCTAGCACACCCGCGATGGCTCGTTTAGGGGAAAGAATCCAGAACTGTTGTGTAATTAAAAATTGAAGAGTTTGCAGTCCTGGATGAAGAAAAATATGATGAAATTCTTCAATAATGAGCTGCGTTAAGCGATGTTTAGTGGGTAAAAGCACAGGATGCTTTCGATCATAAGAGAGACCTGATAGCAGGAGGCGACCGCCTACCCTGAGCAATCCATTCTTGTCCAAGAAAGGGTGTAGCTTTCGAAACAGTTTAGGTAAAAGTCGACCTTTTTTGAGCTTTTCGATTTCTTCGGAAAACTCAACATACTGTACATGCTTGACAAGGAGTAACAAAGCTTTGTAAAGCTCTAAGTTGGTCAAGTGACCTTGAATGCGTGCTTCAGGAGTGTGCTGCTTAATATTGTGTATAAATCGAGATAAATAGGCAACAATGCGTTTTATGGGTCCTAGAGAGGAATAGTTGTCTAGCCAACTATCGAAGGGGTGAGTTGGGGTAAAAACTCCGAGGAGAGCTAATCTGCGTTCTTCCTCAGAAACTTCTGGGGTAAGTTTTATAGTGGATTGTGGCCACTCTTCAGGGGGTAATTTTGAGAAACTTGGCCCAGTCCACCATAAGTCATGGTGAATCAGATCATCAGGGAGTAAACCGCGTGAAGCGCAATCGCTAGGATTTTCTTTAGAAAGAACATGACGCCATAAATCGGGTGCTATTTTTTCTTGAATATGGCTGACCCTGTTCGCAACAAACGTTTTAAATCTGTGCGGAGAGGATTTTATCCAGTTTAGGGTCACCATGGAGTCAGACCAAGCGAATATTCGAGATATTTGAAGAGAGCTAGAGATTAAGTTGACAACGTGTCGTAATAAATTCGACAAGAGCACGGCGCCACATAGCTCCAACCGAGCTAAAGATATGCGTTTTAACGAGGCAACTTTGGATTTTCCGCATAATAGATTAACATTAATTGAGTCATTAGAAATGCATCTTAAATAGACACAACAAGCGTATCCTTTTTCGCTACTATCACAGAATCCATGTAGCTCAAGAGAAGTGGCGTCCGAATTCACAAAGCGTGAAATCGAGATCTCGGATATTTTAGGGAGTTGAATTTTATACTGAAACCAAAGTTTTTGAATATCTTCTGGGACTGGGTCGTCCCAGCCGACTCCTAAGGCCCAAAAATGTTGTATTAAGTGTTTTGCCAAAAAAGAGAGAGGAGTTAAAAAACCTAAAGGGTCATAGATTTTTGATATTTCTGACAAAACGGATCTTTTTGTACAGGGTCTATCAAGAGGGGAAACCTTATAAGAAAATGCATCTGTAGAGGGGAGCCATTTTAACCCTAATATTTTTAGAGTATTGTCTTGGTCATCAAAGGAGAGATAGCTTGTTTCGCATTTTTCAGGGGAAATAGTCTTTAAAAACTCAGAGCTATTGCTAGACCACTTTCTGAGCTGAAAGCCTCCGTGACCTAGAACTGCGACTAATTGAGCTTTTCCTTCGAGAGCTTTTTCGAGTGACTCACAGGAAAAACAACAGTCATCTACATACACGTAGCTCCTTAAAATTTGAGCTGCTAAGGGATATTCAGTCTCATAAATGTTAGCTAGTTCAATGACAGACCTTATAGCTAAGTATGGGGCGGCTTTAACGCCAAATGTGACAGTTTTTAAGAAATAATCATTGACAGGTTGGTCAGGAGAAAACCTCCAAAGTATTCTTTGATAGTTTTGATGGGCGGGATTTATTAAGACTTGCCTAAACATTTGTTTTAAATCACTAGTAAAGCAGTACTTATGCAGGCGAAAAGACATCAAAATATCAAATATTTCTTGTTGTAATTTGGGACCTGTCAACATAGATTCATTTAGAGAGCTGGGACAGCTCTCGGGACAGCTACATGACGCGTCAAAAACGACGCGGAGCTTTGTTGTGCTACTCTCTGATTTTATAACATAGTGGTGGGGTATGTAATAAATTTTATTCGAAGGGGGGATATTTTTTGAAACTAACTCCATATGATTAGAGTCAAGGTAATCTTGTAAACAATCAGAGTATTCTTTGTGAAGAGAGGGGTTTTTTAATAAACGATTTTCTAAGCTATAAAATCGTTTTAGAGCAATAGAGCGGGAGTTAGAGAAAGAGGGTTTTGGTCCTTTAAAGGGGAGAGAGACGACAAATCGACCAGTTTCTGTTCTCTGGAGAGTATCTTTGTAAATTTTTTCACAAAGCTCATCTTCCGGGTCTATATGAGTTTTTTGAGGGACTTCCTCAATTTGCCAAAAGGCTTTAAGAGTAGAGTCGAGACACTCATTATTTGAAATAAAATATGAGCTAATAGAGGGGGTAGAGGGGCGAATTTTTCCGCCCATGATGAGCCAACCAAAAATAGAGTTTAGAGCTGCGGCCTTGTCGACACCACATGAAATTTTACCTTCTGTCAAAATAAAAGGAAAAAGTTGAACTCCAATTAAAATATCTACTGGTTTGCATTGATTAAAAGAGGGGTCTGCGAGCTTTAAATTTGAGATATCGGGGTAGTCACCCTGCGAGAGAGGGGTGAGGGGTTGCTCATTGCAAACTTTTGACAATATTAATAAATCAATGTCAAAAGAAGGAGAGAGTTGGCCTACCGGTCTTATGGAGCAACTAATGCCACCAGAGGGGGTGCAGCCAGTGTGACCTAAGCCATTTAGGGTTAAATGAGTTTTGTAGCGAGAGAGACCAATTTTATTTGCAAACTTTTCAGAAATTAAATGCACCTGGCTCCCAGTGTCAATTAGAACCCGCGCTTTATCATAATGTCCTCTACAGTTTAAAACTTCGACTTGGGCCGTTGCGAGTAAAGAAGATGTCACTGAAATGTTGCTTGTTAAACTGCAAGCGTGAGTTGAGGGGCTACTTGGTAAATTATTATTTTCTTGTGAGTTAGAGAGAGTAGGTACTGGCAAAACTTGCGTAGAATGAGTCGGAAGAGGAGCGCTCTGATTCTGATTTTCCAGTGGCGGAGAGCCACTAGGAGGGGATCGAGGAATATGGAGTAAATAGTGGTGCATGGAATGGCAAATTCTACACGAATAAGTAGAGTTGCAGGCTTTTAGTGAGTGCCTTGTACCGAGGCAATTGGAACACCAATGGTTTTTTCTGACTAAATTTAGTATTTCTTGAGGGGTTTTACTTTCAAAAACGGGGCATTTATATATACTATGTCCTGAAATCTTACAGACGGGACAAGCGTTCTGATATGGAGCGACGCCAGCTGCAAGAGTAGAAAAATTATTACCTCTATATTGAGGTTTTGAGGGAGGTTTAGCAGTGGCGTAACCAGAAGTTTTAGTTTTATTTAAAATGTTGGCCGATTCTAACGCAAAACATTGCTTAGAAACAAAATCTTTGAGGTCCTCAAAAGAGGGTTCAGATGAGGAGTCATGCTGAAGTTCATAGCGCGTGACCGTCTCAGAGTCTAATTTTCGAATAAGAATTCGAAAGAGTGGGAAATCCCAGTGCTCAGTTGGGTAATTTAAATTGGTAAGAGCGTAAACATTATCAGTAAATGTATCTATTAAATTGCGTAAAAGAGCGGGGTTGTTTGTATTTAGTTTGGGCAAATCGGTAATTTTGTCCCAATAATGAGTCGCAAGGATGCGGTTATTTTGGTATCTATTATAAAGCGCATTATAAGCTATAATGTAGTTTGCATCAGTAATTGGCAAGTTTTTTACCAATGTTAGGGGTTCCTTTTCTAGATACGTTAAAAGTAGCTGAAACTTTCTACTATTAGAGAACATAGTATTATTATGAATGACAGAGTCATATAAGCTAATAAAAGTTTGCCAAGAAAACAAATCGCCGGTGAACTTCGGAATATCCACCTTTGGAATGTTGAAGCTCATGTCATTATGGCCGGAGCTAGAGTTTGAGTGAGAGGAGTTGAAGTCATCTTTAGGAGGAAATAACCTTTTATAAGTTGCTTTTATGCTAAAATATTGGTAATCAGTGCCTTGCCGAATGACATTCTCCTCAGTAAAATCGGGTTGCTCTTTATCAGCTAAATACGCGATTACAGCGTCGTGAAATTTATTAAATTCCTCATAAAAAATGTCCAAGTGATCATACCGCATCTCAAAATCAACTTTTTTTAAGGTATCAGACATAGCTTGAGTGGAAATACTAAATATTTCTTTAATGCGATCTATTGCTATGCCCCTAAAGGCGCGACACTGTTTTTCACTACTCGTCATTTTAAATACCTAATATTTAAAAATAACTACGAGAAAAAAAAATTATATGTATTTAATTTTACTATGCGCGCTAAATTCGAATAAAAAGGAAAAAAAACTTTTATTCGCGAAAACCGAGAATGCAATAAAAAACCTGAAATTTATTTCTTATTGACCGAGTTCAAAATACCTACTGTACCTACTAGGTAAATTAAAGTGTAATATGAAAAGCGCCAAATCTAAGTATGCAATGCATAATACTTTCAAACAATTATATATCCCTTTAAACTGCACAAGATGTTTATTAGCCCAAAAAAAAATAAAAATTTTAATTTTTAAATCGATTTATATAAAAAAAATCGTTTAGGAAACTGAGTTTTAATTTATTAGAAAAAGGCAAAAAATCAGATACCTACAACGGTTTACCGGTATTTTTAACACCATGAAAACAGATCATCTGCTTTAATAAAAATCTAAATCGCCTTTTCTAAAGAGAAAATTTAATTTTTTAATTTTGAAATATATATATTTTTTTTTTTTAAACAAAAGAAGGCTTAAAACAACAAGTGCCAACGTAAGGGTAGGGGGTGGTTATAGGGGTAGTTCAGTATTTGGATGGAAGGACCAAACTTATGTAGCCCATAAGTTGAGGCAGAAGGGACTGTATTGGGAGAGGGTGTAAAGGGTAGGTAGAGTGTAGAGAGAGAGAGAGAGGATAAAGTGTAATAAAAAACTATGTCGCTCACCGATATTTGCAGAGTAGTCGCTTACAGGGCCCTGTTCTCCAGTTCCATGATTCACAGCTACACAGCTTCCACAGATGATAACGCACAGCTTTAATTTTAAAGGGTTTTTAAGGGTGCCAAAGGGCAAAGAGAATTTAAGGGTAAATTCACACGAGGGACCGCGTGATTGAGTTCGTTTCTTATACGACACTGCGCACTGTCCACTTTTTAGGTTATAGGAAAGAAGGGAAAAATATATTTATGGACCGCGTAGCGGCACCCGCGTTTTTTGTATGAAAGCATGATAAAAATATATCAATAAAAGGCGATAAAAAGAAAAAACTTCCTGCTATATTAACAGAATCAATACAAAAAAAGGAGAATTTGTTTTATTTATTTTAATCCTTTAGAATTGTGAATGTCCCAAAAGAGGGCAGTGCAAGTAAAAAAGTAATATTTTCTAATTACTAAAAATTAATGAATTAATTAAAATAGATAATTTAGCGGGAGCTAAACAGCGGTGACTAAACTCAATCATCATGCAACATATAAACAAAGATGTTTATCGGTCACCCCCTGTGTAGGTTTTGTTATAAAACGTTTATTTTTATGTTCCAACGCTTATCAATTAACAAGGACAGAAGGTGTGTCTCTCTCTAAACATCGCTGGAGTATAATAGAGGGCCGATATTTTCATCCTTTGATTTTGACTTAAATAAATTTGACATTGTAGAGTTTGTCGCATCTCTATATATTTAAAATATGTCATACATACTGGGTCTCTGGCAAGGGCTATCCTATTTCTTTTTTTATTGCTCTATCACTACACCATCGCCATCGAGGAAAATCAGTAAAAAAATTCTTGACTTGACAGTTTCAAACAATTCAACAAAAGTTACTGAATACGTCAGCCCACGTTTTGTATAAAGCTAAATATGAAAAATGCACTTACAAAGCTAATGACTCCGACCACACAGCGAACAGTTAAAAAAATACCGTACGACAAGAGACCAGATAGTAAAGGTAATCGGACAATGGACCGTGGCTAATGTCATTTTGCTGCTAAAGGTACATTTTCTGTGTGTGTATATGCAAAATAGGATGCTAGAAATAATAAAGGCAGTTAGAGAGCGATGGAAAGTAAATAAGGACACAATACAAAAATAAATGGACTATTGCCTAAAATATGAAATTTGGCGGTAGTCGTAGATTTTATCTTTATGAAGGCAAATTGCTGATGTTTATAAACATTTTACCGAATCACCTTACTTTTAGGCCTTTTATTTTTTGCCCGACAGACATTATAAAACTATTTACACATATGATAATCACGGATGTCTTATTTAAGTTTTAGTTTTCCGGCGAAAACTTATCTCTATCCAATTAAAGAGTAAAGCTCCAGCAGATGGCCCATATAGGGCTATCCATATCAAGCTGAACCTTTTGCTCTTAAAAATTATAATTTTAATAAAAATGTATTTTTTGATTCCTCTATAGATACCGATCATACCAAGATAAAAAATTAATAAAATATTGCGATTCCTGAAATCCTACAAAAATACGAACTAAAAAAAATATTTTACTACTGTTGAAAAATTAGCGCAAGAGGCTTCCACAAAAAATATGAAAAACCAAGAATATGTGCATCAGTGCCATTTTGAAAAGACTGAATTTTTTATCAAATGTTGCTAAAATATTTTATCTAATACTCTAAAATTTTTAAGTTGAAAGAGATAGCCGGATTTACATGGAAAGCAATATACGTTGCTTTTTATGAGATTTTTAAAGATTTTTTTTTTATAAAAATAAAAAGTTTATAACAATAGAAAAGTAAAAATACCTAAGGAAATAAAATACTGAGTGATACGTTTCCTTAAAAAAACTTTTCACCGGCTATTTAACTTTATTATTCAGTATACCCTAAAAATTAAAAGTTTAGATGAAATTCAACTAAGTAGATGTACTCAAAAACAACTATACAAAAGCAATTTGAGCAAAAAATTATTTTATTTTTATAAACATCAAAGTTATAGCCCCCCTCCCAAAACGCAGAGTTAAAAAAACCGCTTTCCTCTATACTAGACACTCGGAAGTGAGGATCGAGGCTTCCCAAAGAAATCGAATTTGGGACACAATGATGGCGTCGAGTGTCATAACAGTGCAGGACCAGGTATTCTAATGAGAAAAATGTGCCACAATGGTGGTGACCGATAAGGTTTTAAACATTGTAATGCCAAGGTCCGTCTTGGCCCTGCAATGTGACGCCGCTAATGTCATATGCAAGGGGGAAGGGGTGTCAGAATGAAAAAAAAAAAGATTTTTTTTACAAAACAACTTTCTTTAATAAAATGTATATTGATTCATACCCCGGGCGCCTGGCGCATATACATATAAGTAGGGCCAATGCCTCCTCACACTTAAACAAGAAGTTTACTTTTTGGTATTTATACTTCTCGGCTCACTCTAAAATTGTTAAAGGCAATAGACAAGATAGTGGAGCATGTATTTTCAAAAAATATAAAAAATCACTTTTTCAAAATAGCGATTTTTGAAGTGTAAACTTCTTTAGGCGCGTTTAGCAGTTTTTGCGGGTAGTGAATTGAACTGAGCCGTCAGGCTCGGCTATGTAACGCTCATTCGGGTGAAATCGGCTCGAACTGTGAGAAACATTCAGCGACCGATATGGTGATGCAGATGAAGGCCAGTAGACAGAAGAGTTCGGTTTAGTCCGCTTTGCAGAATATGTTATGGGCCAATATTATTAATTTCGCCTTGTTAAAGTTTACACTTCTGCCGTGTGATCTTAAGCACACACAATATTTTTTTAAAATTTATTGTCTTTTACGAAGGTCACTTTACCGCAACGGACTCGCTTATTACGAGAAAAACGATGTATCGTTTAGGCACTTTTTATAAAGAAAAATATGGACTGTAAATTCACAAATTTTTTTATATTTTTTAAAGTTACCTTTTATCATCGGTCAATCGATCGTGTCTGTCGACCACGTGCGGACCTGCAGTTCACTTGCAGGCCGCCCAAGTGGGGGAAATTCGCCGTGCGAACGGCAGAGCCTGGTATTCCAAGCTCCTATCTGGGCAATTTAATTAAAATAAAATAAAAACAAAAAAAGCACTACATTTTACCTTAAGAACTAAATTACCCCAAAATACCAAAAAATATAATAATAATTCGATTAAGATCGAACATACCGCCGACCTTAAAATCACCAAGTATTTTAAAATAAAGAAAGTAAAAAAAGTTCTACTTAATCCTAAAGTAAAAGTTAATTTGAAAAGTAGGGCAAAGGGCATAACTTAGATGCAGGCCTTTGTAAAATCCCATTGTTAGTTTTTACGGTAGCTACCCGACAAATACCATCGGCACCCGGGTGTACCTCAGTTACTGTGGCAAGTAACCAACGAAGTGGAGAATTGAGCTCATCTTTAATGACTACCAAATCTCCAGCTTTTAATGAATTATGTTTCTTTGTCCATTTTGAACGTTGCTGAAGCGTATTTAGGTAATCATGATGCCAACGCTTCCAAAAATCTCTGTGAAGTCTTTGCACCAATTCCCAACGTTGCAAAGTATTAATTTTTTTATCAGAAGTCTTTAGATGGTAAAGCAGTAAGTGGCTCCAGAGTTAAAAAATGCCCTGGAGTCAAAGCTGAGAGTCGTTAGGGTCACTACTGACTGGATGCAAGGGTCTGGAGTTCAATACGGCCTCAATATTACAGAGTACTGTAGACATTTCCTTGAAAGTTAGGACTTGCAGACCCACAGTACGAACCAAATGATGCTTCATGCTACGCACGCCAGCCTCCCACAGCCCACCAAAACTGGGTGCAGAAAGGGGGTTAAAATACCACTTTACTCTTTCTGCTTCAACTGCCCGTTTCAAAAGTTCGGTTAATTGCCTATTAGCACCAACAAAGTTAGTCCCGCAATCCGACCTAATGAAATTGCAGCGCCCTCTACGTCCTATAAAACGCTGCAAAGCACCAACAAAAGCATCACTAGATAGATCTGACACCAATTCTAGATGAATAGCCTTCACTGCAAAACGAACAAAGATGGAAACGTAGGCCTTGTGCGATTTAATATCTCTGCCTTTCAAAGGAGTAACAAATAAGGGTCCTGCGAAATTAACTCAAACCTCCTGGAAAGATTTAATTTGGAATATACGTTCAGAAGGCACTATGGGTTTGGGATCCACCCGAAAACATCTTATACAATGAGACAAACATCTTCGAATAGCGTTCTTGGCTGACAAAATCCAAAATTTTTGCATAATCAAAAAATGCAATGCCTGCAAACCTGGATGTAGGTCTTTTTCATGCAGGTAAAAAATAATCAACTCAGTAAGTCGATGCTTTTGTAATGTAATGTGATGTAACCAGACTCCAAATATTCTTTCATAAAATCTTTATACGAATCCAACAAAGAAGGCTTTTTATACAACCTATTTTCCAAAGAATACAATCTGCGCAATGCCAAATTTTTTGATTCACCAAAACTTACATTTTTTATTCAAAAAGGCAAAGCAACAACATACTTCGAATATGAATTTTTATAATGAGTTTCCTGATACAAATTTTCACAAAACTCAGTTTCTGGCGAAACAACGACTTTGTCAGGTACACTTTCGACTTCCCACAGCCTTTTAATATCCAAAGACTCCAAAGTAGAACTACAATAAGTCGGCAAAAACGTGTCCTTAACATGTCTTTTCTTTGAAACTTTCGAATTTCCCAGGACAACCCAACCAAATATAGTTTCCATAAATGTGGGTCCATCCAAGCCTGGAGAATCAATTTTAATAAATTTCATAATAGTGCCGATTTCCGACACGCCTTTTTAACTCTTGACTTGTCAAAAATGCTTACTGAGCGCATAGATAAACTACAACAAATTTCAAGAAGGACCAACGCTTTTAGCGTTAACTCAGGTTCAATTCAAAATTGTTTTAAAATACATTTTACAAAGCCTTTTGCCACCACGTTGCCACTGTTTCCAATACCAGAGATTTGCATCTCACAGTTTTGGCGGGACAAATCAAGGCGCCTCAAACAACTTTCCGAAATAAAGTTCGCAGCTGAACCCGAGTCCAGTAATATTCGAATAAGCACGAAGTTACCCTTAGCATTTTTAATATGACCCATGGCAGTACGCAGGATCGGAATTACATCTGAGCTAGAGACCAAAGAAGTGGAGACCGAAAGATTTTCCTTGTGTGAGCCTTGACTGGTGCTATCCCCCTGTCCGACAACTGGTTGTGTCACCGAAGGTACGCTCTGACCGCCGTTATTACTTTTCGAAAAATGTAATAAGGAATTACGACGATGCCCGCATCCACATATTTGAGTAACAGTGCAGTCCTTTGAACTGTGCGTCAATCCAAAACAGATCAAACACAAATGTTTACTTTTAACAAAAGTAAATCTCGAGTAAGGATTTTTTGCCAAAATTTTTTTACAAGAAATCAAACAATGTGATTCTTGGCACAACGAGCAAACAATTGCACCAGCAACATAAGCCTCTGATGGTTTCTTGAAAGAAGGGCGTGGTGGTTTCGAAATATTAACAACCGCCGCCTTAATAGCATTTGAGGTCTGCATGGCGCGAAGCCTCCAAAAATGAGTAAAGTTCCTTATACGAAGGTTGTCCTTTTAAAGCACGGCTTGTGGCACGACTAGCAAACTCTAACTCAAAACTATTGCGCGTACTGCTCGGAAGTTTGTATAAAAGGAGGTGAAAATTCACAAAATCCCAATGCTCCACTGGATATTGCATGTTTTTTAAAGCCTCCAAATTTTCAGAAAATGTAGATAAAAGTTTACTCAACTCCCCTAGATCTGTATTATCCTTTAAAGTGGGAAAAAAGTACATTTCATTCCAAAAGTTAGTGCCAATCAACCTGTGATTTTCGTATTTTTTAAATAATAAATTATAAACGATTGCATAATTATCTCCAGTAAATACCTAAATTTGTCTATATCCGATAATTCTGAGTCTGTATGTATAGCAGAGTTAAAAGTGTAAAAAAAAGTTCTCCACTCTTTATAATCGCCCGAAAAAAATTTTACTCTAATGGCTCTAACCTAACAGACCTTTTAGGAGCACTCTGGGCCGAAACAACGGCTGTTGAGGTAGACCTAACAAGCTCAAAATAAATAGCCTTAAACCCATAAAACGTCTTTGAAGTCGTGGCCCTAAATTCATCCTGTCTATTAAACTCTTCATCTCCCAAAACCGATGTGAGAATGATGATATTATTGTAAAACTTCTTGAAATTTACTAAATTCTTTCAAAACATCATCATATCTACACTTAAGTTCATGTATTAGGGATACGTCGGTCTTTGCTAGCACAGCTTGCGAGTAAGCCTCCTTAATATTATTCGAAAAGGTAGTTCTTTGCGACGTATACCTATTTAACTTTTCGGTATTTGTTACCGAAAGTGTAGGCATCTTGAATAAAAACAATACCACAAAAAAACGCTTCAAAAACAATTCAATTTGGCATTAAACTAAAAACCTATGGGTTTACAAGCTCGAAAAATTCCTTATAGAAGGGTATTTTTAATAAACTAATCCTTTTTACTGGCCTAATATTTCAAAATAGTTTTCCAAAAAAGCAAAATGTTTTTCACGAAGATCAAATAAATTGATAAGATAAGTTAAATTCTTTGCGAATATATTGGTAAAATGAAAGAAACAAAAACGCATTTAAAATGCTCGAAACAATCCTTTGTATTTCTTATAAAAATCCTATATAAAATTGATAAGAAAATTTTAGTTTATTTTTCGCGAAAACCATTTTTTTGTCAATAATGTAAGCACGACAGACCTACGTTTTTTATACGTTGACTCGACAAAATCAAATCAATAACTTTAATTTAAAATATTAAAAAGGTAAATTGTAGTTTGCTGCAAATTTTAAATTTACTAATGAGTAATTGCCCAATTAATTACTTACGGAATTCTTCTCGGCATTCCCACAACAAATCAAGATAAATCCAAGAACATGCGAATACTCCAAAGCTAATGAAGCAGTCTTCTGCACAAACATAATGTCCGTAAAATAGGTTTAAACGTTTTCAAATGATCGGCCGCATAAAATCCGAAATAAAATTCCGGAGAGAAGGACTAAATTTATGTACCGCAACGGACTCGCTTATTACGAGGAAAACGATGTATTGTTTAGGCACTTTTTATAAATAAAAATGTGGACTGTAAATTCACAAGTTTTTATTTAAACCTCTTATTTCTAAACAGTAGTAAGATTTTTTTTTGCAAATTTCGTATTTTTCAGAAAAAATCATAAACCATAAATATGTTTTGCACAATCAAGAAGATAAAACACCCTGTAGATTTAAGAAATCGCAATACTTTTTCAAAATTTTTATCTCGGTGTAATCGGTACTTATAGGGAAATCAAAAAATTAATTTTTATTGAAATCAAAATTTTTAAGTGCAAAAGGTGGCTGGTTTGATATGGAAAACCCCATGCCCAATATCCCGGTGTATGTGGTTTTGTGGGCATTTTACATACAAATTGAAAAGAATGTTTTATATTAAAAATAATTTTGTTTTATTTTTTGTACCTATGTAATACCCTGTCTCCTCCAATGCATGCCTATGCAGAGTTTTTTGATGCAAGGGGTTTTTTGAATCGCGAGTGTCGACCTTGAAATTGACTTCAAAAGCTGCACGCGTTTTCTGTTCACACCCATACATCTTTTTAGCACAGAATATTTTTGGTTGACTATCTAGTGACTTTTTTGGTAACAAAAATTACAACAAACCACAAATGAACCCGTCAAAAGCTAACCCACCTTTTTGTTTATATTTTGATGGGAAAATATTATTTTAAAAAAATGTTTTTTTTTCAAAGGTATTAATACTAATAAAAAGGCTTAATAGAAAAGACAAAGGCAATTTAAATTTGAAAAACTGTTGGACCTAGCAAGACCTTTTATTACCAAACAGGACAGCTCCTTATATGGAGACCGTATATATCCACCAGAGATAGATTAATTATATCTTTATCATTATTGTTAAACACATCTTGAATTATATGAAAATGCAAATAGTATATATTAAAAAATACCAAAAAAAAAGCGGTACTTTTTAACCTGAGGCAAAAAGTTTGAAGCTCGACCAGAGGACGAGGGTTACAAGTAAGGTCACTCATCGTAAAGCAAACTCACTTTTATCATAAGGTTATAAGCTATTTTTCGCAATTTTTGACTATTTTTTTCAGCTTTTCGGTTTTTATATTTTTATCTCTTTTCATCCTGATTTTTACAGAATTTATAAAGTATTTGTTAAAAAGAAAACATGTTAAAGTGTATCTAGTTATTGTAAAATACAACCGAAGTTTTATATTTTAAAGAATTGTTGGGGATACCAATTACATATTTTGTATATGTTAAAATTAAAAAATCTGTACATAAAATATAAGTAAAAAAGTCTGAAAAAACCTAAAAATAGAGAAATTCATCTTAAGTTAGTCCAAGTTGGCTTAGGGTAAGTTAAGTTAAAGTAACAAAATTTTTAATGCTGAACCAACCATTATAGGGTTTAAAAAATTGAAGCAAAGCTTTTGTATAAAATATCTTTATTGTTTCGATAAAAGTCAATAATGATATAATTATATAAAAAACACAATAACCTGTGGAAATTACAAAAAAATTATTTAATGGAATCAGTGATGGACACATATTTTTAGTATACACAATAATTTTGTCAAGTGCATTCTTATCATATACCATATGTGACAGCATACACATTGGTAACTGGCCTTCAAAAATGTGATACTTTCTTTTCAATAAATCTATTACCCGCTCTACATGAATCCTTACTGTTGCAATGTTTCATCTGCTTTCAATGCCCAAGGGGTGTAGTTGATTTTTACCCTTGGTAAATGCAGGGATTTCCAAACGAGCACCTAAGGTTTCAACAGCCCCTTGCACTAAAAATCCTCTGTCTGCTAGCACAATGTAATTTTGAGACTATGATCTAGGAAGCCACAGGTTGATATTGTACCTTGAGGAGTAATGCCAATCAGAAATTTTATAGTTTCATAATGCTTATAATTTGACCAACATTAAGAAACTTCTACAAGCTTGGACAGCGTTTCTATAAAAACTTTAAAGCAATCTATTATAACTGCAACCTTGTCTCTAAATGACGGCTTAAAACATTCTGGCATATTCTATTTTAAACTTTCACATAATGGCTAATGTACAAATCCCTTTAGCCTTTCTAACATTGTATTAACACAGTCATAGAAAAAT
Organism: Aspidapion aeneum; assembly: GCA_963576565.1. NCBI lineage: Eukaryota > Metazoa > Arthropoda > Insecta > Coleoptera > Brentidae > Aspidapion > Aspidapion aeneum. Next base: position 18,867,673 of record OY755041.1, on the reverse strand, counting down.
CTTGAACATGTACAGGGAGACATGTTAAATTGATAGGACAAAAACTAAAAAGGCAAATTTAACTGCATCTTCATTAAAGTTAAAATAAACTGCGGAAATTAAAAAGTACTTTGTTGGGATGTACAGGTAAAAATTCTTTAATATTTTCAAAAAGTGTAAAAAGCATAGCAGCTTTTGGAAGTCCAGTATAATAAAGAGTTTTGTCATCATCATTCTTAAAAGAATCTTATACTTCATCATGGCTTGTCCCAGGAGTCTGCTGGTCTTGCTAAAATTAAAAAAATAAATAGTTACTTAGGGACTGTCCTTAAATTATGTAACGCTCTAGCGGGGGGAGGGGGTTTGGCCTTGCGTTACACCCAATGTTTTTTAATGTGTTTTTTCTTGAAAATGGGATGTGGGAGTTAAAAATCCTGAATTTTTGCGCTACGTCATTTAAGGATGTTCCCTTATTTAGCGAAACATCTAGTTAAAGCTGAGGGGTGACCAGCTGAACCAACTTTATCATCGTACAAATCTTTGAAATAAATTCTTGGTCCTGTAATGTGTTTTATAGTTCTCTATAGTGTCCTGTGAAGTGCTATAAGTCCTGAGAAAAAAATTGTACACCTACTATGGGCAACAATGTTACCAAACATGTAATTTTTCACTTATCAACTTCAAAATCTTTATTTAGTCCTAGCTTTCAGTCCTTAACAGGATGTATGAGGCTCCCTGACCTAACCCAAGTGTAATGACTTGTCATGTAGTCAGGGACTCTTTAAATTGCCATTGTATTTTTTCTGTCAAAAGTTATAATGTAAAAATATTGGAAAAGAGATTTTTTTATAATATGTATGTATAAAGATAGAGGTAAAGTTCACTATTTTTTTTGGTTTTGTTCATACTGGGTTTCCTAATTTAAAATAGGAATAATTTTTATTTTCAAGTGCGGCAAATTAAAAAGTCCCTGACTGTACTTTACATGTATCAAGTAAGTAAGTAAATTTTGAGTTCCAGATTTTCAACCAACACCATGATAAGGACTTAACATTCAGACAAAATTCCTGAGTTTAAGGTCAATCTGCTAAAACCTGAATCACATGATTTTCTTTTTAATATATAAAATATCGAAAAACTTAGGCTATGGGGGGGGACAGGGCCCAAGGCCCACCCTCACTTGAAATACATCTACAAAATATTAATATATGTCCAGATTTTGGGTTGTTATCCCTTCAGCTTTATCTAAATATAAACCCTTGTACTGCCATGCTTAATGGGAACCCCATAACTACATACATTGATTCCTATGTAGATATGATTCATTAAGAATGGCAGGTAGTGTTCTCTAGAAATATTTTTATGGTTAAAAGCCAGTCAAAGGTAGCTATATGTACGCAGGCTTACCTCATCTAGTTCAAGTTGCTTCCTCTTTTTTAAGGCTCACTGAAATATATCAATTTGGCTGTCAGGCACAGCTAGAAGATTGTAGTACCCCATGTTCTGGTTGGGAGTTCAATCAGGGTGAACTTTATCTAGTGAATCAGCAGGTTTTCCTGAAAATTGTTATTAGTATTATAAGTTTGAAATTGTTATGTTATAGAAATAGTGATGTATGTATTAAGATTTAAAGTTGTATTTTTTATATGTTTGTAATTTGAAATAGCATGATTTACTAATAAAGATTTATTCAATTCAATCGTTGTTGGATGGGATTCAATTCAAAACAAAACAAATTTAAACAATATAAACAAAGGGCTATTTTTTAGAATTTATTACTTGTTCTGAAGCGCCTGGAGCAAACACGCCCATCCTTTAATTGAGATTCACTAAATGGTCCTCCTTTAAGGGCTTTAATCCACATCTCCTGCCTCTGTTTTGATAAGGCATTTTGACTATCACCTGCATTTTTCAATGCAGCCGGAATTCGAAAAACTTGACATTGTCTCTATTTCCTCTCATTGCACAATTAACCACTGCACAAAACGTTGGCATTTTATTATATTAATAGGGTTTTTATTAGTATACAGATAACGCCGTTCTGGGGATATTTTGGTAAAAAAGTTCCTAGAATCCCCCAGAAGGCATGCGTTTCTAGTATTATACCCCCCCATGATGCAAATAAAAAGAATAACGCTACATGAATGTTCTAAAACTAACTAAGTGCCAGGTGCCTACCCTCTCATATTTTATAGATATGCATGTCTAGTGTCTATAACCGAATCATTTGATTCGTATAAATTCGGCAAGGGTCGACAGGTCAGCTCTGCCTAGGTAAACCAACGTATTTGATTTTTTTCTGAAACTAAAAAAACGCGATTAAGGTTTTTAAAATTCGTAAATAGTGCCTTACAGCAAAAAGAAATTTGTAAATAACTTTTTAAATATTTTTAGTGGATTTTGGGTTTCGCTAAGCAGGGCAGAGGTGCGATCAGGCAGATCAGGTGTTGGTTTGTCATAATCCTTTGATGAAAAATGGCAAAATTTAAAACGATATCATTAGTTCATGCACTCATTGATTTTGAACCTAATTCTAGACAAAATAAGGCAAAATTAATTCTTCTCAATAATAGCTAATAAGGTCCATATGTGCTAGATACCTGGATTAAAAGACTTTTAAAATTATTGAATGTTTTTTACAATACGTAAATATTACTGACGTATCTGGGAAGGGCATAGCTAACTCAATAATAACTTTTTTAAAGAATTGTAAACTGGATATTTCCAAATTAACAACAAGGTTATGTCGGAGCTACAGCAATGAGCGGGGAGTAAAATGGTGTCCAAGCATACATAAAATCAGCACGTTACGTCGTTCATTGCTCAGCTCACTCTCTTAATCGAGCTGTGGCAAAGTCATGTGAGCTGCCAATCCTCAGCCATTGCTTAGAGAATATTCGCCAGATTTATGTTTTTTTTAATACTCCGAAAAGACTAAATATTTTAGAAATTCATAAGATGAGAGAAAACGAAGCTAAAAAACTTTGCCTGACTAGGTGGATTGATCGATACGAATCAGTTGATACTTTTTTACACTTACAAGATAGTATCCGGAGTGCACTAGCGGAAATATCCACTTCGAAAGATAGGGATACCGCTGTTCAATAATTTACTTGCCGCAATAAGCAAGTTTGAATTTCTTATAGCTCTAGAAATTTTTAAACACGTTTTTCCGTTTTCCGTTGGCCTTTGCAAATATTTACACAAATCATCAATTGACGTACGCGAAGCAGTAAATCATGCTGGAATTCTGAAAGATCAATTGGAATCTGAACGTCACAATGTAGACAAAGTCTTTTCTGCCATTTTCAAAAGTGCTAAAGCCGATCACACACAAAAAAACATAACGCGTAAGAAGTTCAACCTTATGGACTTTTCTTACGTAAATCCAATATGGCCGCTGCTATTCGATCGCTGATTGGTTGAAAGCCCGCTATGCGCCATGCTATGGATTACGTAAATTGTGTGTGTGAAGGCCTTAACGAGAAAGCCGCAAGTTTTGACGTCGATGTAAAAATGCCAAGAATTGTGTTGGCCACACGGTGGCCGACAGACGACTCGACCCAACATAAAAACAGATTCTGTAGAACAGTATTACAAAATAACTGCTTTCATTCCTTATTTTGATTCGTTCATCAATTACTTGCAAAGCAGATTTGTAAAACAATATTTTGAATAGTTTTTCGATTTTAACAAAACCTACTCAAGAATGTTTTTTTCTAGAACAGCTGTCGTTCTTGTATTATATATATGAACAAGACTTGGTAGACCCACAAGAAACAGTTCTAGCTGATGTTGCAATGTGGCAGATAAAATTAAAGGGAATCTCACAGCACTAGAATTATTGCAATAACACATTTTCTCCCCCCGTGTGTTTGCTTCTAAAAAATCTTTGCACATTGCCTGTAACAACTTGCGAGAGCGAGAGATCTTTTTCCACTTTAACTAGACTCAAAGGCTATGAGCGGTCTGTCTGTGGCCAAGAGATAATTAATGGGTAGGCCCTTTTAAATATTTACCTAAAAGTCACACCACCAACGGAAATAATTGCAGAACCCTTTGTATCAAAGAAGAAAAGGCCGACTGTTGCCCATTTATTAAATTTTTGTGTTTTAAGACATGACTTATTTTAACAATTAAGATTAAAATATCACTGTTAATAAAATTGTTCAAAAATCCTTACAGAATTTTACATTTAAACCCTCCCCCCCCATGGGACCGCTGGCGCTACGCTATTGGGTATTTTAAGAATCTATTTCTATTTCTATTTTTGGCATAGTTATTTTAGTCTGCCCAAATTTCATGTGATATATGCCCTTTAATATAAAAATAATATACTTATTTAATGAAGAAATATTATACTTGTAGTTTATACCGAAAAAATAAAAATATCAATTTCTTACTTACCTCCAATATCTATCGGTGTTTTTTAATTCTATGGTTCTCGAAATCCAAACACAATCTAGCTTTATCATGGTATTATTCGGTGTCTAGTATGGCTTTGTTTTTGGTATTGTCTTTTTGTAGCTTTGTTTAAGGCTATTTATATCTTGAATATGCTGATTACACCAATACACACAGCGACCATATGGTCCTTGGAATGAATGAGATAAATAGTTGTTGCTTCCACAAGAGATTTAAAGGTTTAACTAATAGTGTTTTTAGTGTTCTTTTAATTGACAAATATTTTTTAAGTAAATAAATAAATAAATATTTTTAATTACATTGAATCCAATCTCTTTGGCGCTAAAATGCGATATAGTCAGTTCTGAAATGATTTATCGCTTGCCTATTTGTGACACAATATTATTTGATACGTCAAAATTTTCAGAAAAAATTGTAGAATACGAATTGCTATAGTGGAGATCTGACGAATGGTGCAAAACCACTCTGCACCTCCTCCAAGGGGATGGGGGTTGGCGTTTTTTTTCAAAAAATGAAAACCCAAGTTAGTTTTACTATGGTTTTTTTATTCTACTATTTCTTAGCATTTTCGAGCATATTTGAATCATCTACCTCCCATAGGGGGGTCTGCAAAATTAAGTCTAAAAACGTGAATTCTTTAATTTTTTTTATTTCTGCCAAAAACACTAAAATAATCTAATAAAATGATCCCGCCCGGAGCTTATGGGCGGTGGCTTTCGGTTGGATTTCTTTTAGATTACAGTATGTTGTAGATCTTGATGCCCTGATAAAAGGCTATCATTGGCTCATCCTCCTCAGATCTATGGTTTTTAAGATACAGGGGTTCAAAATTTCAGTTTCAGCTAGCATTTTTCACAAAAAACTATTTCCAGTCATTTTTACCTTTTAAATTCCAAAAAATTATATTATAGTTTTTTATATATCAAACGTTAGGTCACAAGCGTAGCTTAATATCCAAACTAAAAAATTGGACCTAATAACACTTCGTTACATTCAGTGGCGTTCCGAACATAAAAATTATCAAAAAACGATGCTATACAGAATTAACTATAAAAAAACAAACGGTAGAATTTTTTTTTGTTTTTTCCTATCTTTTAGAAAACTCCCAAAGAAACCAGGTTATGTTTATATGTTGTTTTTCACAAAACGCAGTCAACCCTCGAGTCAACCTCTATGCTTTTTAGGATTTTATTGTTTTTTTTTTAGAAATGTAAAATACTTTCGCTCTTGTTTTAACGAGAATATTTAAACAAATATAATTATGAGATTTCTGGAATGATATTTATTGCTCAGAGAACTTTTTTAATCATTTATTTATTCAGTGGCGTGCAATTTACCAAGATAAATATTTGAAATATTGAAATCATAACTTCTTTTTTTTCAACAACTTATTGCACTGGAGCGTAAAACAAAAATCAATCAAGGCCACCGCCCATAAGCTTCGGGCGGGATCCTTTGGTCGCGTTTAAAAGTACAGGATAAAAGCTTTAACCTGATGTTTCGATTACCTATATCGTTCCAAAAATAACACCCTTATAGAGTGTCGAATTAGTGGTAGTTTCGTAAAAGTAAAGTAATTTTTTTAAATAAACTATTTTTTTTTTCAAAAATTATCAGTTTATTCAAAAAACTTGTAGATACTACTCTTGTAGAGATTAAAATTGCCTACAAAAAATATATAACTTAGCTTCCTAGTTGAAATTTGTAGCTGTCCGGGATAGCTTCAATTGGTTACTTTAGGAAAAATCTATGTTTTTGAAATATAAAACGCAGATATATGGACAACCAATATGAGATACGTCAAAATTGGTAATTATATTTTTATATATCGTGAAATTTGCAATGGACTGCTGGATGACCCAGTTACATAGCTATATTAACAAGGTCAAAGGATTTTTTTTTGTTTGCAGCCGATTTTTGGCGTGACAATGACGGAAGCATCTAAAGTCTTAACGAATTGGTGCATCTTATAGCCAGATCAATTTTTTTTTGAACAATGTGCCGTTAACAACAAAATATATTATTGCTTTGACACGTGTTTGACACCCACTTTTGTTGCGAAGGTTGTTTGGACGCTTGTCGTTTTGGTTTGGTTAAGGGCACTTACCATTTAGGCGGAGGCAATTTGCAGAAATTAATCAAAAAGTTAAAAAATCACGTTTTTTAGAGCTAATTTGGGGGGTTGCTGACCCACCTATCGGAGTAGTTGTTTAAAATGTATTCGAAAGTGCCGAAAAATAGTGGATTTAAAAAAACTAAAGTGAAACTAACCCAAGTTTCCATTTTTTGAAAAAACGCAAACTCCCACCCCCTTTGAGGAGTGCAGAGTGGTTCTCATCATAGAAATTCGGATTCTACGTTTTTTCTGAAAACTTTGAAGTATCACACTATAATGTATCACAAGCTGGAACTAAAAACGGCCTATTTCAAACCTGACTAATAATAATTCGATCATTTATTTATTCAATTGCAGTTTACCTACTATTCTACACAAGTATAAAAATTTGCTGCTAAATAACCCCCCCATAATCAATTAACGACAAAACCAGTGATCCTAATAACAGTGCTTAGAAAAAGCCATGGCTTGATTTAAAATTCAAAAACTAATTTTACCGAGAGCGAGATACGAAGGAGACAAATCATCGTCAAGCTCAATATCCAAAATTACGAGAAAATTTTCCTTTTCGCTATAAAACCAATTTATTTCCATTTGAAAGCATCTTCCACTACCCGAAGCTTAATAAACATAAACTCTGTAAAAATATGTCTTAGCTCATGGTCCAATATGGGTGTTTTTGAGTAACAAGCTTATATTTAAGAAGGTAATTTTTGTGTCCATTTTAATAAAAAAAAACCTTTATGTAAAACATGGGGGGGCGGAACAAAGATCGAAAGACAAAAGTTCGAAAAACAAAATATCAAAAGACAAAAGAACGAAAAAAGAATCGCAAGTAAATAAGATCGAAACAATACATAAACACCAGTATTTACTAAGACCTTAAAACTTAGCATTTTAGACCGGGTTTAAGTATCAAGTCTATAGAGTTGATACCGACCGGTTTAAGTGTATTTTTTTAATACTCACAGGTCAAATAACTGCAAAGATTCGGATCTCCCCAATGTGCAATATGATAGTAAGCATTTCTCAGTGAGTTTAATCTCATATAAATTCAAATTAACTTTAGAAATAAAAAAAAACTTATAAAAATTTTGTAACGAAATGTAATTTTTTGGTCATTTAGTGCAATCCGTGCAATCATAGGATTCCCGTTAAAAATAGTCTCAAATTGTAGTACAACCCCTGAGGGGTGGTTTAAAGTCTGCAAAATAATATACTACTACATTTTCGTGTAAATCTTTTACATACAAAATTTTTCCAATCAAAATAACGAATAAATAACTGAAAATTATAAACATACATTAATAACAAAATGCCAAGCAATGTAAAATCTCACTGCATTTATATAGGTTTAGTCCGCCAATTTTTCAATGCACGTTAATAGAGTGAGCTCACAAATTATTTTTTTGGGGACCGTTCGTTAATTATATTAAATTACGATTGAAGTCGTTACATAAATAATAATCTACTTTCCTTGGAAATACCATTTTTAGTTAGTTAACTTAAACCTTATTTTTAAGCATATTGTTACAAAATTTATTTAAACAATTTCAATCTTAAAAAAAGAAGTATAACTTTGAACTGGTTAAAATAAAAATTATCTTTTAATAATTTTAAAATTTTTCTAAAATTATTTCATAGCATTAATTTATTATATTCGCTTAATCCTTTGTTAAAAATAATAGATTAACGCACTATTAATTTACATTTCGCTATCATTTAGCATTTGCAATTTTTTTCCGACCTTTATAACTTAACCTAAGTTGAATAAAATATGTGAAAAAGAAAAATAAATAGGTATCGTTGAAAAACCCATGTATATGAGTTTGACATCTTTCAGTTCAATGGGTAGCACAAGGCCCGTGGAGACACCGGCATATAAAAGAGAAATTTTTTCCATCGAGCTACAAAAAGGTTTAATATCGGGAAGGGGGGGGGGGTGCCCGGGCACCTCTGGCTCCCCCTGGATCCGCCACTGTATATACACAGCCCCCTATAAATATAATTTTCTTAAAAACTAAGGTTAGTTAATTAGGAACTAATTTATTTAAAAAAAATTTTATGGAGGCTATTGTTCCAACTCGAATACTAAAGACTCAGGGGCGGCTCGTCCATAGGAGCGCTAGTGCGCGCGCACCCCCAGCAAAAACAAGAAAAAAAATAAATACAAACTATTAATAAATAATTACTGTTGTTTTTTATTTATTTTTTAATGATCCCGATCCCGCTAGTGGCATCTACCGGCCATTACCGGAAGTAATTAATATCTTTTCGACTTGACGCTTGCTGCCGCATACGGTGGCCTTCGATCGCCTCGCCTCGCTTAAATCTAGAGATATGAGAGGGCGGGCTTGAATCTGGCGGTGCGCGTGAATTCGGCGTTCCTCTTTAATCCAATTTTTGCCACGCAATTGGATCGGAAATGCTCGGGATATCGGCCGAGAAAAGGGCGAGGTGGTGCGCTAAATCAATACACACAGAGAGCAACGAATAGAAGGGAGGCGTCATGCCTGTTTCAAAACGGTTTCACTTTTCACTTGTATGTGCTAGATTTACGTCAAGTCAGCTGTTCGAGTTTCGTGTGCGGTTTTTGTTGGGTTTTAGTAATTTAGTTGAACTATTTTGGATATTTTTGACGAAAATTGTGAAGTTTAAGAATGGCTTGATATGCAGTGCTTGGCTGTAGAAGTTGACAAGGCGTCGATAAATAAATAATTAGTGGAATACCATTTCATATGAAATTGTAAACATAATACTGGCCCGTACTATATAATTTCATATATTTTTATAATGATACAATTAGTATTGCAGGTAGGTATAAATTATAAAAAATAAGAATATCATATATACAAGGTGTCCCGGAACTAATGGTATATAATAAAACTGTAGATTCCTTGGATCAAAATATTACGAATTGGGTTCACTTGCCTTAGTACAAGTGAGTTGATATTAATCAAGATACACGGCGTTAAACTTTATTTTTCATTTAATTTTTCTTTAATATCTTTTTTACAAATCAATATATTTGCAAAAAAATTGGAATTTTTTTGGGATGAGCAATTCGTTTTCGGCAAAAAAATTCTGGTACATAATACAGGGTGTTCTCTGGGTCACATTAAAATCGGTGTAATTTTTTTGTGTCTAGGTGTATACCAGTTTTTATTTATAATATGATTTTTGCCTTCATTTTTATATCAAAAAGTTATACTTTTTGATGTCGCTTCGAGCAACAGCTGTCGAGATTTTTGCATTTCAAAGTATTTATTGCATGGGTAAAAATTTTGTGACATGTTTAATTCACGTCTTCCTTCCTTAATAACTTTTTTACAATTAACATTGAAAATTGGGTAGTAATTTTTTTGTAACAAGCGATTCGATTTCGGTAGAAATGTTGGTGTAACTTGTACAAGGTGTTCTCTGGGTTCCTAGCCTTACATTTAAAATAAGTGTAACTTCTTTGTGCCTCGGCGTATACTAGTTTTTTTTAAAATATTATTTTCCCTATTATTTGTATGTAAAAAAGGTAAATAAATTCGTCGCCCCGAGCAACGGTTCTCAAGATATTTGCATTTAAAGTTTTTATTGCATTTTTGCAAATTTTGTTATTTCACCTATTATTTTCTTTAATAACTTTTGACCCATACAATAAAAACTTAATATGCAAAAATCTCAAAAACTGTTGCCCTGAGCCGCATAAAAATAGTATAACTTTTTTACATAATACCAAGGCACAAAAAGTTACACCGATTTTAATATAATGGTAGTAATCCAAAGAACACACTGTACAATATACACCAAATTTTTTATCAAAATCGAATCGCTCTATTCAAAAAAACCTTAAATTTTTTTGTAAAATTATTGATTAGTACAAAATTTACTGAAAAAATTGAAATGAAAAAAATAAAGTTTAACACTGTATATCTCAGCTAATAGCAACTTTGGGGCTAAGGTAAGTGTAGCTAAATCTTAAAATTTTGAACCAAGTAATCTACAGCTTTACCTTGTAGAGATACCCCCAGATTTTGCATTTGTGCTACCTAGAATCAGTGGCCGAATCAGAAGTGCTTTTTTTGTGTTTGTTATGGCTATATTATATACTAAGGGATAAGCTGGGGACTTTTTATTTCAAGGCGAAAGGTTTGTACTACGAGTGTTGCGAGGGCAACAATTGTCAAGGGTTAAAAAGGCAATTAACACATTTTTTTGAAGTTTTTAGGTGTTCGTAGTTTTCTCAGGGCTTTATACTTTTTATCTTTGATCTGTCACTTTTCATCTTTAATTTTTACTTTTTATTTCCAAAACGGTCCCTTTTAATTCCTGTTTTTTTTTCTTTCTATCTCTGATCTGTCACTGTTCATTCCTGATTTTTAATTTTTTTCATACTTTTATCATATTTCAAGGTAAGTAGGTACTTATGGCACCATTGGCACCGCAGGCAAAAAATTCTGCAGGTTCGTTGTTCCGGGTAAATATATTCCAGTATGACTAAGTGGTACAATTTTAATAATAATAATAATACTAAAAAAGACGCTTTCATGTTTTACCTATTTAGCGTATATAGAAAAAATTCTTGGCGGGAGGCATTTACTCCTAGTCCCCCACCTTGGACTCACCGCTGCAAGTGATTCTTTTTTTGGTAGCTTTTTAATATTTGTTATTCATAATTAAGCTTATCATTCTTGTTATATTGCAAAGCTTCCAGGAACGGATAAAGTTTTATATTTAGTAATTTATATCTAGATATTTTGGCACTCTTGTCCATCCCTCCATTTAATAAAGCTTATTTTATATGTAGGAATCTCTTTCATACACATTTCAATGGCCAATTTCTTAATAGCGATGCCCTATTAAACAGGAAATTACTGTAGTCCGGCCCTGGGCTCAGCGCGATGTAGGTGCTAGAATAGGCTCCGCCTAGTGCAACCACTTTTGCTAGGCAGATCGAATTGATACAGCGCATCCTTCTAATTCAACATCGTTGAATACACACTTGCATCGTTTTTTTATAGTTCTCAGCTGATTACTGTTTATATTATCGTTAGTATGCGTGTATTGGGCGTAATTAAAATTTATTTATGCAGTTTTTAAGTGAATTTTATGCTGTTTTCGGCTTCTTGTTTGTAATTTTTGGGTTAATTATTATCTACAAGTGTCGAATATGTCTGAGGCAGTTATAAGTTCGGGTTCGGGTAATCCTGGAAGTAATTCAAGACTTAATTGTGTACAAAACATTATAGCAAGCTTTTCCTCCTTTAATTTAAATCAAAAAATTGAAATTAAAAGATTGGGAAGGCCGACTCCAGAACTAAAATTATCGGAAACTGGCTCTGAAAGAAAAGAAGGTAGGAATTTTAAAAGATACTTTAGAAAATATATTTACCAAAAAAACAACTGGATTTATGGATGTGATGTTACAAACTCGTTATTTTGTTTTCCATGCTTATTATTTTTCAATGCAAGCATGGATAAAAGCTCGAGCCGCATAGGGGTAACTGACTTAAATCATCTACAGGCAAAAATTAAAAAGCATGAATTTTTAAATCAACGTATACAAACATTATAATATGAAATGGTATTTGAATCAAAAGCTAAGATAAAACGGTTTTGTACATTGAATTAATGTTATCCATCGTTGGCTAAAAACTAATATGTATGTATACTGTAGGTAATTTTTTTTTTGTGTAGGCATATTTTTATTTATTGGAGACCTGCTTTTTTTTACTTTGACAATCTTATTACCCAGTGGGCACCATAAGTTCTTTTATTTGGCTACAAATAAATATGAAAATTTTTTTAACTTTATTTATTTTAAATTTATTTCGACTCACTTATTTTAGCGCACACCCATTCTTATACTTCACGAGCCTCCACTGTAAAGACTACTAGATTGTTCCAACTCGAATACTAAAGACTACTAACCCCACAATCGTACCAATAAGTTTCAAAACTTGGCGACCTTTTTTGCATAAAAAACTCTCAGCATAAAAAAATTTTAAAGAAATTTCTTTAAAGGTATAATTGCAAGCAGCATATTAAGCACAGAGACAGACACATATTATAGGTAGTATAAAGTATGTAGTTGTTATGTAGTTGTATAGATATATCTAATGTCGGTCTCGTTTATATGACCGTTCGGCGATATTACGCGCTGTGAGAAGCCAGCGTGGTAAAGGCGCAGTTCGAGCTAGCTTATGAGGGCGCGAGCAGGAGCGACTCGCGATATCGCGCACGTGAGAAGCCAACCTTCGACGGCCCAATTTTTTTTTGATAAAAATAATATACTTTTTCTTATTACTTTCCTAGCCCGCACAGCAATGGCTAGAGAAGGTATAGTTTTCGAAGAAATTTTTTTTTTTTTAGATAACGCCGAAAATGTGTTATTTGGGTGTATTTTGACATACCCTAGCAGTATCGTCGTGATGTCTGTGTGTGTGGGTGTGTATGTAACTATGTACGTAATACGATAGCTCGTAAACGCCTAACCGATACTGTAACGAGCAGGATGAAATATAATAATAGAAAATAATGATCGTAAACCGCATTTAGATATTTTTTGAATTTTATAAATTATAAAGATTGTGAAATATCTGTAAAGTCTGAACAAATTATCTTTGAATACTTTAAAGTAGGGTTAAATAAAAGACCTAACACACTGTTAATTTTACCTAAAGTATTAACTTATGGTGTCGGAATCCACTTTGGGGCTGCCAGCAAAAGAAATAAATGCAATCTTAATTGGTGCACACTTCCCTAGGGAAATAGGTTTAATGGAAAGAAAAATAGATCTTTCTTGGATGATAATAGGATCAACTGACTCGCCATCTAAACAAAAAGAAAATATATAAAAAATTTTATCGAAACAAAATTACATTTTTAACAAGAAAGCAAAAGCTGACTATAATGCCACAACTGGAAGGACAGACTATGTAAATCAGTACCTCAGTTTCATTTCAGTTAGTCAGTAAACTAAAGCGTTTGTAAATTGCTTTTAAATCTACACAAATTCTAGATTTAAGGAACTACATGTTTGCAGAAATTTATATAAAGTATGTTCAATGTATATGGCGAAAGGAACGACAGGCGCACAAACTTAATCAATTATCTGGAAAGACTCCTGTATGCAATGGATTCGTTCTATAGGAAGAAACCGCAACGAAGGTGCACATGGCTCAGACCTAATGGAATAACAAAAAACGAAATTGATTACATACTGACTACTAAAAAAAACATAGTTAGAGATGTAACAGTCCAAAATAGCTTTACAACAGTCAGTGATCACTGGATGGTCAGAACGAAAATCTGCTTTTTTATTTCAATTTCAAAATTAAAAGAAAAATTAAGAATAACAATGAACAACTTGACATGAATAAACTTACACAAAATAAAGCTATATACAAAGAAATGCTAAAGGAACAGGTAACCTCAAACTTAAGATGCGAAAATGAAAATATAGATGGCAAGATGTCGCAGAAAAACGTAAAAAACGAGGTAATTATATATCAGAAGAGATAAAGAAACTGATAGAAAAAAGGCGGAACCTGGAAAAAAAGGAAAACGAACATCGATAGAATACACAGAAATAAATAAAACTATAAGAAAAATGATAAAAGAAAATAAAAGAAAGACCAAAAATTTTAAATTGAAAAAGTTATAGAAAATAACATAAATATGAAATGTCTAAAACCGACTCTAGGTAGATATGAAATAATTAAAAACTAATTAAAACTGACGTTAAAGAAGATATTATAAATATCACACAGCTATTCTATACAGAATTATACCATACAAAAAGGGAACCATCGCGAGAAACCATAAGGAAACTCCAAACAAAAAGAAATAACATAAACTTAGAACTACAACCCGAAATAAGCAGAGAGAGCATTAAGGAAAATGAAATAAAACAAATCATCTGAAAAAGATGGAGTAACGGCAAAACCGCTAAAGTACGGTGGTAAAATTGTAGTTAATCCCTCCATATTCTCCTCAATAAAATACTAAAAGAAAATATAATCCCAAACAACTGGAAAGAATCAGTAACCATTATTTCACACAAGAAAGGTGATAGCAGACCTAAAAAACTATCGATCTATAATACTCCTCAATGCAATTTATAAGCTTTTTACGAAATATTATCGGATAGACTCCCAAATGTTTCAGTACACCTATTAACCATGAAAATCCTAAAAGATCGAGCCAACGAATACAATATTCCACTGTATATTTTGTTTATAGACTTTGAAAAAGCTCGCGATAGCATTCAGCACTGGGCAGTAAAAGCATCTTTTACTTTTCTGATAGCCGAATAGATCACAGATACAGAGAGTTAATAGCCAATATATTGCCAATGGCGAAGCAACAACATCAATCAAAATCCACGAATGAACTAAGCCAATCCTCAAAAGAAGAGGTGCCAGAAAGGTGACACAACATCCCCGAAACTGTTTAACCAGGCCTAGATGTTTTTAAAAACCTAGATTGGGAAAAAATTTGCATCAAAGTAAGCGGACAATACTTGAGCCACCTAAGATATGCTGACGATATCGCCTTGATAACAGATAAAAAAGAAGAACTCATAAAAATGCTGGAAGAACTGGATAAAGCAGCTAAAATATAGGCTTGAATATTAACTAGAATAAAACTACTATACAGACTAAGATATCACGATTAGAATAAACCAAGAAAAAATAGAACAAGTAGAGGACTATATATCGCCGGTAATTTTTTTTAGTTTTTGAGATATTTGTATATTAATAAAGAAAAATAATAAGTCTTTATCTTAGTAAAACCAGCAGTGATCAAGCCTGGCCGGTTACACCAAATTTAAAAAATACATCAAATCACAGACTTGACAAAATCTATAAAGGATAACTAAATTTAATAAAAAAAAACTTTTTTTTACATACTTACATACGTTCTCTAATATTCAGTACAATAATCATGTAAAATTCAGAAGTTTCACACTCAAAACAATGTCTCACAATGTTGTTCCTAATTTCACATATTCTTAAAATGAAATTTTCTCAAAACTATTTTGACTTAGTGGATTTTGCCAGTATACCGACGATATATACCTGGGACAAATTATTGAACTAAAAAAAGAAAACCAAACGGCTGAAATGAAGAGACGAGTAAGATTGGCATGGGCAGCATTTGGTAAATTAAGCTATATATTAAAAAATCAAAATTATCCTCCGTACCTCAAAACGAAAGTGTATAGCCAGTATCATTCCTGTACTCACATATGGATCCCAGACTTGGACACTTACAAAATCAAACATGGAAAAAGGGTACAAAAGCCCAAAGATCAATGGAAAGACAGATTTTAAATGTAAAGCTAACAAATAGAAAAAGGAATGAATGGATAAGAAATAATATAAAACTAAGGAATCTCAGAGGAGAGGTAGTAAAATTGAAATGAAAATTTGCCGGTCATAAGACACATAGACGATCGATGGAACAAATGTATTGTAAACTGCACGGTAAAAAATTTAGTATACAATGAAAACAGGTACTTTTCTTGAATTAATTGTTTTACCTTAAAACAGTTTGTTTTGTATTAAAATATTTCTTTTTAGTTCAGCGAAACGTTTATTTTTTACCGTGTGGAGACCTTGGGAAAATAAAAGAAGTAGGGAAAGACCCAAAATGAGATGTGCGAACGATTTGAAGAAACATGCAGGGAGTAGATGGATGAACACGGCGACAGACAGAGAAGAGTGGAAGTTATTGGGGGAGGCCTACGTCCAAAGGTGGATCAAAAAAGGCTAAACAGATAGATGGATAGAAGTATAGACTGACTTAACTTGTTATTCTGATATAAAAAAAATCTAGGTACTTTACAAAAAAAGAAAATATTCGAGTTTTCGCCGTTTATCTAAAAAGTTATAAATTCTCGGCAAATTTTCATTTCTCGATTTTACCTAAATTATGTCAAAATATGCACCCCATTGCTTCCCTTTGGGAATATTGATGTGACCTCTGAAGTTATTAAATTTTGAATATTTACGAGTTGAATAACCTTTTCCATAGCATTTTTTTTTATTTATTGGAAATCAATTAAAATAGATTATATTTTTGGCGCAAATTGGGATTTACCAATTGTAGGTCATTACTGAGAGGGCTAATAAAATCATCAAAATAATAAAATAATGATTATTGCACTAACCCTCACGCCTCTATTCAATGGGTAAAATATTTATATTTTGTTTTTAAATCGGTTCGGTTAAATATTCCATTTTAGTGCAGGCGCGGTAGGTAGTTGAGAATAGCTCATAGATTAACGATCTGAATATTGTCAAGCCAGGTTTTGGTCCAATTTTTTTTTATCCCCCCTCCTCTTATAGTCGTGTTCGAATTTCTGAAAATTTAACTATGTTGCTGCCCTAAAGCCATAATGACAAAGAAATTAATAAAAAATGTGTAGGACCTAATCTAAAAACAAAATTATATTTGTTTTTTAAATTTTAGCTGCAGAAACCCTTAAAAACCCACCAGACCCCCCAAAACGTAAAACTTTTAGGTTTTCTTCCAATTTTCTCATAAAGTAAGCTTCTTAGGGAAAAATATCTTACCTTTATTTTAGACAATAAAATTTCCTTTTCAACGATATACAAGTCAGTGGGGTACGACCAAAGACAAACTCTCCAGCGGCGTCCGCTTATTGAGGTAATGCAAAAAAAAATTGAAAAAAGAAACATGCATATTACCGGTTTTCCCCGATTTTGTTGAAAACCAAGCTCTCTATAAAAAACGATGTCCCATAGTTGGTTGTAGACAATAAAATTTTTGCCCTATAGTCTATTACAGATAATAATAATTCCTTGTAAACGCTGTACCACAAGGTAAGATTTATCTTTAGAATAAAACTTCACAGGCGTCCGTAAATAAAATCAATTTTTCAAATCACCAAACAGATTAATTTTGTTACAGGTTTTATCCAATTTTCTTAAAAAGTAAGCTTAACCAAAAAAAAGTGTTTGTAACTTTATTGTAGAAAATAAAATTGCCCTTCTAATGATGTATAAGTTAGTAGGTTTTGAGTGATGACAAACTCTCCAGCGACGTCCGTAAATGGGGGTCATTTAAAAAATAAATAAATAAAAACACTTTGGTCAAAGTTTGACCTGATTTTCAAAAAAACCAAGCTCTTTATCAAAAAATATCTTTTATGCTTGATTGTAGAAAATAAAATTTTCTTTAAAACGATGTATAACAAGGTAAGAAAAGTTTAATTTTCAAAACTTTGGGGACGTCCGTAAATGAAATTAATTATTAAATCACCAAACAAATTAATTTTGGTTTGATTTTTTTTAAGATCCTTAAAATTTAAATCAGTGGCGGTAGTAGGCCATCCCCTCGTTACCCATCTAACCATACCTACAGAATTATGACGCAGGATGTGGAGAAAAGGTGAGTAGGAGGGATCACCTTTGCTGCTAGAGTCGTACCTTGAATCTTTTTTCGGGGTAGTTTCATCTTTTTTTTGTGGAGGAGGGATGGAAGGGAGTGTGGGGAGGTACGAGGGGTGCAAAGACTATGAATGCAGATGGTAGCTATAGGTCGTGCTTCATTTGGTAATTTTTAAAAAATTATTTTATATAACGGCGCCCCTGAAGTTTTAAAAATGAAATTAATCTTACCAAGTTATACATCATTTGGAAGGAAATTTTATTTTCTACAAATCAGCCCTGAGGCATATTTTTTATAAAAGCATAGTTTTTTTGAAAAATCGGGTGAAACATGTAACAAAAATATTTTTGTTTTTTTTTTGTTTTATATGATCCTTATATACGAACGTCGCTGAAAAGTTTGTCGTTAACCAAACCTCACTGACTTGTATGTCGGTAAAAAGGGAATTTTATTTTATACAATAAAGCTTAGAACACATTTTTTCCAATTGGGCGGTTAGTTTCTGAGGAAATTGGATAAAACCTGTAAAAAAAATAATTTGTTTGGTGATTTGAAAAAAATCGATTTTATATACGGACGCCTGTGAAGTTTTGATTTAAAGCTAAATCTTACTTTGTAATACATCGTTTAAAAGAAAAATGTATTGTCTACAATCGACTATTGAACATGATTCTTGATAAAAGGCTAGGTTTTTAAGATAATCGGGTAAAACTTGTGGTTTTTTTATTTTTTTTTACATTTTCTCAATAAATGGACGCCGCTGGAAAGTTTGACATTAGTCTAACGGCACTAGCTTATACATTATTGAAAAGATAATTTAATTTTCTACAATAAATATACAATATTTTTGTTCTCAAGAGGCTTAGATTTTGAGAAAATTGATGTAATTTACGGACGACCCTAAATTGTTATAAATAATAATAATCTTACCTTATACATCATTTTTAAAAAAAATTATTCTCTAAAATTGACTGTAGGACACAATTTTTAATAAAGAGCTTAGTTTTCAAGCAAATCGGGTAAATCAGGTAATAAACATGTTTCTTTTTCTAAGTTTTTTACATCACCTCAATAAACGGACGCTGCTGAAGAGTTTGTCGTTGACTAATACATCGTTAACCCACTAAGCACAAAATCGTAAAAAACGTTAAATAAATGTTGAAAAAAAATGTTTTTGTCTAGCACAAATTTGTGTTAAAATTAAGTCAACTTTTAATATTAAAAAAACGTAGAAAATCCTAACGAAAATTTCACGTAAAAGCATTACCAAAAATACATGGTTCATCAACGATCGTTTGGCCATTGAAAATATGTGAATTAAAGTAAGATCGCTATTTAAATAAATGGCACTAAGAGAGATAAGTAGTTTAGGGTTGTTGTCAAGTTAGCAATTCAAGAAAATGGTTTTCTTTTCGCGATCTAATGACGTTACCCTTACCGGCTGAGTAGGCCGAAGCCGGCCATTAATACAATCCAAAAAACAGCTTGATTTTAATTGCTGTTGCCCTATCTCTTAGATATCATTTGATCTCTATGACAAATAATCAATACTGCGAATCCGTATTGGCCCTACATCCGAGATTACAGCCATGTGCTGCGTTTAATGATAGAAGCAACACACTTAGCATGGATAGACATAAGACTCGCCCGAACAGTTTACGAAAGGGAACCACCCCCTCCCTGGCAGGGGGTGGTTCCCCCCCCTTAAACTTGCTTTTTGATAGTCTTTTGCTGATAATTTGAAAACAGTCAACTTTTTCAAAAATATTCTCGAAATCATTTCTCAAGCGGATACAATTTCCTTTTCAACGATGTACCTTAGTACCCTTTAACGGCAGTGGTGCATATTCCATTAGCGTACAAAAAAAGAGGAAAATTTTTTAAATATTTTTTTAATCTATTTTTTGTGGTATTATTATTATTATTATGTGGTATCAGTGGCGTATATAAGGGGGGGCCTAGGGCCCCCCCCCCGAAGCTAAGAATTTTTTAGGTATTTTCCACATATTTCCTGAATACAAACATAAAATAGCATAAAATACGGTCTCATGGGGTTTCGGCCCCCCCCCCCCCAAACTGCCTCGGGCCCACCCCGAACCTTTTTTCTATATACGCCACTGTGTAGTATTATTTGCAAACTTTTAACTTGGCAAAAATAAGTAAGTAACAATTATTAAAGCAGATGAAAAGTTCTCTCTAACGATGTATAACACGCCCCCGTTACATCAGTGGCGCACCTTTTATAGGCATTTAAATAAATGAAAAGTGTGGAAAAAACTAGTTTTTTTTAATTTTCTTAAATTTTACTGTCCCACATGTCTGGTTTTAAAACTTATTTTTAAAATCAAACAAGTTTCGTGGCTATTCGGGCAAAAACGAGTTTTTGTTTCTCTTATATTTTTTCGCGGGTAGCTTGAAAGCTTAACCTCACGGGGGTCCAAGATCTAATGGACACCTAATAACTGTTGACAGTTAACTGTTTCGTCCTTGTGGGACTCCTCAGAACACTGCTAGGTCAATATGACAATTCTTGCAAAGTTAATTAGACGGTTTTATCTCTAATCATTAGTAAATAGTGAGAAAACTATCGCAAGAAGCGCCATCTACCGAGATACAAGAGAAACAAAAAAAAAGCAGGCGAAAAACTGCTACTCACATCGATCAGTGAAAAGATCGAATACAAATAAAAGAAAACAAACTATAGTCCGTGGCCTACAACAGCTCTTCTGTCTTTCAGGTCGGATCAACGCATATTGCATTTTTACCCGTCATCAAGACACATGAGCGTCAATCAACGGAATTTTTAAGCCAAATAATACTATCAAACGTGGAATTTCGTACCCGTGAATTTAAAAATCAAACAAGTTTCGTGGCTAATCGGGCAAAGACAAGTTTTTGTTTCTCTTATATTTTTCCGTGGGTAGCTTGAAAGCTTAACCTCACGGGGATCCAAGATCTAATGGACACCTAATAAGTGTTGACAGTTAACTGTTTAGTCCTTGTGGGACTCCTCAGAACACTGCTAGGTCAATGTGACAATTCTTGCGAAGTAGATTAGACGGTTTTATCTCTAATCATTAGTAAATAGTGAGAAAACTATCGCTAGAAGTGCCATCTACCGAGATACGAGAGAAACAAAAAACAAAAGCAGGCGAAAAACTGCTACACACATCGATCAGTAAAAAAAAAGATCGAATACAATGACCTACGACAGCTCTTCTGTCTTTCAGGCCGGATCAACGCATATTGCATTTTTACCCGTCATCAAGACACGTGAGCGTCAATCAACGGAATTTTTAAGCCAAATAATACTAACAAACGTGGAATTTCGTACCCGTGAATTTAAAAATCGTTTAAGTTTCGTGGCTAATCTGGCAAAAACGAGTTTTTTTTTCTCTTTTATTTTTCCGCGTGTAGCTTGAAAGCTTAACCTCACGGGGGTCCAAGATCTAATTGAGACCTAATAAGTGTTGACAGTTAACTGTTTCGTCCTTGTGGGACTCCTCAGAACACTGCTAGGTCAATGTGACAATTCTTGCGAAGTTAATTAGACGATTTTATCTCTAATCATTAGTAAATAGTGAGAAAACTATCTTGCAATAGTTAAAAAATTGAATTTTTCTCGATTTAATGTTTCCTGATTAAAGCTAAAATAACGAAATAAATAATAATGACTATTTCTTCGTCTTTTAAAAAATCTTACTGTGCTTGCTCCTGGTTAGTAATAAAAAACTATTAATGAATTTTGAGTCACAGCGGTAAACGCTCTTAAATATGCGCGTCTTTGGTCCCTCACTGACTTCTTGTTTTCCATAAGTTCATCCTTTTTTATACGCTTTTCATAAAGTCTAAACGTTCGATGTCGAGCACTGTATATTTTTTAATAACGTTAAGAAAGAAAATTTTATTATTATTACCATTAAAAATTATACCATCAATCTATATATGGTTATTTTTATAATGTTTTTCCTAGATCTCATTTCTAACGTTGAATTTAGGATATATATATATATTTTTTTAATTTGTCACACACACTGTGTTTATTGTATTACATTCTAGTCAGTAAGAATAATTAGCAATTTTGTTTTAACTTAATTTACTAGAAAAGTCAGATTTAAACTTAGGGTTCACTCAACAGTTCTCCCCGCTTTGTTTAGTCTGTAACTCACAATTGTGTTGTGCTTATAGCATTATTTTGTTTTATGTAATTCACTTAGTTTACTAGCTCAAACGGCTTCACTCTTTTTAGTCTTCGAACTACCATAGTATTGTCTAGAAGCTGAATTGCTTCCACATTCACATGCCGATGGAGTCTATCTTCATGGCTTTTTGCGTACTTTTTTATAGTCTCTGCTACAGTTTCGATTTTTAGATCTCGATGAAGGTCACTATTTCGAACTGTAAAACTAGAATGTTACTCTCTTTAGCACTACCCCATAGTTGAATACCATATGTCCATACTGGTTTCAGTATTTGTCTATAAAGCAGTAATTTATTATGAATTGTTAAATTGGACTTCCTTCCAATTAGCCAGTTCCTTTTTCTATACCTTATCTCAAGTTCTTCTTTTTTTTATTAACATGTGCTTTCCAGCGCAATTTGGCATCAAGTGTTATAGCGAGATATTTTACCTGATTTGAATATGGTACGGGAATGTTGTTAATTGTTATTTGTATGTGATTTATATTTTACCGTTTTAGTTTGAAATTAAGGCCTTCATGTCACACTTTGTCAAATGCTTGTGCTACATCTAGAAAAACTGCAGAACAAACTTTTCTCTCTTCTAGTGCTTTTTCTATTATATTAGTAATTCTGTGTACTTGATCTATCGTGGAACGCATGTCTCGAAAACCAAATGGATGAGATAGAATAATTTCTTGTCTTTCTATAATGGATTTTATTATTTTAAGCAATAATTTTTCATAGAGCTTGGATATAATTGGCAGCAAAGGTATTGGGCTGTAAGATGATACGTCATGGAGTGGTTTTTCCCGGTTTTGGAATCATGATAACTTCTGCAACTACAGTTTAGGTACATACTTAAGCCTAAAGGACGCATTAATTAGCTTGCATAGTTTTACGATAGCTTTTCTGGAGAGTTGTCTTATGACTACCCCGTTAATAAGATCATACCCTTGGGCTTTTTTCGAATTAATATTTTTGATTTCTGTTAATATTTCTTTAGGTGATGTAAGCTTAATATGGTCTTCAATTTGATGGGGTTCATTTAAATCCAAAATTTCATCCGGTGTTTCGTGGGGCTGAAACGTTCTTTCTAAATGACTTGCAAACATATCTGCTTTTTCTTCGTTACTCCTTGCCCACTGGTTGTTAGATTTTCGTATGGGTGGAATTTGGATAATTGGTCTTTTAAAATCATTGGTTGCTTTCCAAAAGGAATAGTCGGTATTTTTATCATCTGTAAGTTCATTAAGAAAATGGTTAATAGATTCATTTTTTATTACTAGAATTTCTTGCCTAATGCGCTGGGTCATATTGTTGAGATTTGTTTTGTCCCGAGGATCACGGCTTTGCTGCCACTTTCTTCTTAGTTTATTTTTTTTCCAATATAAGATTTCTAATTTCCTTTGGATAGTTTTTCCCTTAAAAATTCTCTTTGGTTTTGGACTGTTTTCCCAAGCTGCTTGTTGAATATTTGTAACAAAATATTCAACTTCTTTATCGATTTGTTCTGGCGTTTGCAATGGTACTAGGTTTATTTTTTTTTTGACAGACTTTGTTTAAAACTAATCCAGTCAGTCAGTTTATTAACTCGTGAGATATTGTATGTTGTATGATACACTTTATAACTTTAAATTTAATGTGAAACTGGTTAGTGAAATGCTTTTCTGACACAAGACAGACGTCAATTTTTTCTATGTCTAGAATAACTTGCAAGTCTTGCCGATGTTGCAAGAGACTAAGATTACTGACCATTTTGAGGCATATTGGTAGCTCCGTTATTGCTACTTTCTAGTTTAGATAATCGGTCATCAAGTTTGTTCAATTTCTCCAAAATTAATTGTAGTGTTTGTTCCATAGTATTTTGACTTCTGATATTAATATCAGGTATAGTAGCTGTTGCTGCTACTTGGCTGTATGTCCTTGTCACAGAGTTTTGTGTGACTGTGTTGTTTCTTGTCTGTTGGGTTTGTCTATTTGTACTCACGCTTGGTATGAGATTCGGTTTCTTAGCTTTATTTTTCAATTTTTGTATTTCTTTAGCAACAAGGCATCCTCTGTAGTTAGCAGGATGCTTGCCTCCACAGTGGATGCATTTTTTCTCAGATTCTTTTGGTTTGGGGCATTCTACAGTAAGATGTTTCCCCGTGCATTTTACGCAACGTGGTTCTTTAGCGCAATATTTTTACGTGTGTCCATAAGATTGACATATTTTGCATTGAGGGACTAATTTTGAGGTCTTTAGTGCTATTTTTCCACTTTAATCCCAAGGATACTGGAAATTCCAAAATTTTGTTGATATCTTCATCGTGGCTAAATGTGAGCATAAACATGTTAAGAGGTTGTCTTGTTCTCCATTTCAGTTTGTTGCTGGCTTCCAGTGCCTTAAAACCTTTTTTTTTAGATCAGCTACAATTTTATGTGGGTCACATGAAAAGTGTAGCCTATTCGCTATTACTCTAATTGGCCTTATTTGTTTGTTTTCGTCAGAGTGCCATTGATGCTTTATTTCATTAAGCATTTTAGTAACCAGCCGATAGCTATCTGCGTCTTGTACATTTATTTTAATATTTTCGTTATTTAAAACTTTTATTTTAACTCCTTGTATGATATTTAACTTTTCATAAATATCATTAAAATTATTTACACCATTTACCATAATCGGTGGAGGTAATGGAGATTTTTTAACCTTAGTAGGGGGTTCTTCATGTTGTGTTTTATTGGAGGGCTCTCCAGTGCCCGGGCTTTTTTGTGGTGGTGAGAGTGAAGTATCCATTCGACGTTTTTTTCCACATTTTCCTTTTTGTCTGATCCACTCAGTTTCTCTTGCCAGATCGTCCTCATCAGTAATGTAGTCCATGTCAGACTCTTCTTTTTTAGTGACTTTTGTCTCTTTTTATTTAAGATATATGAAGCTAATAAATTTTTTGTTTTTTAAACATAAAAAAAAATTATACTATAGAGGGCGCTGCCGCATAGTTCCACTACCAGAACGGGCCATCGCCATTTTTAGTTGCGTTTCGCTGCGAGTTTACACGAGTCGATAGCAGATACGCTTATTTGTGCAATTTTCGTTAAAATATTTACCCTTTGTATAAACAAACATGGTAAATTAAAAGCAGAGTTATTAATAATGATAGTGATTACATATAGGAATATACACCAGTTGTGTGGAAAAGATGGTATAGTTAAAGAACAACAAATTTGTATGAAGTGATTTAAATGAAGCATCACAAATTCAGGTAAGAAAAGTAAACAAAAGTAAAAAAATTGTTTTGTATGGAATATCGCATACCTAACGTTATAGGTAATCAGACAGGGAATGCGATAATTCACCGCGGACGATTAGCCGCCGAACCTTAATTCATTTGACGCAGAATTCGCAAGCCTCGCAGTGGGACCAAACGAATGCTTCGTTTGCATTCATGCTAAAGTGAATACGCACCTTGAAATTGCTTGCCTTATATTCACTTGAGCATGAATTGTTTGGCCCCGTAGCGAGGCACTTACTACAAAATTATTGTTTACATAGAATTTTAAATTTTATTTTCCGAGTTTTCTTTACAGAGTGTCGAGTTCAGGAAAACCTCAACACTGTTGCTGCCCTGCGTTTTCAAAATAGAAGAATTTTATTTACGTTATTTATGTTACTTTATCTTTAGAGATATACAAAAAAAAAATATATTTTTTCATTGTTAAAAAAACATTTCTTTTCCACTGTTAAAAATTAATATTTTTTTAACGTTCGAAAGACACTTTAAAAAAACGTTATAAAAACATAACATTATTTTTCTAACGTCAGAAAACGGGTTCATTATAAGCTTCATTTTCACTATGAATATGACGTTAGAACTAACATCCAACCTAACGTTATGTTTTTAAATTAAACATTTTTTTAACATTATTAAAATGTTTTAATGTTTAGTGGGAAAAAGCAAGTTTTATTTTCTATAATAAAGGTATTTACATATTTTCCCTAAAAAGCTTAGTTTTGAGAAATTTTTAAGAAAACCTCAAAATCTCAGGTTTTGGGGGGTCTGCTGATTTTTGGGCGTTTTTAACTAACATTTAAAGAAGTAATAAAATTTTATATTTAGATTGGATTTTACACATTTTTAATTAATTGTCATTGTGGCTTTAAAGCGTCACCTTAGTTAAATTAAATAAGAGAAGGGGGGATAAAAGAAAATTGGACCAAAACCTTGCTTGGCAACATCCAGATCGTTAATCTGTGACCTTTTGTCAGCTAGGATCCA
The DNA here is from genome assembly GCA_963576565.1 of Aspidapion aeneum. Taxonomy (NCBI): domain Eukaryota; kingdom Metazoa; phylum Arthropoda; class Insecta; order Coleoptera; family Brentidae; genus Aspidapion; species Aspidapion aeneum. The sequence goes on along the minus strand of OY755041.1, from coordinate 18,841,303 downwards.
TTGTCAAACTGCGGTCCTCATATTTTGCATACTCAACTACCTTCAGCGCCTGCACTATTTAAATAGTATATGTCCTAAGGCATAAAAGGGGCACTTCTTATCCCGAGGCAAAAATCTTAAATACGAAAAAAAGGGTAGCACCTTGTATAACTAGTGTTTCTAGATTAGCAAAAATTTCCAAAACGAATTGATGAAATTAAAATAGTTGTTTAAATAACTAGTGCAGAAAGTGTTACTTTTACGCACGCGACGGCAGTCTATTTCCTAGTTGCATAAAATGGTTGGTTTTACAATTAAATATATTTTGTATTTTTACATTAAAACAGCAAAAAACAAATTTTGTTTTAATTTTTAATTTAATCGAGTATATAAATGCGTCAATAAGTATGACTAAAAGTCAATTTGAAATTTAGCGTGCGTAAAAGTATTTTTTACGCACGGTAAAAATTATTACAGTATTTACAGTAGGGTTGGCTAAAGCATATAAATGGCCCTCACAAGAATTATGTCATCTTATATTTCCCTTTTCAATTTGGGAGATACCTAATGAACCACTTCATTGTTTTGTGGTTCAAAAGTTTTGAAGTAATGTACATTGGTCAAGTGGCACTTTGTTTATAGTTACACTTTTTTTGAACTTAATCTTTTGATATCAAGATTTGTATTTAAGATTGAAATTACCACTTTTAGCTGCAAAAGTTCTCATGTACACAGGTCCGCAAACGCTTCGTTCCCGATTTACAGACTGTTGAAATTGTGAAATAGTTGATATCTCTCGCAGTTTTTAAGATATTTAGGTGAAACCTAAAACATAAATTAGGCTACAGGGTGTACGTCATTTTAGGCTTGCCAAATAATAATTAGAATCTAAAAAAATATTTTTTTTCAACGGCAATACTTCTTTTTCACTTTTAGCTGAACCTAGCTCATCATTGATAGATTCTAAGATAACAAAATTAATGGAATTGAAACTAGTTCCTGATTTTCCAATTTTGAAGACGCCGCTAACTGCATTTTCCAGCTTTGTGAATAAGCCAGTTATTTTTAGTTTCATAGTGTATTCTTACATCAGTTTATACGTTCAGTTTCAAGATTAAGAAAATATCAGCCCAATTTTTTGACCCGATTATTTTCGGACAGGGATATTTTCCACCACTTAAGATGAGCTCGAGTACTTTTCTTATAATATTCATGCTCTTTTTAGTGTAAAAGGTTTAGAACTAAGAAAATAAGTCGACTCATATCATTTACTGACCTTTTGAACCCATCGGAAAATCATACCCAGAATGAAAAGTTTTGATTGTTATCATGAACAGAACATATTTATTCATAAACACAGACTAAGTAAATGTTCCAAAAAATATTCACGGCCTCCCCTACTAATACCTTCTCTAGCTATTGCTACGCGGGCTTGAAAGGTAATAAAGAGTGGGGAGAATCGTGAGCTTAGGTGCCCATAAATTGGCAGAGTATTTACCATTCAAGATTTTAGAAGGAAAAATAAAAAAAGGTCTCTTTTGAAGAAAAATTCCAATTCTCGGAATTGATTCATTGGGTAGGTAAATGTCGACCAACAAAATCAAATACGACTTTATCAATAAATAAAAACTTAAATGCACGAATGATAATATTGTCAAAATTTGATGAAAAGTTTTTTTTGCAAAAAACAGTAAACAACGGCTAGTAAACCCTAGTAACACCGGGCGTTTCAGGAAAGTACTTTTTAGGCCCTTTAGGTCTCAACGTTCCCATACCTAAAAAGTACGTTTTAAAAACGATTAAAAAATTTTAATTTTGGACGAGTCTTTCTAGGTTCCCAATATTCCCGTTCTTAAAAAATGTGTATGTTTAAAACCTACTAAAACGAACGTTTTAAAAACTCGCAAAACAGGACGTTTTTAAAACGTACTTTTAAGGTCCCTGAGGCCCCAACACTTGTGTACCTAAAAAGTATGTTTTATAACGTCCTAAAAAGGCAGTTTTAAAAACGCGCAAATCAGGACTTTTTTAAAACGTACTTTTTAGATCCCTTGGAGCCCTAACCTAAAGGTACCTAAAAAGTACGTTTTTAAAACGCCCCAAGAATGATGTTTTAAAAAGGTGCAATTAAGGACGTTATTAGAATGTACTTTTAAGGTTCCACACATTTCTCCCACTAGCATCATAATCATTATCTACTTAGGATGATCAAAAAAAGTACATTTCAAACTTTTTTCCGGTACTCAAATTGGAGTGGAGTAAAGTTTTATTAGGGCTCAATATCAAAGGGCCCAATATGAAAGAGCCCACAAGGTTAAGGTCTTTAGAAGTAGCCAGATGCCTTGACTTTATGGGTTCTCTGGAACTTTTTTAAAAGGTCGCCTCACCGTTATTTAAACGCCCCCTAAAACGTCCTTTAGATGTCCCTGGAAGGTTTTTTGTACGTTCTCGAAACGCTTTGAAACGTTTCCGGATGTCACTGGAATGTTTATTAAACGTCCTCAAATTTTGTAGATGGTATAAAAAATTTAATTTAACAGCCGTCCGAAAAACGCTTTCAAAACGTTTTAAAACATTCTGTGAGGACGTTTTACAATTGAAGACCCAAGTGGATGAAGGTGCTATGTCACATTTTTATTAAATTTGAGTTTTTTCCACCAAATCTAAGAAAAAGCGCTATTTTTTCTGGCAAAGTTCATTTTTGAAGTATACGTATCATAGGAATTCATTGACTGGTGGGACCTAACAAGTGATAAAACAATTTATTTAAACGAAAAAGTTGTAATAAAATATGCGAAAACTGTTAATACCGAAAGAATAATTTTGCGACATAGCAGCTTCATACACTTGGGTCTTCAATTGTAAAAAAGACCCACAAAAATACTCCAAGGACCTTCCAGGGACCTTCGCGTACGTCTTTAGTCCCCTAGGTCCGAAATGGACGTTATAAAACCGTTTTTAAAATGTACCGGTGTTACTAGGGAAAAAACTAAAAAATTATTATTAGATTAGAAAATTAAAATAATAAAAAAAATTATTTTAGTATTAGAAATACTTTTTAATCTCTAGATATCCCCAACAAATAATTATTGTTTTCTAAGCTATGTACAGTGAGGGGTTTCATGTCCATTTTTCTCTAAAATACACACTGAAAATTTAATATATGTGGCGCCTAGGTTGCCAAAAATTTGTCACTTATATTACAAAATTTTTTGCTACGTCCATCATAGAAGTCGAATAGAACCTCGCGAACAATTAAAGCCCAAAAAAATTAAATGCGGAAAATTATCAATCAAATTTTAAGAACAGTAAAAACTCTAGGATATATTATGGAGCTTGAATTTGTTCTAAACTAAATAATAATATATTTATTCGTTAAAAAAAATTAATCTCAATATTTTTAAATAAGAATTATTTGTTGGGCAAAGTTTTACCGTTGTCAATATTTACTCTAGATTATTTAAGAAGTCTCTGTCAAGCTTTGTTTTTTTTCGCGGGCTTTTATTTTCTTTTCAAGGAATTATTTGCTACTGTGGAGTCATCTACCGTAAGGCAAACTAAGTTAAATATTGAATCGATTATTGTGTATTAAGTCTGGGTAGCAGCTTCTGCGACACAACTTGAAATCGAGCTTTTAGCACAGCCTACCTTAGGCTGTGCTTTTAGGACGGGCTGCTAGTTGGCGTTAAAGATTTTGGTTTAATGATTTTTGTTGTGGGCCAAGACTAAAACCCTGACCACCCCTGACCTAACCATTTGACGAATAATTAGCACTAGTCGATCTATTTTGGAAGAGCTTGACCCTTAGGCCTTATACCTATAAAATGCCAAAAATACTACTAAATTTTCAAAATATTATAGTACTTTTCGAAAACAAAGGCGGTACATTTTTTCACTTTGTATTAAAAAAATTACTGAAAAATTAAAAAAAAATTCTTTGCAAGAACAAATTTTATAAAAATTAAATACGACTACGCCGAAAAAAAATTTTGAAATTCAAAAAAATTATTAAAATTATTTTAGAAACAACGAAAAAACTGACGCTATTGTGAAAATTTTCGAAACATTAAGTAGGTGTTTTAGAAAAAAATAACGCAGAAGAAAATGTTTGCAAGTTTTAGGAAAATTGAATAAAGCAAAGGTGAGAAGAATGATCAGTGATAAGAAGAATCAATCATGGATGCAAAAGTGCCAGAAAATAGATTCTTACTTAGGAGGTAGGAGAAGTACCGAAAGCTGGAAAACTATAAGATCGATCAAAAAAGAAACATGCAGAGATATTATTTCACCAATACCAGACAAAGAATGGGATGAGCATTTTAAAAAACTTTTAACTGAAGATAGAGCAGAATTCAAGGAAGACGAAAGAGACAATATCATTAGAACGATGGGATCTCCAGTACCCCTCACAATATCTGAGGTCAAAAACGTATGCAAAACCTTAAAAAGCGGTAAATCTGCCGGACCCGGAAATATCCCAGCTGAACTTATTAAATATGGCACTGAAGAATTGTTTTGTAGATTACGGAATCTTTTCCAAAGATATTTAAATGGAGCTGTAGTACCAACTGAGTGGAAAACGTCATATATATCCACAATACACAAAAAAGGAAGGAAAGATATATGTAACAATTATAGAGGTATATCTGTAACTAGTACGCTAAGCAGAATATATGGCAAAATAATAAGAAATAAAGTGGAGAGCGAATATAAAGATATGGAGGCAGAAGAACAAGCTGGTTTCAGGGCGGGTAGATCGACTTCAGATCATCTCTTTTGTATAACCCAAGTTATTGAAAAGAAAATGGCATACGGACAAGAGCTCCATCTGCTTTACGTAGATTTGCAGAAGGCATTTGCAGAAGGCATATGATAGTATACCACTAAATCTACTTTGGAAAGCGTTGGAAAAGACAAACATAAGCGTACAACTAATTAAGGCCATCAAAGAGTTATACCGCAATAGTAAGGCAAAAGTTAAAATAAAAGCAAAACTAACCAAAGGCTTTCAAGTAAATAAAGGTCTTAAACAAGGTTGCTGTATCTCGCCTACGCTCTTCAAGATATATTTGGAACAGGTCCTTAAAGTCTGGAAGAGAAAATGCCAAAACATGGGAATTCCGTTGAATGAAACCACCTTGTATACTTTATGTTTCGCCGATGATCAGATAGTGGTGGCTCAGGATTATGACGACCTCGAATATATGACACGAAAACTAATAGAAGAGTACAATAAGTGGGGACTAGAGGTTAATATCAATAAGACAGAGTATATGTGTATTGGTGGAATGAAACAGGATCTAATCTTAAATACTGGGCAGCGAATTCAGTCCTGTGATGAGTATAAATACTTGGGTCTAAAAATTACAGCTGACGGAACACTAGACAAAGCTATAAAAGATAGAAACGTACAAGGAAGAAAAGCAATAACTTTATTAAATGGAATAATTTGGGACCAAAGTATATCAAAACATAACAAAAAGCTTATATATAACACCATTGTAAAAAGTATTATTACATACGGCTCAGAAGTATGGCCAATCAAAGATAGAACAGAAAAAATGCTTTCCGCTACGGAGATGGACTATTGGAGAAGAGCAGCAGGGAAATCAAAAAGAGAAAGAGTTACCAATCAAAGAATAAGAGAAATTATGACAGTGGGTGAACGTACTCTAGTGGATGATATAAGAACAAAACAACTGGTGTGGTACGGACATGTACAAAGAATGGATGATGGAAGACTGCCTAAACAAATATTACAATGGAAACCAACTGGCCGAAGAAAACGAGGAAGACCAAGGAGAAGCTGGAGAGAAGGAATAGATAGTGAAATAAGAATAAGAGGCCTAGATGATGAATTATGGGCAAACAGAAACGAGTGGAGATTGGGTATCGGAAGACGTAGAACGTTGTGAAACCGATAAATATATATATAGAATAAAGCAAACGAAAAAAATACATTAATTAAAAGAAATAACCTCAATATGCGGACGCCCCTGAAGTGTGAATAATAGCTTTAACACCACTTTGTGATAAAAAGTTTAAAAATACATTTTCTTTTATCTGAAAAAGGTAATTTAATATTTTTTACTAAAATAATAATAAAACCTAAAAAAAATATTTTTTTCGTGATGTTAAAAAATAACCCAAAATTAGGGATTCCATTTTGAAACTGCGATACATTTGTAATACACCGTTTAAGAGAGTTTTTCTATTTTCCTACAATAAACTTTCTTACATATTTTCTGTAAAATGCATATACTATGGAAATACATAGGAAACGGGTTTACCGCTACCACATCAAGGTTCTTATCTCAGCAAGGGTACTACCCAGACCACCCAATGATGTCTCATTTTATAGGTTATTAATTAGTCTTAATTTTATAATATTACAGATTTTCTATGTGAAAAGCCACTAAACAAATCATTGGTTAAAATCCAAAATGGCGGCGAAATGTTTAGCCTTATAACTTATTTGCTTCTTTCTAGAATGTAAAGGAACCAAGTACATTAAAAAAAAAACATTTTTGTGCACACTAAATCCAACATGAGGGGGGAACTGGCCCTCCCCATGGTCGAAAAGTCAAAGTTTTTTTAAGGACTCTGATGTGAACAACATATTATGTCATCGCAACTACGCCACCTTTTGCAAGCTAGGGGTCTTTTTCTCGCTCTAATGATTGGTCTATGATATCAATTAGACCCATCATGAAATTGTCACTGCAATTCCATAATATATTACTGACTTCTTAAAGAGTAGGCCAGTCATTGGAGAGAAAAAAAGACCCCCAGCTTGCAAAGGGTAGTCGCGATTTTGGCAAATGTTGTTAACATTAGAGTCCTAAAAAAAATGAGTTTTCGACTTTGGGATGGGGCCGGCTTCCCCCGCTATCTTGGATTTAGGGTGCGTCAAAAGGTTTTTTTTTAAATTACTTGGTCCCTGTACATTTTAGAAAAAAAGTTTTATGCAAAAGTTTCCTACAAAAACGCTAATCCGTTTTTTTTTTTCACACGAACAGTTTTCGAGTTATGATGCTAAACATTTCGCCGTCATTTTGGATTTTGACAAAAATTTTGATTTAGTGGCCTTTAACTTTGAAACTGCTTATTTTTTAAAAAATCTGTAATAACCCAAAATAAAGACCAACTAAAAGCCTATTAAATAAGACATCACTAAAATCCCTGGGTAGTACCGTTGCTGAGATACGAACCCGGAACTGTTAGCACTGCACCGGTTTCCTATATATTTCACCTCTATAAACTTAGCATTACCACTTAAGAATTGGATATTCGCAATATATGCAATAATTCTCGTAAATTTGTCGAGACAGAAAAAAATTTGTCGCGCCACCCGTTTTCCTGAAAAGGGTATGTAATGCTAAGTTGAGTCTCAACAGCATTAATTACCACCCCAGAAAATTTTTTTAAAAACTAATCTATGGAATAATTCAGTCTGCCAAAGCTCAGCTCTCTAGCATTTCTTTTACATAACTTGGGCACACGTTACATATTTGTTTTATTTATGTAAATAACCAGGGCTATTCGACTCGTTTTTCTATACACAAATTAAGGGTATTTTTTATAGAGCTGGGTTTTGAGGTTATATATTGTCCAGAAAGTTACACTGCGCACATCGCATTATTTAGGCATCGTAATTGGAATCTGAGATCACAGGTTCGAGAAAAATCACATAAAAACATCTTTGAAATTGGGTAATTTTGTGTATTTACGTTCTGAATTGAATAATCAGCTGTTTTAGCGACCGCGTACGTTCAATAAATAGACGAAATGAGAAAAGCATTCTAATCCAATCTACCCGGTTTAATTCTGGAGCATCGCGGCGTTGCCACATCACAAATGGATTCAGTAACAGCGAGAACACACGTCTATTTTGGACGTTCGATTATTTATAATTTCGAGGATGTCAGGACAATGATTTCTCTTCAGAACCTCTTCTTCTTAACGAATTGGCTAGTTCTTGTAGCACGAAAACATATTTAGGTCCACGGTTTGACCAGGAACAACTAACATCCGCCCCCTTTTATATCTTACTACTTTAATCAGAGGAGAAGATAAAATAAATACAAGTCACGCAATTTTGTAAATTGGGGATAAACTAGGGATAAAAATCAGGACTAAAAGAATAAACAAAATCCTATTTTGATATTATATAAATTAATATATAATCATAGTTAAATAAAGTTAATATCTAGCTCAGTTAGTCGGATTGAAGGGTTATGTAGGGCTAGCTAGTGGTGAGCAAACTTAACATCTGAACACTCTTGTGCCGAGTTTAAGCAGTAGTTCAATGTGTATTTTTAGGTTCAAGTTCAGAAACAACTTTATTAATGTAAAAATGTTTTACAAAAATGGCGTCAAAATATATGAATCTTAGAGAAAACATATATTAAGAGCAAAGGAAACTTTTGACTAAAACTATAACTAAAATACAACTAAATTCTACACTTAGTATGGCTTTACTCATATTGGAATTGGTTCGAATATTCCTGAGTTTGATGCATGCTCTGATCTCCAGTAATTGATTTTACAGTTGATGGTTTCAATACTAAACTTCTTATAGTCTAACTGGTTATTTTTCTCCTACTTGCTATGTTGGCAGGGGTCCGTTTTGACATTTGTTTTGGTCTGTGCATGGCGTCTCGAAATCCTCGTTTATAGAAATACAGATCCTAGAAATAGATCCGACAACATCTCATGCGCGTTGGACGCCTTTGGAATATTCCCTTGATCGATGCTGCCCCCTATAGACCTGTACCGAAGTACTAGTGTATTTCGTCATTGGCTAGTTTGAAAACGGCGGAGTTTTTGCCAGGCTTACAAACCCGATGCTAGTGGATTTTTTGGTGAGAGTGTTTTTATAAATGGGTTTGCATCCTTATTTGAATTTAACCGGGAAAATTTGGTTGGTATTGTGCCCCACCCAAAATTAAGAAACTATTTCCGGCATCTTCATTTTTTTTTTCTTGACAAAGTGTCATTTTTTTTTCTAAAGATAGGCTGGGTCGACAACAAGTTTTTGGGATCGCCATTGTTTTTTTTTTGTTACTGGCACTGCAGTGATTGCAGGTTATTTCCCAGAGACTGTGAAAGTGAGTCCGTCGTTTTGGCGTGTTTTTGGTGACGGCTCACATACTCTGAGTGGGGGACTCTAGGCGACCTGCGCCATTCCTACGGAAAAAAGCATAGGTAAGTTCGATTTTTTTTTTTTTGGGAATTCTTCAAGATAATATTTGCCTCCCTAATTGTAACTATTTTTTTCGTATGAAATGTAATTTTTCTACAACAGACGTGTGGAATTTTTGGAGTTTTTTTATATTTTTTTTTAAATCACGTTTTGGATAAAACCTATATATTGTTTTTCTCCTTTGTCTACAGCCCTGTTCAGTCCATCAACGGGACGGTTGTGCAGGGTGCTGGTGGTGGAACAAGGTGTGAGCCAGTTGTAACCCTGGGAAAGTTATGTTAGGGTTGTTTTAGTTCATCTGTTGAAATCTGCTTTATTTTATTGAGTCGTCATGGGGTTCTTGATTTAGGTTACTCGGGGTAGGGGAACCTCGTGCAAAACCGACGAATTCCAGAAAACTGAAATATTTCATTTTCTACAGGGTTTTACGCTCGGGCAAGGATCCAGCAATAGATTTAAGACCCTGTGCTTCCCCAGCATGATGTGCTAAGCGAGCACTAGGGAAGGCGCGACAGAACTGGGACCGGTGCAGCAGTGAGGAAAAATGTCTGGGAACAATACGGTTTACAAGTAACAAAATAAAAGAATAAGAAGACCAAGGTAGAAGCAAGTACCCCCTTTAGATATAATATTTTTTTTTACATATAATTTTCACCATAGAATTTCAACATTGCTTGTAAACGCAAGGTAAGTTATGGCGTCATAACCCCAATTTTGCGGCATAATTAAGCTAAGTTTTACTGTTAAATTGCTATTGCTTGCTATCTTGGCTCTGATTTGCTTCCTTTATTTCATTCGTTTATTTAAAGTATGTATTCAATATTAACTTCAGCCCTTAGAATAAATAACAAGATGAACTAATTTTTTTGCATTATTTGAACTACTTTGCAGAGACAAAAGAGGGATAAGGTGAACGAGAATGAGTTTATATTTTTTGTGTTTTTATGGCACTGTTTTACCTCATGGGGTAGATCTCGGACTGGGTTGCTGTCTGTCTCATTCGATCCAACGTAGAATGATGACAGCAGATATTTGGTCCAGATCTCCCCTATGATGGAATGATTTTGGAAGTGTATATTTTTTTACAATCATTTATATATTTGAGTCTCACACTACTGACTCAAATGTAGGTACACTATGACCTGTTGGAAATGTCCGTCTACCTATAAAGTGCTTTCTATTTGTGTCATTTTAATTCAATTGGAAATCTTTTAAAATTTTATTTTGTCAATAAATCAATTTCTTTTTGGTTTTTTTAATTACACAAATACTCTGGAAGCCTCGGAAGTAGGTAGAGTTTCATTGTTTGGCTACAACGTTTGAGTTGAACTGTATTTTAATTAAGATCCTTTTTGTAAAACATTGATACTAAAACACTGTGGCGCTTCTTATTTCTGAACCCCCCTTCTCCACTGTATAAAAGTTACCGGGCATATCAATGGTTTACCTAGCTGGAAAATACAGTTCTGCTTCCAGATATTTGTTTAATTACTCAGTAATTAATAGAGTGATTACAACGTTTTTTTGAGTGTCGCAATTATATTGTGTCACAAATTGGCACCCAACGCCTTTTAGATTGCCACAAACTTTACATGTGTAGGGGAGGGGAGTAAATTAGAATTTTGGGGTTTTTTAATTTTGTCCAGGGGTTTTGTCATAATTTCTACCAGCCTGCCGAATTTCAGCTTTGTAGCATGTCTGGAAGTACAGTAGAATTTTGATGATCTATACATGAGTGAGTGAGTGAGTGGCAATTTCGACGTTTTTTGAAATTTCGTAACTACTTTACTACTTTATGGAATTCCATGAAACTTGGAGGGGTTGTTAACTCCATGAATATCTACGTTGAGATTCGTAGCTTATTCCGAAGTAGAGTTTTTGATAGGTCAAATATCGGCTGAAAATTTCAGGAAAAGATGGTACGGCGCGCGAACTTGGCGAGGCACTGCCGTGCCCTCAGATATGCATAACTCTTTAAGGTCTTCATATAGAGAGATAATATAAGACGAAAATAAGAAATTTCCTAAAGTAGACTATATATTTTAACTTTTACTTTATTTTATATGAAAATAGAAGTGCGCAGGTCCAACATACAGCTGACTTCTAAGTGACATTGGATTGATTTTGACTGTCACAGAAAACATAAATTATTGTATCAAATAAAAATATACTTTAACCAAGTAAATATATACATAGTGTTCAAGGTTAATGGTAAAATAGCCCTATTGAATATTTTCATTGCAAATTTGGAAAAACCCTGGAACACGTCGATTTTATTTGCAGGGGTACCTTTTAACTATCTTGAATTTTTTTGTGTGAGTGATAGAGTATAGAGTTTATTTGATATCTTGTTTTAAAGGACTCTTGAATATTTTTTCAAGCGTGTTAAAATTTGAAAAAAAAAGGCTTATTTTTAAGATAAATGCCTCCAAAATTATATAAATAAAAAAAGTAATTTATGTACAGATTGATTTTTTACAATTGCAATATTCCTGTAACTTGGATATTCAGACAAAAATGGTTGATTTGGTAAATTATGGCCTTGTTAAGCGCTGCAACAGTATTTTAGGTATCTCACTTTATACAAGGTGCGGTAATGAGGTAAATTTTTTTAAACCAAACATCCTATCCATTGGCACAACCTATATATTGTAAAGTGCCGACAAAATGTATTGCCAGCTCGACCAGTTTTTGTTTGAACTTTCTACTTCCAATATCAACCAAGTTACAGAAATATTGCACCCTGTACATTTCTTAAATTTTTTAAAAATATCAAAAACTCGTCGATTTATTTCTTATCAAATTAACATTTTGCAGTGACTTACTTCTTTTTTTATTGTACTGTAAAGTTATAGCAGTAACGTCCTACCCTTTTCTACCAAAATTTTAAGATAGTAAAAAATGTACCATTTGCAAACAAAATGGATGCATTTGAGTTTTCATTTTGAGGCTCCGGACGAAAAATGCTAAAAAGGACCTATGTAACCTCTAAGTTCAAACACTCAGTAAATGTTTAAGTCAAACATTTATAACAATAAATCAACTACATTCATATTTAACACAAATAATCAATATAGATGAGACAAATATTTGTGTAATTTGGTTAAATATATGAAACGTTTGATTCATATATCCCTATATTTAACACAAATTTTCGACATATTTCAGTCAAACATTTCTATTATATGGTTGACTTGACAACGTGCAGTGATTGACACAAACATCGAGAGTGTTGAGTTACAAATGACAGGGGAACTGTATAGATACACTTGAGGCACCTATTTTTGTCATTTCTAGTAATTATTTGCTGTTGATGAGTCAATTTTATGAAATGATTGGCTTATATTACCGGGTGGGCCAAAAAAAACCGGACAATTTTCTTTTCATTATAACTTTTGAACTATAGAATCGATTTTAATGGGACAAACTGCACCTGGCAAAGAATTAATCAGAGTTTTGACTGAATGTATTTTTTTGTCCACCATCTCAAAATCCAAGATGGCGGACGAAATTAAATTGTACCCTTTAAAGACGCTCGTCTATTCTCGTGTTGCGAACATGTGTTAATTAGTAAAAAAGCTGCATTCTTGCCACGCACAACAAGGTACGAAAATCGGTTGAGTGGTTCTAAAAAAAATATTTTTGTTACAATTGCCTTGCCAATCAGGTCTGCATTTATTTCCTTATAAATTCTTTACTACTGAACCGATTTTCATAAAATAAAAAACATCCTGATGAGAATTGATTGCTTTTTAAAGATAATGATCAAAGTTTATCGCTATCTTAAAATTTAAGATGGCGGACAGAATCATACTTGATTCTTCAAAAGAGTTTAGTCTTAGTTTCCGCAAAAGTTTTAGTTTTGTTTAATTTATAGGCAAGCGCTACTTTTCCCCCACACAACGGGGTGCAAATTAGTAAAATCGGTGTGGTGGTTCTCAAAAAATCTATTTTTGTTTGCATTGCCAATCCTGTCTGCATTCATTTCCTTATAAATTCGTTGTTATCAAACCAATTTTGGTAAAATAGAAAAAATCATGTTGAGAATTGATTGGTCCCTAAAGATTATAATCGAAATTTACCGCCATCATAGAATTTAAGATGTGGGACAGATATTTGTTTCTTCAAAATGGCGTGCTTATTCTTATTTTCCCAAAATGATTTAGTTTTTTTTTTAATTTATAGAAAAACATTTCTTTCGCATAAAGAGATAAAAATTAATTAAATGCTTTTCTATAAATAATTTAAAAAAAAAACCAAAACATTTTTTGAAAATAAGAATAAACGTGCCTCTTTGAAGGGTCAAGTATGACTATTTCCGACATCCTAACTTCTAAGATGGCGGCAAATTTCGATTATAAACTTTAAAGAACCACCAATTCTCATATCGCCATGATTTTTTTTATTTCACTAAGATAGGTTCAGTAATAACGAGCTTATAAAGAAATGAATGCAGACAGGATTGGCAATGCAATCGTATAATATTCAAAACAATAGCTGAAACAAAAATAGATTTTTTGAGAACCACCAAACCGATTTTACTAACATATACCTTGTTGTGCGGGCAAACAGTAGTGCTTTTCTAAAAATTAAAAAAACTAAAACATTTTTAGAAAATAAGACTAAACACGCCATTTTGAAGAATCAATTATCACTCTGTCCACCATCTTAAATTTAAGATGTTAATAAATTTTGATCATGATCTTTAAAAAGCAATCAATTCTCACTCATTTTTTATTTCATTAAAATCCGTTCAGTACTAGTGAATTTATAAGGAAATAAATGCAGATATGATTGGCAAGGCAATCGTATAATATTCAAAACAATGAATATTTTCTTTAGAATCGCTGAACCGGTTTCGCTGATTCATACCTTGTTGTGCGTGACAAGAATGCTGCTTTTTTAGTGATTTAAAAAAATTATTAAAACATGTTCGCAACACAAGAATAAACGAGCATCTTTGAAGGGTACAATTTTATTTCGTCCGCTATCTTGGATTTTGAAATGGCAGACAAAATTAACTTATTTAAGACTAATTACCCACTAAACACAAAAACATTTTAATAACGTCAAAATAATGTATAATTTAAAAACAACGTTAGGTTGGATGTTAGTTCTAACGTCATATTCATAGTGAAAAAGAAGCTTAATAACCCGTTTTGTGACGTTAGAAAAATAATATTATGTTTTTATAACGTTTTTTTAAAGTGTTTTTCGTACCTTAAACAAATATTGATTTTTAACAGTGGAAAATAAATGTTTCTCAAACATTGAAAATTAAAGTTTTTTTTAACAATGAAAAAATATATTTTTTCCAAATATCTCTAAAGATAAGGTAACATAAATAACATAAATAAAATTCTTCTATTTTGGAAACGCAGGGCAGTAACAGTCTGTTGAGGTTTTCGTAAACTCGACATACTTCCTCCTCCCCCTCTCCAACTGATCCAGAATGGATGAGGCCCGGTCCTTCTAAGAGGGCCAAGTAAAGTAGGGTTTTTGTATTATTATATCTTATAGTTTATACGTATTATATTTATGTTGTTTATTTTTAATTATGTTTAATAAAATATGTTTTCAAGATACTCCCCAAACTTCGATGTTTTACTATACAGTCGAACCTCTCTAACTCGAACCTCTATAACTCGAACCCCTCTATAACTCGAACCTTTTAAGCGGTCCCTGCACTTTTTATATGTATTTTAACCTATGTAACTCGAGTTTCTATAACTCGAACTCTCCATAACTCGAACTGTTTTGGTTGTCCCTTCAGGTTCGAGTTATAGAGGCTCGACTGTATTTTGGTTTTTGAGGAAAATACGACGCCTAGCGGCCTCATTTTTGCATCAAATTACAGCTGAATAAATTCTCTATAACTTTATGTCTCACGACTTTTCTCTGGAGCCATTAGTTTAGCCGATACGTGCTTTGGAATTTAATTTTTAGTTTTTCAAAAAAATTGCCCACATTTGATTCGCTGTAATTCAATAACGAATTGGCCTAGAGGATTGAGGTGACGCTTAAATTGTAGGAAATTTAGTTGACTTTATAAAAGTATAAAATAATTAAATTCGAAAAATGCTGTCTTAACATAGTTTTTTTCAAAAAAGCTGAAATAAGTACCAACATTTTGAGGTTTTTTGAGTATCACGGGAGTAGTACAGGTTTTTGATGGTTGCAAAATTGGGCATAACTTAGTCTCATGGGTCCTAACAATATATAAAAAAATCGTAGATACAGTTCCGTTTGCGATGTGGGATGTCTGAAATGACTAGCTTGGTAGTGGGATTATGGCAGCGCCCTCTACAGTATATATTTTTTTAATGTTTAAAAACAAAACATTTATTAGCTTCATATATCTTAAATTCAACGTTAGAAGTGAGATCTAGGAAAAACATTATAAAAATACTCTGCCAATATATGAGCCCCTAAGGTCACACTAGGTACTATAGTTATAGTGTACGTGTGAGCTAATATAACTAAAAACTGAAATATATTTTATTCAACTCCAGAATAAATTACCTTTTGTTTGATACCATACAAGCCATGTTTTGACTTAAACCCAAATTTTTGAAATCTACCCCCACCCTTAAAAAAACAAAAACTATAATGTATTTTGTTAAACTCCGGACTCAATTACCTTTCGTTTGATATCACACACGCCATATTTTCACTTAAACTCTAATTCTTGAAATATACCCCCACCCTTTTTTAAAAATAAATTAAAATTTATTTTGTTTAACTCCAGACTCAATTACCTTTCGTTTGATATCACACACGCCATATTTTCACATAAACTCTAATTTTTGAAATCTACCCCACCCTTTTATTTGGTTTGTGTTCGGTAGATTTTGTTCATTTTTAAATGGGACCATCTCGACCCAAGACCCAGCCTAGGTACCAAATTTTATTAAAATCGGCCAAGCGGTTTTTGAGTTATGCGCGTTGGTCGTTACAGACAGACATACAGACGGCGCAACAAAAAAGTTTCAAAATCATCTGAAACGCAAAGATATATAAAAAATTTTGAAATCGGAGCAACTTTTTTTTTCTCGAAAAATTAGGATCACCATAGCTCACACTACTATAGTATAGTATATGTGTGAGCTAATAACCATATATTGATGGTATTATTTTTAATGTTAGTGAAATTATGGTATTTTTAATGCTGGTTTCTTAACGTTATTAAGGAATATATTTTTGGTAATGCTTTTACATGAAATTTTCGTTAGGATTTTCTACATGTTTTTTTAATGGCAAAAGTTAACTTAATTTTAACAGAAATTCAACATTTATTTAACGTTTTTTGTGCTTAGTGGGTAATTCTCAGCCAAGTGCAGTTTGTCCCATTAAAATCGATGGTATAGTTCAAAAGTTATAATGAAAAAAATATTGTTCGGTTTTTTTTGACCCACCCGGTAAACACATAATTATTTACTTGATTCAACTATATATTTTTTTGATTCAATAGATTTTTCTTTCTGGGAATAGAGGGATTTATTTAATTTTTTTTAAATTTTTAATGGAAGGTGTTGTTTTCAAAATTGATATTGTGATTTATCCAGTAATTTTGTATTCCTACGATCACATAGGAAAATTATGGATTTCGCACGATTTGCATCCTAAAAAAATGTTAAATTTCACCCGTATGAAGAAATTTTTTCGCACATAGGTGGAAAAGTACTTTTCCGCACAAGTATGGAAAATTGTACGAAGACCTTTACTGTCACCATACTTTTCCGCACCTATGCGGAAAAGCAGTTTTATTTGATTTGTGCAAAATTAAAGACCAAGAATTAGTACAGTCCGGAGAAAAACTAGCGTACAAAATTAGATAGAAAGTAACTTTCTTACACTTGCGTGTTGTTGCACTCGGCTAGCGCCTCGTTCACAACATTCACGCTTGTGTGAAATTTGTCACTTTCTTCTTTTGCTATGTAGTATACTATTTCAAGCCATCAAGTGGTCCCAAAATTAAATGAATGGACCATAATATATCCTAAAATATTGCGTTATTATAATTTTGACAAGCTCTTTAAAAACAGATTCTTTTTTGCTTATTTTTGATTGGTAACGTAAGTGGGACGTGTTTGCTTGTTTGAGATGGGACACCTGTCTGGCAGGTGCTCACTGTTTTGCGATCCGACATGCAGTAGTAATTCTTAGTGATTTTTTTCTTGTAGATCGAGTTTTTAAATCGCAGATTGTATTTTTTTAAAAACTTTAACTAGACCTAAAGAACCATGGGCAAAATTGTGAATGATTATGAAAATTTTGAATAAGCAAAATTTGTATTATAGATTAATATTACAAAAGAGCAAATTTGTAAATAAAATATTTATTATCATGTAACAATTTTTAAGAAACGTTTTAATTGAAAGCACATCTATGGGCATGGTTGTGGCCCGCCAACTTCGCGCATACTGCTGTACCTTTTCTTGAAATAACTCAGCCCATATTTGACCAATCCACTTCGAAATAAGCTACGAAATTTAAACTTCGCACCAACTCCTTCAAGTTTATAATAAACTTCCATAAAGCAGTAAAGTAATAGCGAAATTTTAATAAACGTCGAATTTCCCACTAACTCCACATGTATAGATCAACAAAATTCTACTGTACTTCCAGAAATG
Source organism: Aspidapion aeneum (assembly GCA_963576565.1). Lineage (NCBI taxonomy): Eukaryota > Metazoa > Arthropoda > Insecta > Coleoptera > Brentidae > Aspidapion > Aspidapion aeneum. The sequence continues at coordinate 18,823,486 of OY755041.1, read as the reverse complement.
CTACATAGCTGAAATTTGGCATACTGAAATGACCAAATCCTTGGAGAAAAACCTTAAAATTTTAATTTAGTCCCCTACCCTATGCATGTAAAATTATATTAAAGAATCATTGCCCACTTCCAGAAACGCTATAGAGCTAAGCTTTGGCAGACTGATAGGAGTTATGATAAAACTATTGATAATATTTAAACACCCCAAAATTTTCGCGTACTTGGTTTTTTTTAAATCAAATGTTTTTGTTATGATTAAAATTAATATTAAACATTTAAATAGGTATAAAGTTCATGTAAGGGGGATGCAAAATACCTCCCCAATTCGAACCTCTATAACTAGAACCTTTCTATAACTCGAAACTTTTAAGTGGTCCCTGCACATTTTGCAAGTTTTATATGTATTTTAACCTAACTCCAATTTCTATAACTCGAACCTCTCTATAACTCAAACAATATTCCCAGTCCCGCCAACAACGTAAAGATTTCTCTAAGACGAACCTTTGAAATCGATTAAAGGTTAGCCGCTATCTTATGGGATTCCCCTAGGGATTTTCCTAAACAGGTAATATAATAGACATATACTAGCAGTGTTCCATCAATCCGTTCGACAGTCATAAAACCGTCCAAAAAATCCCAATGCGGATGCAATGTAGTACTGTTTTGGTTAGATGGAACGACCAAATAACTGTCCAAAAAAGGAATACTGTTCGATTTACTTCAGGCATGTGATCATATGCGAGAGAGTTAAATTCAAAGTTACGTGACTAAAAGAGAGGGTAGGTTTGAATGTCTCGCGTAAAGATAGATCGAAGGCAACGTATGAATTCGAGAGCACGAAAATAAAGTTGCACACAGAAAGGATTACACAATTACATATGATTATCAAATATATTTTTAATTTTAGTTCTTTAAAATGCAGATAAAATTACATTAATTTAATTTATATTCACAAAATATAAATCACTACAGACTGCCTAATAAACTAAATATTCCAAAAATTCAAACAAACTTGCATTAGCACATGTTTTTGGGCGAAACAAGTAAAAAAATATTTATTTTTTCTAATGTCACAAGTTTTATGTGAAATTTATATATTTATTTATTTGTTTTTTGTAATATGATTTTTACAGAATATTTGTAAAATTACCTACATATTATAGAAAGCCTTAATATTCACAAAGTTTTTGTGATTTGATGAGATCGTGATACTTCTAAAAAGTTAGGAAAATCTCATTATGTGGCTTGTACTTTGTTAGGTATATATAGTTAATGACCTAAATGTCGATGCCTTAAAGCGAAGTCGTTTATTCTTCCGCCAAATCTGGTGTAAAATTTCACATCCGGTCGTGTTATCCCTCTTCTTTTAACTTTTGGTTTACAGGTCACCGGGATTTGCTGCGATGAGGGTAAACCCTTATGTTTTTATTGCTATCCAATCACCAGCTAGAGGTGTTGAAAAAGTAACTATTTGTTACAAATAAAGGAGTAGCGAATTGTAACGGTCCATTATTCCCGTACAAATAAATTATAATTAACAGTTGTTTTACTCAAATTCGTTCGACTCGAATACTTTCACCTTTCTGTACCTAGGAGAGAGATAACCAGATTGATAAAATAAATGTGTGACATCTATTTTTGCTTTCCTACTTTATCTGTCCTGCTGGTAAATAATACAAGACGCTGGCGCTACCAAGTCCACTTCCAATCCCTGGCTTCGCATGCGTAGATCTACCAATATTATTTACCTCATGTATTAGAATCGATGTACAGGGTGATTTTCACTTGAATGATTCTAACCACATGAAAATAGAAAGTTTCAAAAACCTAACCTAACGAAACCTAATCAGATCTAACCGAACCGAACCAAAGCAAACTAAACCAATATTTAAAAAAAAAAAACTTTCCTGACTTCCTACCTGGGATGCTAGAGGATGTGAATCCGAACCGGACCGTACCGAACCGAACCTATCCAAACCTAACCCTACCCAATTAAACCTAATTAGCAGTACGTGTTGTAGTTTAGTTTGGTTAGGTTAGGTTTGGTTCAGTTTAGTTAGGTTCGGTTTGGTTCGGTTCGGATTCATATCCTCTAGGATCCCGGGCAGGAAGTCAGGAAAGTTTTTTTTTTTTAATTATTGGTTCAGTTTCCTTCGGTTCGGTTAGATTTGATTAGGTTTTGTTAGGTTAGGTTTTTGAAACTTTCTATTTTCATGTGGTTAGAATCATTCAAGTGAAAATCACCGTGTATGCATCTATTCTAAGACATCAGGTAAATAATATTGGTAGATCTGCGCTTGCGAAGCCAGGGATTGAAAGTGGACTTGGTAGCGCTAGCGTCTTGTGTAAATAATATCTGCGGAGTAAAGAAACAACTGTTATATATTAAAAATTAAAACTTACAGTAAGGCATATGTATCCAAATCAAAATTACTACCAATAGTCTTATAGATAGCTAATACTGGGATTGTACCTTGGTGGATGCTAAAGAAATGCTGATGAAACTACTGCGAAGCTTGGTTTAATTAACTCGCACCCTGGTACTCCTTTTTTGTAACTAAAAGACAAAAGGGAATATGTTACTTTCTACTTTACTGGCTTTACAGGTATTGTGTGACACACTGTAATTGTCCTGAGACAGGGTGAGCTTATATTTGGCTCAGTTATGTAGGTACACTACTGATGGGTCATAATATTCAAAATATCATAGAGCCTTTTGGGAATAAATCCTTGCTAAATTTAAGATCAGTTTATGGTACTTTCCTACCCTTAGAGTTGTGTCTTCTGTCTTCTCTCATATTCTTGTCAGGCCGTGTGGTTCATCTCGGGCCCTAGTGTCGTTGTTTCACATCTTTCATTGTAGAACTTTACACGACCGCTTGATTGGACTGCTAGCCCTTTTTGAGTCGCACTGTTTACCGAGTTATCACTATTTTGGTAAAAGGGGGCCTGGGCCCTTGCCACAAAAATATTTGTTTTGACATTTATTTGACATCGACCATGACATAGAACAAGTGACAGATTAACCCTCGTATGCACCGTTAGCGCTTAATCGCTAGGTTAAGTCCTTGTCCAACGAAAAATAAATGGCCATTCTTTTGCGTTATCCGGTTGGGACCATATCCGTGCACCTTGGTGAAGGCTGCGTGTTGCCATAGAGAGGGAGGTCGATTGAACTGGCATGAGACTGAGAGGGAGGAACATAGGTTGTTCGTTGTGATTGGTAACATTGGCGCGTCCCTGTCACTTTCCCCGTTTTTTTTTTGCTTGTCAAAATTTGAGGAAACAAGACGTATGCGTTTGGTGACTGCTTTAAAGGCTCCTTTCGTGTTCCCAAGAAAGACGATTTGTCGGATCTTCACGAGAGAGCTGTGGTTTGGCCTGTACAGTGTTCCTGGAAGCCATGTTAGTTGGAACAGTTGCCGACCGAGCTCCGCTGTGCGGATTTCATGCAGAGCTGATCCAAGCCATGGTGTCTTTAAGGTAATTACTTTTCTGTATTGTGATAAAATTGTGCTGAAACAGTAATTCCCCATTTTTCTGGCTTCCTATACCATTACCCACCGACATTTATTGGATTTTCTCCATTGTTTTCAGACTTGAACGTTACCCGTGCATTGGATTACCCCATATTGGAAGCAGAGGCCCTCATGACCTTTGAGGTGAGTCTACATTTAGGTTAGGTAACACTTCTTGCTAGACATTGTGTTCTTTTTGTAAATATTTTTGTTTTCAGTCCAAAGAGCCCCGTTGCAGGCCCCGGATGATTCTCTGTGGCCAAAAACAGGTCCAAGCTTAGAGGTCACTGGTATAGAGATGGAACTCTTACTACATTGTCCCCGTTTTTATTTAAAAATAAGTTACAGATTATTTTATACTGATTAAATTGTACTTATTTGAATGTACTGATTAATTTTAAGGTGCAGATTAAGTACCTGTTGCAATATTAAGTGGTACCTAAGTGGTGCTTATTTCAGTGAGATGTGTGTCTGTTAATTTTAAGTTTCAGATTACTTTTTTCTCTTGCATGAGTATCTGCTGCAAAATTGAGTAGTACCCATTTCAGGACAATAAATGTCTATGAATTTTGGCTGCAACCAGTTTATAATTATTTTTAAGTTGTCCAGTTGGCCTTGGCCTAAAACCATGCTATTTTGCTTAGGGTCTTCTTCTTCTTTGCCTTCGTCTTTCAGTCTTCTTCTGGTTGTTGCCTGGAGCGAGTTCCTGTTACTGTGGAGCTGTTGGCGAGTACCAGAGTAGAGTGATCAAGTTGGGTGGTTCGGTTCGGTTCGGCCTTCCCCAGTGCCTGTGGATTGCCATTTCAGTATTGACTTAGTAAAAGCAGCTAAGTGGGAAAAATAGAGAAAAAAAATAAAGAAACATAAAAACAAAACATTCTAAAAAGTGGTATTACACTTTTTTTTCTGTGATATAACCTCTTGATAAAAGCTTTACAATAGTTTAGTTTTCTTCTCTTTTTTTTTTAATGGAAACAGAATAACTAAATTCTAAATTAACTTAAAAATTGAATAAACTATCTGGAGAAACATAAAAGGATAATCCTAACCTAACCTAAAAACATAAGGGAATAACTCTGATATCAGTATTTTAAAGGAAAACTTGAGATAATTCTAATTCTATTTTAAACATCTACCTCGTATGTAACATGAAAATGCTGCTAACTTAGGTCATAAGTAACTAACCCTTAACTAACCAAGTAAAATTAGGTTAAGATCCAACAGATGTAAATATAGCCAAGAACATGATTAATTAAATTTTTGTACTCTAATGTTGGTGTTTCGTTTCACTACGCATCCCCACATAGCAAACCAAGTCATAAAGGCAGTCTCGTAAGAGAATTGAACCCGAACATCCACTGACCCTGTTTTAAGGGGCAGTGAGATTGTTGTTTTATAAATACCTAGTACTCACTCACGTGGTTGAAAGTACTAGTGTTTCAGAATACCGATCCGAAAATTAAATGATTACTTTGATTCCTTCGATTATTTAAGTATTTTTTTTATTTTTATTTGTTTCTTGATTTATGTAAGGCATTAGTTTTTTAAAACACAGTTGTTCATAGGACAGTTCCTACGTAATTCCTACCTTTATTTTTTAAATTTTAGCCCACATTTTGAAAATTTCAATTAAATATTTCCATAATATCAACAACAAAAATATACCTACAAGTAAATGATCTTCGAATTAACGACAGTCCGAGAATTTTGTACTAATTGTCTGACTGAATTAAATAGAGTTACAGTAATCAATTCAACGATAGTAACAAACATATATAAAATGATTACTCAGTAGTCGAGTAACGATTAGTAACGAGTATTCAAAAGAAACGAAAATCAACACTTTGATGACCTGCTAAACTAGTTTTTCTTTTTCTAAGCAGGCTACACTATTATCAATATACCTTTTTTCCATATTGTAATAAAAATTAAGAGGCTCTTGCAAAAAAATCAACAGATGCTGCAGATGTTGCACAATTTTTTTTTGGAAATTTAAATTTTTTTAAAATATTTGTATATTTACGTGGCTTCCCGGCATTTTGTCATGTATTAAATCTGGTTGTGAAACTCAATTTATTTTGACAAAAATTTTAATTTTTTGGGTTATTCACTGTTTTTTGAATTTTCTCAGACAAATGTAAATTTAATGTAATTTTATGATATATTTTTATCTTAGGTAATGTAAACTAGAAATGTGTGTGTTTTACATACAATTTTTCCGCGCCTTCTAATGCCTGTCTTCAATTCTTGTGTTTCAGAGCAGTTCGAAACCAGTTTGTGTGGCTTGATGGAACGGAAAACTGATTTTCCGATAACAGTACACAGTGGCGGATCCAGGATTTCCAGGGGGGAGTGGCCAAAGTGGCAGCAAACATCAAAATATTTTTTATACGCGGTTTTTAATAGATCTGAGGTGTAAAATTTAGTATCTAAAGGAGATTTATGGCGCCGCAGAAGAATGTTTTTTAAAAATAAAGTTGAATTTGTGACAAATTTTAAATAAGTGATGCTGCTAAACTGGCCCTCTGCCCCCCCCCCCCCCCAGGATCCGCCACTGACAGTACAACGTCAACCTAGAACGCAAAAAGGATTTTTCGTACCGTTTTGTGACTGTCGCACGCGATGATGGAACGAACTTACTATTAGAATCTTGTAGTAGAAAGCTTTTCTTACAAGCAAGATTGGAGTGAAGAAACTCCTAGATAAAAACCTTCCAACTTCCAACGCTGAAGTTTTAAAAGAAATTGAAACTATACAGTCCTTGATAAAAACCTGCCAACTTCCAACGCTGAAGTTTTAAAAGAAATTGAAACTATACAGCTCGCTTTTTCAATGGATAAGGCCATAACAAATATTGACTTGTCTCTTTAGGTGGAGTTTAGGTGTTTATGAAAATATTCTATGTAGTACTGCACACCTTTTCTGCTTGATGTTTTTTTTGCACAATAAACCTCTTTTTATATATTTATCTATAAAATACGAGAAAAAATTGAATTCAACTGCGCAAAAAAAAATATTGTCAAAATTTAATAATTATTGTTCAAGTTTTAAGTATGTATACATTTATTTTGAGTCAGATTTGTACTTTTTAACTATTTTAATTCAATAAAAAAATTTACTGGAATATATGATTTCTTCTTCTAGAGGTTCGACTGATTTTTTTGTTGCAAATTGAAACAGTAACTTATTTTTCTCTTTTAATCCGCTACTGCCTTAGAATACTGAAACAAAAATTAAGGTTTCAATTACGCCTATAACCCACAAACTTTTTTTGATTGAAAGTAAACAAAACCCAAAAATACAACTTTCTTTAAAACCACAACGGCGCAAAATGTCATTTTGGTATCCAAATCATCCAAAAATAGCTATTGACACCATTCCAAGCATTATTCATTCTGTAATTATCATAAAGACATCTATCAGAATATATCGAACAATGCAAATGTTTACAAAAGAAGAAGAAAAGAAAAATGAATACACAATAATACATTTTCTATATATGATTTTCCATATAGCATTACATGTCCGTGCGACCGATAGAACTTAAAAGAAATAGTACATATACTGGGTGTATCAATTTGTATCACATTAATATTATAAACTTATGCGAAGAAGACAAAACATTTTGTAAAATATTTTTGCACATTAAGGCATCGTGTACAAAATGCAAATTTTAGAGCAATGCTTTATTAAGAGAGTACTAAAATTGTTTAGTTCAGTGTAATTTCATAAAGTCTTAGTGCAGGTGCCGGTGTATGAATTCTTGAAATGCATGAAGCCTAGTGCTCCCTCAGATTCGTTAAAAAGTCAAACTAAGCATTAGATCTCACTTAATTTGTGTATCTTGATTGGCCGTCTGACATAGTGAGATATAGGAATTCCTTCCTACCCATTTTAAGAAATCATATACTGAGTAATCTCCAATCAATTTGCAGTGGACAATACTTAAACCACCTACAATATGCTGATAATATCGCGTTAATAACGGATAAGAAAGAAGAACTAGTAAAAATGATGGAAGAACTTAATACAGCAACTAAAAGTATAGGCTTGAGTATGAACTACACTAAAAGTAACATCAAAACAAACACAGATAAAGATATCACGATCAGAATAAACCAAGAAAAAATAGAATAAGTAAAGAAATATATATAATATGCGACAAATTATTAAACTAAAAAAAGAAAACCAAACGGCCGAAATCAAGAAATGATTAAGATTGGCCTGGGCAGCATTCCGTAAATTAAGCTATATATTAAAAAATATCTTTGTACCTCAAAAGGAAAGTCTATAACCAATGTATTCTTCTTGTGTACCCACTTTTGAATCCCAGACCTAGACACTTACAAAATCAAACATGGATAAGGTAACAAAAGCCCAAGGATCAATGGAAAGACAAATTTTACATGTAAAGTTAACACATAGAAAAAGGAATAAATGGATCAGATTTAAAACAAAAGTGAGGGATGTCAGAGAAGAAAAGGAATTAAATGGAAATTTGCCGGTTGTATTTAGTGATCTCAGGCATTGCAAACTTTCAAGTTTTAGACAAATCGGCATAAAAATAAAGAAATTTGCCATTTTGGATCCGCTATTGTTGTAATAAAAAACTTAAGTTGTAGTGTTACCAGGTTACCAAACACTACAACTACCAAGATTCAACAGTCAGATTTTTATATAAGTAATATATTTTGTTTTTAATCTACAGATTTTATCAAAAAAAAAATTTTGTTCGGCGCCGAGTTGGCCCGGCGCCCAGTTTGCCTGGAGCCCGGTTGGCGGAGGCGAGTTGGCGGCACCGAGTTGGCGGCGCCTAGTTGGCGGCGCCGAGTTGGCGGCGCCCAGTTGTCCTAGACCGCGTTTGGTAACAGAACGACCTACAGTAGGTGGTTCAAGAAAAACCACGGATCGGCAGCACAAGACCTATACGTGACACCTAATGCTTGAAGCTTTTATGCCAACGCTTTTTTATGCCAAGATTATCCAAATTTCAATCGAAACAATCAGGAGACGCTTAAATGCAGCAAGCTTAAGATCACGTCTTTTAAGGCGTGTTCCACTCACCACCCATGAGAATCAGATTACAGTGGGCATCACGTTAACTGGGCAAATAAATGGATATTCGGTTCCTTTTCAGAAAATGTATCCATATAAAAGGTACCTTAGAACATTGATTTTCTAAGGGAGGTACAATAATGGTTTGGAGATGTCGAGGTAATCAAGTTTCGCACCATATGCTACCTACCCTCTGGCCAGACCTTAACGATATTGTTGTCTAAACATATACCATCAGTCGAAACATTTCAACTGCTAAAAGCCGTTTTACCTCAGATATGGAATTAAATCCCACAGGAAATGTTTCATAGCCTAATAGAATGGCATATCGAGTAGTAAACTAAGTAAATGGGTTTTGAAAAAAACTAATTTTTTAAAAAAATGTTTATTTTTAAAAGTTTTATTTTTGGTTTTAAAGCAAAAAAATAAAAATAGAAAATTACTTAACTGAATGTTTATTGTTCGTATAATAATTTAGCGTTGTTGGATATTTCTGCTAGAACTACGACTATCCCTAACTCTTGTGGAGCACTATTTTAATTGTGAAGGGTTTCGGTTTATTTTTAATAACCTTGCGCCGTTAACGCCATTATATTTTTTTCTAATTCTGATCTGTGCTCTCTAAGGATAATGAGATTTGTACAAAACATGTTAAGGTTTTGAAATACTCAAATTAAATATAAAAAATATTTTATTTTTAAAATATTTCTTTAAATTTATGGTAAAATTAAGATTTATAGCAATACTTTAGTTGTTGTTCACAGTTGGATCACCTTGTAGATGACATCCAAGAACCGCGAGATCGGCGCCAGTGCACTGATTGCGAGCCATATGGCCTTTTTTATTTAAACAAAATTAATCTCTTCTTTTTCTTGCGTTGCTGCTGAATGCAGGACTTTTGATTGTTCGGTGTTGCTTAATAACAAAGTGTTGTAATAAAACAGATAATGCGCGGTTGGATTCTTATTCTCATATTTTTAAAATATTTTTAATAGTTCAAAAAATAGTTATTTTTCTGGCAAGTAAGTAGATACAGGAAATCAGTTATTTCGCATGAAATGCTAGGAGATTTGAAGGGGCAAGTTTTCAAATGCAAAATTTCTTTTTTGTAAGTGTTAAAAACAACATAATATGCGCAAACAGTATTATATTAGTTGATCCAAAATTTGTTGACTCTTAACTTGAGTCTACGTAGGTACGTGTAATTGAAAAACTCTAGAAGCTCCCGTGTTGGTTCATTATATTATTGTATCATCTTACTTAAATTAATTAAGGTAAAAATAACAATAGAACTACATTCAGGAGTATTAAAAACAATTTTGATTTTTTTCTAGGCATTATTTATTTATGAAAAATTCTACCAAAACAAAAAAGTGGGTCATTTGATAGCGTGTCACAAGAAGGTAGCTACTTACTCAAGTTTCTACCAACTCCAATAAGCACTTCTTTAATAGCACACTTATTTCATGGGTTGGCAATATCCATCTTCTGGCTATTACAGTGAATATTGCTTATAACGATATGAGATATTACGACATATCGGTTAGAGCGACGACGTATTAAGGTCCCGACCGAGTTGTATATATAACCCATTTTGTTACTTTGTTACCTTTGTTCTCTATAACGACGCTCGGTTATAATGACTGAAATTTAGCAGTCCGTTCAATATCGCTATAATCGATATTCACTGTATTTATTTTAGTAACAATTAAAGTTCTTCATTATTTTTACCCGCTTTATTATAAACTTATTTTGCTTTACTGTTGAACTCCAATACTCCACGATTGAATTACTAATAAAAAGGGGCGCACCCAGGAGGGGAGGAAATATGCTCGGGGCCCATGCCTCCCCAGACCAAAAATTTGTTTAGATATTTTCCACATATTTCATGAATAAAAGCAAAAAATAGCATAAAATACAACATCATGGGGTCTCGCGCGCTCCCAAGACGAATTACTTGGAGCGCTATTGCTAATTAAATTTTCTATCACCGCTTTCTTCGCCAGTTGTGAATTTGTTTTATTTAATAGCGATATTTTTTAGCTCAAGTCACTTTTTATATCTTAACAATTTAACATCCAATTCGTTAATTTAGGAAAAATAAATTATTTTACATACATCAAAGAAGCTTTTTTGCCGAAAATCATCTTTCGTTTATTGGAAGTGGGGATTATTCTTGCGTTACATTCAATGTTTTTAATGTGTTTTCTCTTGAAAATGCGTTACACATGGGCGAGGGGGTCAAAAATCCTGGATTGTTGGCTTACGTAATTTAGGAACCTTTCTATAGATTCGCAGGCTTCAAAGGTAAAAATATCTTAAACATACATAATGAGCATGCTCACTTTTTCAATATGGGAACACAAATGATATGTATAGTATTACAAACCAAAAACAAACTATAACTTAAACTTACCATTAGGCAAAATACATATATATCTTATTCAGTTTGTTAAATTATACATGTCATATTTATATTGTTTAAAATTAAATATTGTGAAATAATTTATTTTATAAAAATTGTGTTACACCAACCAACAAAATAAAAATCTAACCAATTCCCATGCAAGTCAACCTCTCTGCTAAATAAAAGTCCTTACACAAAAATTTATCTTTCGCCAAAAATTATAAAGGTTTCAATAATTATGGAACCGAAGGCGTAGTCAATGTCATAAAAGTGCTTTTTGACATTAGGGGGTCAATTCTTTACATTTCAAAAAATCTGGCGAAATTTGACAAAATGTGACATAATCTGGCGCTTAAGATTTCTCGTTTAAAAGGCAATTTTTAAACTTAAAAACTTACCTAAAAGGCCATTTCCCACTTTTTGATAGATGTAGCGTCACGATATAATATTTGTTTTTAATTAAAAACCCGTAATTTGTTGAAAATTTTTAATTTAAAAATTGTAAATAAATTCACTATTAACCACACAAACTGAAATGTCAAATTTCGTCACATTTCGTCACATTTCTTTCAAATTTATGAGTCCTATTCGTTTTCTTTATGAGGTCAGCTAAGTTTACTTTCTTTCTTTGTTTTTCACGGTAAAATTAACAAAGAGGGACTAACTGCATGTCGTGGAAGGGTCGCTACAAAATTAGCTCTACGCTGTTGCCACCGTTATATTTGAACGGAATTTTAAGGGAATGTCAAATTATTTCTTTAAAATCTGCCAGAAAAATCTGACTAAGTGAAGATCCTGTCAAATTATTGAAGTGGTGATTATTTTTTTACTTTTTAAAAAAGCTAGGCACGTATATAGTTTTTTATTCTGGGGGGTCCTCCCATATAGAAACTGCTGTTCTTCAGTGACGGCCCATGCGGCTGAGTCCTTCGTAAACCAGAGAGAAAATAATAAATTGTCTCTGTCGTAAACGAACACGAAAGCTGCGCCCATAAGGTTTTGGATAGTGTAATTAAAAATACTAGGGTCACTGCATCCTGGAAGTCTAGCGTCTCCCAGGGGTAGCGACACGAGTGTCAAAACCGTACTCAAAATTCCATAGACATTCGTGAAAAATACTCATTTTTATACAGTCTGAGAAAAGACAAATGTTTTAATAGAACTTAAAAAGAACTCGTTTTTATACAGCTTAAGAAATAAAAAATATGTTCCTTGAGTTTTTGGGTTATGAATATTTATTGTAGGTATTATTGTTAAAAATTATTTTCTTTTAAATATTATTTCTGTTTTTGTATAAAAATAATACGTAATAAATAAACAAACAGGACAGAAATCCATTTCTATGTTAAAAGTTTATTAATAGTATATAATATATCAAGGGATAAAATGAAAATTTTATCACGATGTTTATACGCTATTTTTCGCACTGTTTAATTTATTTTCCAAGGTTTTTTCCCATTTTTTTTGGGTGTTTTTGGTATTGTGGTTTTTTTTAGTATCTTTTTATTCCGAATTTTACATTTTATCAAAAGACAAAAAATGCCCAAATACAGTTCGAGTTTTCGTAAGGTTCGGCTTAATTATTTATATTTTTATAGTACATTTCATATAAATATCTTAATATTATTGTTCGAAAGCATAAACTTCGAAAATCATTTTCTTTAAACCAAAAATTGTTCTAAAACATATTCTTCGAACAAAAGATTGTTCGAAAACGTTTTCTTCAAACAGAAATTTTTCGAAATCATTTTCTTCGAACAGAAATGTGTTCGAAAACATTTTCTTTGAACGGAAATTTGTTCGAAAATATTTTTTTAAAATTAAAATTTGTTCAAAAACATTTTTTCGAAAACAAATTTTTCGAAAAAAAAATTTGACCTGGCTTGCCAAACTTAACACAACTCATATAGTTCGACTAATGGGGTTTTTTTCTAACAATTTTTGGAAATAAAAACTTCCCTGACTTCTTTCCCGGGATCCTAGAGGGTGTGAAACCAAACCGAACCAACCGAGACCTATTGTCGAAAAATGATTTCCCTAAATTAGCTTTCCGGTCCTCATTTTGGAAGGTTGAAATCGGTGTTACTCTAACCTTTCTTAATTGAGCATATCAGGAGGTATCTGGACCGGTTCGGATACGTTTGCGATCAATTGACAAAGTTTAGGAAAATACCGATTTCGACCTTCCAAAAGGAGGAAAGTAGACAAATTTTCAGAATGTTTACGATCCCGGGAAAGAAGTCAGGGTTTTTTTGAAAAAATATGTTAAAAAGACCTTGCCGTAGTTAGTTGTTAGGTTTGGAAATCCAGGTCTAGAGCGTCTTTTATCGAAAAACTTGCTTTCGAAGAAAATGATTTCTATTCGAAGAAAATGTTTTTGAACAACTATTACTTACGAACAAATTTCCGTTCAAAGAAATGGTGTTCGAATAAATTTCCGTTTAAAAAAAATGTTTTCAAACAAATTTTCATTAGAAGAAATGGTTTTCATAAAAATTTCCGTTCGAAGAAAATGTTTTCGAACAAAGTTCTGCGACCCGTCGTGTTGCTACCTTGAGTTTTTATTGGATGTTGATTTTTTAAAAACTTTTCTATGAGTGTGTGTGTGTGTGTGTACCTGTGTGTCTCTTAATTCTACTTTGTTTTGCAATCATTACAGTGTAGCTACTTTCGATCTTTGTTTGAACCTTTTGTTTTTCAATCTTTTGTATTTTCGACCTTTTGTACTTTCGAACTTTTGTATTTTCGACTTTTTGTATTTTCGACCTTTTCTTCGCCGCCCGCTTTTTTTTGAACAATAATAAAAATAATAGTAGGTATATTATAAACCTGGAGCGTGCAGTGTTTACTTTTAATACCACGGCGGGAATTTTCATGCTCGACCGGAAGAAGGGCTATAATTTGCTAAGTGACTAAAAGGGACTTTAATGCCAAGGTTTATTTTTATATACTAAAAATAATAATAATCATAAACTAAATAAATAGGTATTAAACCACTTACCGTACTGTAGTTTTAGCATGTCAAGTATATAAAAAAACAGTGGGCAGTGATAGTTGTCATGGCATTACATTAAACAAAAGTCAGTCAGATGCTAACAAACAAAGGTCACTCATCGTCAAGCAAGGTAAAGCTTGCTTGACGATGAGTGACCTTATAACAAACAATGTGGAAAAATATTATTTATTTCATAACAAACTAATTAAGTTTACTCGAGAAAAAGTTCGAATTACATTTCTCGAAGATGGAAAATAAAGCATATTCTTACTTTGAGATGGGCATGGAAATGATGCAATAAACAGAATTTCGAAAATTTCACAGTTTCCTGGTTTACAGCCTGGAGAAGTCTAGAAAGTTAAATGCTTCGTTTATATGGAAGCAATATTCTATGCCTAAGGACACAATAACGATCAAAACGAACCAAGCCATCGGCAAAGTAAAGTAAGCTTACGGCAAGCTGGAACAAAATAATCGGTATCGTGTATATATTCCTTTTTGTTTTTTGTATTATGATAAAATAAAATAATCCAAAAACCTATATTTTGCCTTTATGGTTTTAAAGAAATTACTTTCAATCACTGGAGACAAGAAATACTACCTTAGCCCATGAAAAAAGGGATTAAACGTACACCTTTATTCCGTAGAGAGCATAAAACATTTATTAAATAATACAAAACCCAACATAATAGTTTTCTATATTTTAGAATATATATAAAACATGCAAACTATATTTTTGGTTTCCTTCGCTGTGTGGACTGCTGGACACAGGGTCCTAATAAATTTGAAATCATAAAAAACTTAGTTTTTTTAGGTTTGTTTATTTGGACAGTAAAATTTATATACCGGATGTGACGGACAGTTCTTTACGTAACATTTGTAAACCATTTAATTTTTTTAAACATAAAAAAAGCTATGCTCCTGACAGTGTCAGATTTGAGTTTTTCGTAAATGAGGTTATGTTTGGTGTCGCTACCCCTGGGAGAGCGGCTAGTTCACAACTTGCATTCCGTTTGCTATTGGTCGAAATAGTCAGCTGACTTTTTAATGTTGAACGTTGCCGTTTAAGATTATTATTATATTATATTAAGAGATGGTGCCACCAGTCAAGCATTTAACAAACTTTATGTTTACAGCTTTCGGCGTAAAATACGAATATATACTAGTTGTAAGTGACTAAAAAGAGTAGTGGTTTGTGCAGTACATACCTATTGAATTTAACTAAATCTATGCATATGCCGATGAGTTTTTTTTTTATTGTTTTTTAAAAACATATTATTTTTTTTTTAATTAGCTTCCTTATCCTGTTTTCCTGTCGAAATCGGTGTTAACCTAACCCTGATAAATTATTCGACAACGTATCCTAACCTGTCCAGATACGCCCCGGTCAGGATACGTTTCCCATCAATTGACCACGGTTAGGTTTTGTTTCAGTTTGGTTTAACACCGATTTCAACCTCCCAAAACGAGGACAGGAGAGTTTTAATTTTAAAAATCCCGCCTGACTATGTCAACCAATAGCAAATGGAATGCAAGTTGTGAACTATCCGCTCGTTGGAAGATGCCAGGCTTTCAGGATGCAGTGACCCTAAGAATAGTCGCCACAGTCTCCATCTGACGAAAATAAGTCGAAGGCGGAATTTTTCAGGGGTGCCACGACCACGTGGTCACTTTGTGCAAGGAAAACTTAAGTTTGCGACACGCTCCCTAGAGGGAGCCACACATATAGGCAGGGAACTGCGTACAGCCGACCTGAAAATAGGTTCATAATATGAATAAAATGAACGGGACCCAAGAAACAAACCTTTAAAACATAAATTTCAAACTTTCTATAAATTCGTATAATTAAAAATAATGTTTGTATAATTATGTAAAATTTCTTGTGTGCCTAATATTATAGATTTGTTAAAAAATTCTAATTTTCTACTTAGCAATAAAAAGTTGAAAATAGCCCTAAAAAACTACTATTTACGGATTAGATCAAATTTTGGTCCAGGAGGTGAGTTACAGGGTGATATCGAAAATAGTAGTAAATCTTAATTAAAATCACATTTTTAAAAAACAACTCTGTCAGGAGTTTTAGTTAGCAAATAAGAGTAAGAAATACATTAAAATATGTATCATGAACTTATTGTATTATTTTTAGATCCAGGACGTGAGAGACCTACAGGGTGATATCGAAATTAGAAGCGTAATTTTCTAAAAAACAAATTTTTAAAAACAATGTTGTCAAGAGCTTTCGTTAGCAAAAAATTATTTGAAACACGTTACACAATCATACCATTATCAGATTTTATCACCTTCAGGTCCAGGAATTGAGCTACATGGTGATATAGAAATTATTAGTGTGTGTAAATTTTCTAAAAATCACATTTTTAAAAAGCAAGGTTGTCCGAAGCTTTTGTTAGCAAAGTATAGTTAGGAATACGTTAAACAATCATACCATTAACTGACTGTATCACCGTTAGGTCCAGGAAATGAGGTACAGGGTGATATCGAAATTAGTAATAAAATTTCGTAAAAATCACGTTTTTAAAAATCAACGTTGTCAGGAGCGTTTGTTAGCAAAAAATAGTTAGGAACACGTTAAGCAATCATACTACTTACTAAATTTCATTTACTTCCAGTAGGTAAGCTGCAGGGTGATATCTAAATAGCAGTAAAGATTTTGAAAAATCACGTTTTTAAAAAACAAGGGAGGTGAGCTACAGGGTGAAATGAATAAATAAATCCAAAAATATTCACATATATTTACGTGAAAAACTTTTACTATTTATTTGACAAATTTACAAGTTAATATGATAAAATTTTGACATTAAAACATATTAGTTAATATAACCAAATCAACCTAAGCCCCTAACTAACCTTGGTCAAAATAAAAGTTTACAAATACACATAAGAAATCCAAAAATCCCTACATTTATTTACGTAACAACATCTTGGTTCCTTGTTCTTTTACAAATTCACAAGTTAGTTTGAAAAAATCATGGCTTTATAATACATATCAAGTATAACCAAACCGAACCAAACCCATATAAATAAGGTTGGTCAATATAAAAATGTACAATAATTATTTACAGAAAAACCTGCCTGCCTTCGTTGTTAATTCACAAATTTATAGTAAATCAAAATTTTTTTACAAATATTTTACATTTGTTTGATTTGTTAATTAACAAATTTACAAGATATTTTAGAATCTTGGCCCTAAAATATATATTTAATGTAACAAAACGAAAGCCTTCACTAGGCTTGCCTAATGTAAACATTTACAAACATACACGATAAATATAAAAATCTGCACATTTATTTACAGGAAAAAACTCTCTTCGTTGTTATTTCACAAATTTGCATGTTTTTTAGGCAACAATTTAACACCCAAGTTATCTATTTAACATAACCAAACCGAGCCAAATCAAATCCTTATAATTATTAAGCTTGCTCAATATAAAAATGTACAAATACACATAATAAATATTACATTTATTTACATTGACAAACAACAACCTGCACACAAATATTTTTGTCCCGTATGTCGTTCTTAGTTTTATTTAATTACTTGTATATAGACTTCTTCCAAAGTGAAGCGACTCAATATTTTGCATTTCTTTCAAAAAATCTGTTAATACCTGTACCGCTACATAGTTATTTGGTTGTCTGATAAAGGGATATATTTCTTTACTTCTTTAGCTATTTTTACTGAAAACTCCAAATCAACAAAAGCAGTAGTTTCATCCCACTTAAGGTCTTTTATCTTTAAATTTTAAATATCTTTTACATAAATATTTTTTTGTATCGCTTAGGCTTTTAATTGTTTGTACAATAGTTATTTACCTAACAAGTGCGGAAAGAGGTACTTTTCCGCACGCGACGGCAGTTGCACAATCGACGCGGAGCGGAGTTCGGGCAAGCCGTCAAGGATGGAAAAGATAGTTTCCGCAAGAATTAGGTACAATGTTTTTCCTACGAGTGTTTTTGTCCATCTTCTTTATCAAAAAACATGTTTTAATTCGCAAAGATTTTATAATAATGCTAGAAAATGATACGTAAGATAGAATAGTTACATAAATCATTTAATGAGTCCTAAATATCTTCATTTTTAACAAAACAAAAATCGTGCGGAAAAGAAATTTTTCAGCACTAGTGCGGAAAAGTTACTTTTCCGTACGTTTTTTAACTTTTATTTTTACTTGATTTTTTTATGCACGGAAAAATATTAAAACAGGATTTTTTTATTATGATATATTAAAAAGAAACTTTATGTAAAGAACATTTAAATAACAATAACGAAAAAGTTAACGATGGTAGATATTGAAATTGAAAGTGCACTTTCTGTTTGTTGCATGCTTCAATATACATCAGATGCCGCAACATCTTGAATAACGTCGTTTCTTATTGGAATTTGATTGGTTGGTGTTTGGCCCACTACAGAAATGCCTTGATCAGTTTGCTGCTTAGAATTACTACTGTAGTGAATGGAGAAAGGTATATTGGTCTGTACAGGCTGTAACACATTACATGATTCTTCATTCGGTGCTTCTGGTAGCATCGGTACAGCAGCACTTCTTGAAAATGAAACTTGTGTGTAGGAGAACGGGTTTTCATTTGAAAACGATTGTGGACGGGAAGGTTCTTGCAATTTGGACGTGCGAAAAAAATCGTGAGGAAAGTAAAAATGATGCGAAAAAGTAAAATTGTGCGGAAAAGTAATTAACGTAATATTCTTTTAATAGATCGCTCAAGAAACCCTAACTTATATGTTCTTGGTTTGTAAACAGTAAGGTGAGGCCAAAAGTTATTTTTAAAAATATGATTTATAAAAGAATTTACTACTAGTATCTTACCTACTGGACCTAAATGTAACGCAGTTAGTGAATGGTGTGGTTTGTTTACATATTCCTAACTATTTTTTGCTCACCAAGACTCCTGATAAAGTTGATTTTTAAAATTGTGATTTTTACAAAAGTGTTTTACTAATTTTGATATCACCCTGTACCTTACTCCAAGGACCTAAAGGTAATACAGTCAGTTAATGTTATGATTTTTTAACGTGTTCCTAAGCATTTTTTGATAATGAAAGCTCTTGACAACATTGTTTTCTAAAAATGTGATTTTTAGAAAAATACACTAGTAATTTCGATATCACCCAGTAGCTCACTTGCTGGCTCTAAAGGTAATACAATAAGTTAGTGATATGATTTTTTAAGGTATTTCTAACTCTTGTTTGCTAAGTAAAACCCCTGACAAAGTTGTTTTTAACAATGTAAATTGTACAACTATTTTTGATATCACCCTGTAACTCACCCCCTGAACCTAAATTTGAAATAATCCGTTAATACATAGTTTAACTTTTTGGGCTATTTTCAACTTTTTATTGTTAAGTAGAGAACTAGAATTTCTAAACAAATCTATAATAGATTTTAAGGTCACCCTGTAGCAGACCTGAACCTAACCTTTATAACCTGGGTTTGGCAGACTTTTTTTCTATCTCTTCTCATACCTGATCATAAGAAATATTAGACAAACATTATTTTTAATTATATGATAATAATAACAAGTTTGATATTTATATATTCAAAGGTTATTTTTTGGGCCACGGGTTGCAATAAATCCGAAAATTATTTTTTTTCATAAATTTATCAACTTATCGTTTTCTTTCCTAAAATTCATTTGATTTCGTTAAAATTAAATTACGTGGATTTTGTGGTCGGCTGTACTTTGCATGTCATGTTCGTGTTATTTGAATCCAACTTTAACGAAATAAGAAAAACGTCTCATGGTTTTGTTATTGTTTTTTTTCCGGAAAAATACAATTTTTTAAGAACCTGTGCATCATCAACAATCCCGGAAAAATATTGAACTATCAGCAATCGAGTTTAGAGGTAGGTTTTAGATTATATTTTTCCTCATTTTTCGGTTTTTGCCGCTGTACAAAAAACTGAAATTTACGATGTTGCCATGATTTAGGGCTTAAATTTGAGGCGTCAAATTTTTTCAGATTGTTTCAAATTATTTCAAATTTTAAAGAATTGCCCCCTAGAAATCAATTATGTGTCTTATTTAAATTGATGTTCTTATAACTACAAGGAAATTATTCTTGTGTCTGTTGTACCATTCTTCTAGAAAATTTTATTTAAAATTATAGAATCCACCACCTGAAAGAAGTATTTTATTACAAACTCATCAGCATGCGGCATTGCTCCAGGAAATAAGAATTAAACTTTACTATTTATTTATGAGATAAACAACAAGTTACAGATGGATGGACCTAAAACAGCATTTTATTATTAATAATAAAAATACTCTGCCAATATATGGGCCCCTAAGCTCACACTAGGTACTATAGTTATGTGAGCTAATATAACTAAAAACTGAAATATATTTTATTCAACTCCACACTAAATTACCTTTTGTTTGATACCACACAAGCCATGGTTTGACTTAAACTCAAATTTTTGAAATCCACCCCCACCCTTAAAAAAAACAAAAACTAAAATGTATTTTGTTGAACTCCGGACTTAATTACCTTTCGTTTGATATCACACACGCCATATTTTCACTTAAACTCTAATTTTTGAAATATACCCCCACCCTTTTTTTTAAATAAATTAAAATGTATTTTGTTTAACTCCAGACTCAATTACCTTTCGTTTGATATCACACACGCCATATTTTCACATAAACTCTAATTTTTTAAATCTATCCCCACCCTTTTATTTGGTTTGTGTTCGGTGGATTTTGTTCATTTTTAAATGGGACCATCTCGACCCAAGACCCAGCCCAGGTACCAAATTTCATTAAAATCGGCCAAGCGGTTTTTGAGTTATGCGCGTTGGTCGTTACAGACAGACATACAGACACACAGACAGACAGACAGACAGACAGACAGACAGACAGACAGACAGACATACAGACAGACAGACAGACAGACAGACGGCGCAACAAAAAAGTTTCAAAATCATCTGAAACGCAAAGATATATAAAAAATTTTGAAATCGGAGCAACTTTTTTTTTCTCGAAAAAATTAGGATCACCATAGCTCACACTACTATAGTATAGTATATGTGTGAGCTAAAAACAATTAAAAATGTTTTTACCTTCCTAGCCCCCATAGCAATGGCTAGAGAAGGTATTATTTTCGACGAATATTTTTTTTAAGCTAATTCCAAAGTGTGTTATTTGGTCGTCGTGATGTCTGTCTGTGTGTGTGTATCTGTGTATGTGTGTGTAATTTATTTCCGTCTGTAACACGATAGCGCCTAAACTGCAGAACCGATTTTCATAATATTTTCAGGTAAAAAAGCGTTTGAAACTCCTACAAGTTGATTAGATTTTGGTTAAAATTTATTAATGCTAATGACAGGTTTTTACCAATTAAATCATTTTATAAATGCTAACTTTTTAATGGAGCGTTGCGTAGTAGTAATATGTGGGATTCGGAATATAGTAGAATATATTTTGGTCGATAATTTGTGTTATAATTAAAAACTTTATAAGGGCTTTAGTTTCTGAGATATTTCCAAAAAACTGTTTTCAAGGCTGATAGATCATGGCTTCACTTATGCTAACAAGCTAGCTAGGAAGGGATCAAATCCGTCATGGATCCGTTTATTTTATACTAGCTTTGTAGGCCAATTCTTAAAAGGCGGTAAGGGCAGCTCACAGACGCGCTTGTTTTTGGCTTTGTTGAGATACGTTAATCAAAAGGGTAAGTGAAAAAAATTTGTTGCCAAAAGGGAGTATCTGGAAGAAACGCTAATTTCGTCCTTTTTAGGACACATTTTACGAACGCAACCATATTGGAAAGCAAATCAAATGCATGCTGATAAGTGAAAAGGATTCATGAAATGTGGAAATTTACTGAAATAAGACCGCCATTCAATTGCAACTTCAGTCACGGTAGCCTATATATTTAGCAAAAAGTCATCAAATGACGTCTTTTTTACGTCAACAAATGGTCACATTTTTGAAGTCTTTTCGCCGTATTCCTTGCATATGTAAAAATGGCTCTGGTACAAAATAGCGCAGGACAAAATGGCGCAGGACAAAAAAGAGCGCAGGACAAAATAGCGCAGGACGAAATGGCGCAGGACAAAATAGCGCAAAAAAAGCTCTTGCGATTTGCCGATTTGCCCTGTCTAGCCGAAGTGGACCAGGGGCCGACGATCGGTTAGGTTAGTATCTCAACCAGACCCGGTTAGGTTTTTTTACAAAAAAAACTTACCTGATCTGTTCAGGGGCCGAGGATCGGTTAGGTTAGTATCCCAACCTGACCCGGTTAGGTTTTTTTTTGTAAAAAAACCTAACCGGGTCAGGATGGGATACTAACCTAACCGATCCTCGGCCCCTGGTCCACTTCGGCTGGGGCAATCTGATTGATAAGGTTAGGCCTTCACTATTTCAGTTATGCGCTATTTTAGTAATGCGCTTTTAAGGCTTGCGCTATTTTGGTCATGCACTATTATTACCTGTGCGATTTAGTCCGCGCGATTTGGACCTCAGCTATTTTATACCACTGCCGTAAGAATAATAATAACATAAACAAAACTAGCCTAACCAGGTCAGGTAAGGTCTGCAGGTTAGGGTTTAATATATTAGGCCCAACCTAACCAAGACAGGTTAGTTTATTTTTTAGTATACTAACTTAATCAGGTCAGGTTAGGTCTGCAGGTAAGGTTTTAGTATATTAAACTAACCAAGTAAGGTTAGGTTATTTTTTTAGTATCTTTTTGAAATCTGCGCTATTTTGCGCTATTTGCGCTATTTTGTCCTGCACTATTTTGTCCTGCGCTATTTTGTCCTGCGCTATTTTACCCTGCGCTATTTTGTCCTGCGCTATTATGTCCCGCGCTATTCTGTCCGCGCTATTTTGTCCTGCGGTATTTTGTACCAGAGCCGTAAAAATCTCTGTTGATTTAGTACCGGGTGATTCACAATGTTTTAACAGTCCCCTTAATTCCTTTTTTATTATAACGACATACATAGAAAGTGTAAATGTAAAAGTTGATTAGTGTTTTCAAAAAAATTTTGAAAATTTAAATCAAATTTTTCTAAATTACGTATAAACTAGGTTAATTGATGTTAATATGTTAAGCAAAAATAGATTATTTCAACTGTTATACACACTAAACAAAATAACGGCTAAAAATAAAATTAATAATGTAGGTATTATTGAAATCAGATAAAAATTTTGTAAAAAATTAAACAACTTTCATTTTAATATTTTTTGTGCAGCTCTAATACAAAAGGAGTTAGGGAAATGTTAAACTATAGTGAGAATCACGTAATGGCTATCCTGTAAAAAGGGTTATTTCTTAAATTAAACAAAAACAAGATTTTAAAAAATATTAGTAAAAAATGGGTCCGTGACGGATCTGATACCTTCCTAGCTTATAAGCACACTTCAGATGAAGTTCATGCTATATCAGCCTTGTAACAAGTTCATAAAAAATTGATTTAAGCGCTGGAAATAAAATTAAAATCAGAGTATTTAGGCAAAATCCACACTTTTTTACCAAAAGTATTAGGAGTACGGGTAGACCTCATCAGGGGAAATTAATCGATCTCTGCCTTCCGTAGATTTCAGGTACTCTCTGACCCGGAGGGTTAGCAACTGTCTAGGGTCCCTTTCCCAGGGATACGGAAGAAGATCCACAGAAAAAAAAGCTGCGGTTCGGTCTGCGAATTAATTAAGCTATGAGAAGCTCACACCGGTATGAAAGGCGAAGAGAAAGGACCTCGGTACGGCGAACATAGCGTAGATGGCAACCCTTCTTTTTGGGGAAAATAAAAAAGAAAAAACACAGCAGCGTCTGTCTCATAATGAGCGGCTGCAGACGGCCTCTGTCCCAGAGTAGGCGGCTAAATATAAACTCACAAACACGCCTGGCAAGTGTGGTGTTTTTATTCCAATACTCCCCAATGGGAAAATCATGGCGAATTTAAAAACAAAAGGAATTTGTCCCCAGGTGGGAATGAAACTCTCCGAATCCCACACCTCTATGGTTTGCCACACGGAATCTGGGGGAGGCAAAAATTCGCTTATAAGAAAACACCAACGCACAAAAACAAAACAGAAATTAGTTAAACTAACAATAGGAACATATAACACTATGTCAATGAACACCGACGAAAAAATAGAAGAACTGGAGGAAAAACTGACAAGGATAAATTTAGACATTGTAGGCCTGTCAGAAACCCGACAAAAATCAGAAAATCGGATAAAACTGAACACCGGTAATCTACTATATCATAAAGGTAATGAAAATAATAGCAACTTCGGAGTGGGATTCACAATCAATAAAGCAATAAGTAAGTACATCCATACTATTAAAGGAATGAGCTTACACTCAAAATGAAAAGAACATTACTTAAAGTAATTCAGGTATATGCCCCCTCCTCTACCTACGATGACGAGCATATCGAAACATTCTACGAATACATCTCAAGAGCCATTGAAGAAAACAAAACCTATCTGATACTAGTAATTGGAGATTTCAATGCCAAATTAGGTAAGAGTATGAACATCGAAGAGACTAAACTAGGAGATTTTGAATATGGAGAAAGAAATGACAGGAGCACAACCTTAATGAATTATCTAGAGGAAAACCAGCTTTATGCAATGAACTCGTTTTATAAAAAGAAACCGCAACGAAAGTGGTGCATGACTCATCCCTAACGGAATAACGAAAAACGAACTTGATTACATACCGACTACTGATAAAAATATCTTTAGAGATGTAACAGTTCTAGACAGCTTAACAACAGGCAGTGATCACAGGATAGTCAGAACAAAAATCTGCATTGATAGCAATTTCGAAATAAAAAGAAAAATTAATAATAACAAAATAAAGCTATTTATATACAAAGAAAGGCCAAAGGAACAGCTAACCTAAAACTTAGGATGCGAAAATGAAAATATAGATGAAATAAATGATAGGCTGACAAGAGCTATGACCAAAGTAGGAAAAGACATCACACAAAAAGATAAAAAGAGGGAAAATTGTATATCAGAAGAAATAAAGAGACTGATGGAAAAAAGGCGGACTCTCGAGAGAGAAGGAAAAAGAACTATAGAATACACAGAAGTAAATAAAACTATAAGAAAAGTGATAAAAGAAAATAATAGAAAGAGCCAAGAAATTAAAGTTGAGAGACTTATGGAAAATAACAGAAATATGAAATATCTAAGGCCGACTCTCGGTAGATATGAAATAATTAAAATAAAGGATACTAACGGCATAGAAACTAACGTTAAAGAGGATATTATAAATATCACACAACTATTGTATACAGAATTATACCAAACAAAGAGGCAACCATCACGAGAGACCATGAAGAAACTTCAAAAAAAAATAAAGAACATAAACTCAGAGCTACAACCTAAAATAAGGAAAGCAGAAATAAAAAGAACATTAAAGAAAATAAAAAATAGCAAATCAACTGTAAAAGACCTAGTCACGGCAGAAATGCTCAAGTACGGTGGTAAAGCTGTAGTTAATACCCTCCATATTCTCTTGAATAAAATACTAAAAGAAAAAATAATCCCAAGCAACTGGAGAGAATCCATAACCATTACTCTACACAAAAAAGGCGATAGAGCAGACCTGAAAAACTATCGACTTATAACACTCCTTAATGTAATTTATAAGCTTTTTACGAAAATATAAACAGATTGACTAACAACAAAATTTGACGGATATCAATCAAAGAAACAAGCAGGCTTTAGAAAAGGTTTCAGTACAGTTGACCACTTATGAACCATAAAAATCTTAATAAAACGAGTCAACGAATATAAGATTCCACTATATATTGCGTATATAGACTTCAAAAAAGCTTTCGATAGCATTGAGCATAGTAGAAGCATCTTTAATTAATAGCCGAATAGATCACAGATATACAGACTTAATAGGCTATATATATAGAAAATCCACGAAGAGGTGTCAGCCAGGTGACACAATATTCCCTAGATTATTTAACCAGGCCCTAGAAGATGTTTTTAAAAGCTTATATTGAGAAGAAATGGACATCAAAGTAAACGGACAATTCTTGAACCACCTAAGATATGCTAATGATATTGCCTTAATAACAGACAAGAAAGAAGAACTGATAAAAATGCTGGAAGAACTGGATACAGCAGCTAAAAATACATATAGGCTTAAGTATGAACTACAGTAAAACTAAAATCATAACAAACACAGATGAAGATATTACGGTCAGAATAAACCAAAATAAAATAGAACAACTAGAGGAATATACTTGGGACAAATTATTAAACTGAAAAAAGAAAACCAATCAGCTGAAATCAAGAGACGAGTAAGATTAACTTGGGCAGCATTCGGTAAATTAAGCTACATATTAAGAAATAAAAAATATCCTCAGTACCTCAAAACGAAAGCGTATAACTAATGTATCTTTCCTGTAATTACCTATGGATCCCAGACCTGGACACTTACAAAATCAAACATGGATAAGGTAACAAAAGTCCAAAGATCAATGGAAAGACAAATGTTACATGTAAAGCTGACAGATAGAAAACGGAATGAATGGATAAGAAATAAAACAAAAGGAATGAATGTCAGAGGAGAAGTAACAAAATTAAAATTAAAATTTGCCGGTCATAATATCAGACAGAAAGACTATCGATTGAACAAATTTATTTTAAACGGGAGACCTTGGGAAAGTAAAAGTAGGGGAAGCCCCAAATGAGATGGGCGGACGATTTGAAAAAACAGGCGGGAACTAGATGAATGAACACGGCGAGAGACAGAGAAGAGTGGAAGATATTGGGGGAGGCCTATGTCCAAAGATGGATTAAAGAAGGCTAAATAGATAGATAGAGAAAGAGCTAAAAGAATAATATTTACATCAAGTTAATAGATAATTTTTTGACAAAAGCCATTCTTCAAATTTTTAAAAATCGTTTTTTTTTTAGTGTATATTCATACATACATAGATGGCGCCCGTGTCCATCATACCGACATCATACTGGGCATGACAAGACGTAAAGTAAATAATATATTAAATGGAAAAATAAATTGAGGCTTGTCTTCACGGTAGAGATGGATGACCCTCTAGTCGAAATAAGTTTTTTTGTACTTGTATACCCAGTATGAATAATGTGATGTGTACTTCTTTCAAATGCAAACCAATTCAAGGTCTTAGTATCTGTTAGTATTACTAACTGCAGGGAATACTCCATATTATATTCAGACGCCTTGTAGAGATTTAAACAAAACGTGATAAATACGTCACTGCTATTCTATTTTAGTCACAAATACGTGATATTACGAACGTAATAAAGTTGTCTAAAAATGACGTTTTTATGTGTGTTATTTGAACGTCATTTACATGTCAGTTTAGAGATGTCCGTCGTAGATCATTAAAAATGACTGCTTTTTGATATACAGGGTGTCCCAGAACTAACGGTATATAGTTAAACTGTAGATTCCCTAGGTCAAAATATTACGACTTACCTTAGTCCAAAAGTTCGTATTAACCGAGATACAGGGTGTTAAACTTTATGTTTTCAATTCGATTTTCTTTAATAACTTTTTTACTAATTAATATTTTTGCAAGAAATAACCGGCGTGTAAGTTTTTTTGAAATCGGTAAGACGATTCCGTTGAAAAGTTTGATGTACAATGTATAGGGTGTTCCTTGGACCACTACCATTGCATTAAAATCAGTGTATTTTTTTGTGCCTCGGTGTATACCAGTTTTTATGTAAAATAATGGTTTTTCCATCATATTTATGTAAAAAAGTTATACTACTTTAAAGTCGCTCAGAGCAACGGTTTTTGAGATTTTTGCATTTAAAGTTTTTATTGCATGTGAGTGATATGCCGAATTTATGTATGATACTTTCTTCAAATCTTTCTACTAATTAATATTTTTGCACAAACTAACCAGCATGTAGGTCTTTCTGAAATTTGCAAGACGATTCCGTTGAAAAATATGATGTACAATGTACAGGGTGTTTTTTGGACCACTACCATTGCATTAAAATCATTAGTGTATTTTTTTGTGCCTCGGTGTATACTTAAGCAGGTTTTTAAACGGAATATTATTTTATTTATTAAATAAATATTAATAACAAGCCTACTATAATAAACATGTTTAAGTTTGATTTACTATTTGTGAATTTTAAAATTTTAACTTAGTTGGTGAGAGCGCCATTCTTAAGAAATTTTATATTTTTTTAATAAATAATAAAATATTAATTTTTTTAATAATTAAAATTTTCTGTAAAACAATAAAAAAATACTTGCATTAATAAAGTATACGTTCTTACCACTTTTAAATAAACTAATACGAGGAGGTTTTTGTTCCTCAGTAAAAACATAGCCCTACACAGTTGCAATAACAGACAATAACTTACAATTGTTTTAACACACTTATAATAATTCAAGAACCACGCTGTATATTTTTTCACTTAATATTTTTTAAGAAAACGTAAAATCTTAGGATGCTATAAAAAATTATTGATATGTATGAAGTAAGTAAGAATTTAATCAAAAATCTTTACGCATACAATAAAAATTTCTAAATTTAGTATCTTGAAAACCGTTGCTCTAAGCGACATCTAAAAGCTATAACTTTTTTACTTACAAAAAATTTTAAAATAAATGTTTTTAATAGAATCTTGTATACACCGCGGAACAAAAACGTTAGATCAATTTTAATGTAACGGTACCGACCTAGAGAACACCCTGTATATTATTTTTTTTTAACCAAAATTATATTGTTTATGCCCAAAAACCACTAAACCCAATTTTTTGTGCAAGACTATTAATTAGTAGAAAGAATTGAAGAAAGTATCATACATAAATTAGGCATATCACATGCAATAAAAATTTTAAATGCAAAAATCTCAAAAACCGTTGCTCTGAGCGACTTTAAAACAGTATAACTTTTTTACATAGAAACAATGGGAAAACCATTATTTTACATAAAAACTGATATACGCCAAAGCACAAGAAAAATACACTGATTTTTATGCAATGGCAGTGGTTCAAAGAAGAGACTGTACATTGTACATCAAATTTTTCAACGGAATCGTCTTGCCCATTTTAAAAAACTCACATGCTGGTTAGGTTTTGCAAAAATATTAATTAGTAAAAAAGTTATTAAAGAAAATCAAATTGAAAAAATAAAGTTGAACACCCTGTGTCTTGGTTAATACGAACTTTTGCACTAAGGTAAGTATGGCTAAATCGTAATATTTTGACCCAAGGAATCTACAATTTAACGATGTACCATTAGTTCTGGGACACCCTGTATAAAAGACGTCACCTTGCTACCTGGGCATGTTTGGAGGGCAAAAATTTGCGTCACTATGGAGACGGGTAGGGGAAAATTCGCCGCAACGTGAATTTTCAAAGCAATCAACCTAACCAACCATGCTAATATCAATAAACAAAAATTGTTCTCGCGGCGAATTGTCCCATACCCACGTAGACCGATTTATCGAATTAGTCTCAGTAAATGTCTCAAGCCCAGAGTTATAAAACAAATGAAAGGGATATTATGAAGACTATTTATTACCCCCTTTTGAATATTTGCCAATATTTTTGTTATCTTTATCTTGTCCTTATTGCAATATTCCTTTAAATTATACAAACTTTTCAAACTTTTATCTGTTGAACAAAACTACGACTTTCATACTAATTGTTAAGCTAGTAAATTTGACGCCTTAATAAAATCCATCCATCATCAAGTCAATTTAATTTACCTTATTAAAGAGAAATATACATATTTCTCCAAAATTAATTTACTGTGGCCCTTGGCAAAATTGGGGGAGCATAATCGTCAATTTCATGATTTCACTCTACCTCCAATTTGGAGGACTTCTTTAAAAGCTGTCCCGTTTTGGATTTTCCCCGATCTGAATTCAAATTTTTAACATGCATTTTATTGTTTTCATTTGTAATAAAAAAAGGTTATTATTTGAACCATTTGCTATTTGCTTAAAGTATTCGATTTTTTTTCCTATCTTTATTTTAAATCTTGCAACAGCTTTTTTAACTACTTCCCGATGAGCTGAACATTTTAAATAAAGTAGGTTTATTGTTCTGGCGAGATGACATACAACCTAGTAAAAATGCGATGAAATTGAGATGATGAAAACTGAGGAATCAAAATGCCAATTTGCAGTTATAACCCTTAGGTTACAAGCAAGTGGCAATATTAGGTTAGGTGTGATGTTTTAAACTATAGGCCACTTTTCCACTTCGGCTTATCTCAAGTTTAAACTTAAATAGTAAGTCGATTTAAGTTATAAATTTGCTTTCTGATGTTTCATTTATCTTATTCTTAACTTAGGTTGCAAAATTTAATTCGACTTTTTTACGGTTCGAGCCTTCTGCGTTTTGACCGTACTCCGTTTCGATACTTTTACGTTTGGACTATGTTGTTTTTGACATTTTTACAGAGCGACAAAATTACGCTTCGTCTAAGTTATTCTTGACAATTTTACAAATCGACAAAACTACCTTTCGTTTAAATTATTTTCGTTTATTTTAGATCAAATTACGGTTCAAAAATTTTTTTCGACCATTTTAGGTTTTAAATAAAGTTTTTTCGATATGTTTGTGGGTTGCTGAAAAGCGTTATTGCGTTGTCAAAATAGCAAATAATATTAACAAAAAAGAAACAAATAGCTTTCCAATCCAGCAAAGTACTTTACTCCAGCAAAGTACTTTGCCAAACCAGCACACTAATTGTTAAACCAGGAAACTTCTTAGCTGAGTCAGATTTAAAAAATTTTAAAAACAAAACTACGTTTTCTAACTAGCAAAGTGGTTTCAGCAAAGAAAATTCGGTCTAGAACAACTGGGCGCCGCCAACTCGGCGCCGCCAACTGGGCACCGCCAACTGGTCACCGCCAACTGGGCACCGGGCCAACTGGGCGCCGGGCCAACTCGGCGCCGCCAACTGACTAAAAAAATTTTTTCGATAAAATGTGCCGATGAAAAACAAAATAGATATCTTATTTACACAAAAACATCTTTAAAAAATCCTTTACGCAATTTTCTTGAAATTTGGTTTTGTTAAGTAAAGTTACATCCATTAAGTCGAGGGTTCAAATTTGGTAGGTGTAGTGTTTGGTGACCTGGTAACACTACAATTTACGTTTTTTATTACATCAATGGCGGATCCAAAATGGCGGATTCCTTTATTATTAAACTGATTTGTCTCAAACTTAAAAGTTTGCAGTGCCTGAGATTACTTAATACAGTTTTATCCTCAAACTTAAAAAATTCAAAATGGCGAATCCAAAATGGCGGATTTTCTTATTTACTAACCGATTTGTCTCAAACTTGAAATATTACATTGCTTGAGGTTATTTAACAAAAAAATTTACTCAAACTTAAAAAAATCAAAATGGCTGGTCCAAAATGGCGGACTTTCATATTTACCAACCGATTTGTCTCAAACTTAAAATAATACATTGCTTGAAGTCATTTAACAAAATTTTTACTCAAACTTAAAGAAATCAAAATGGCGGATCCAAAATGGCAGATTTTCTTAATTACTAACCGATTTGTCTTAAACTTGAAATATTACATTGCTTGAGGTCATTTAACAAATTGTTTTACTCAAACTTATAGAAATCAAAATGGCGAATCCACAATGACGGATTTTTATGAGGAACAGAAACAGACAGGCAGCTGCCGTAGATATAAGCAGTTCGGATAAGGTACTTCTAGTCTTTTTCTATAGCTTGTTAATTTATTTAAAGGTAAAAAAGTAAGTACCTACATAAGCTGATTTTTGGACCACAAACAAATATGGCACAGGCAGTTTCTTTTTTCAAGTAATGTTGTTAATTTTAAAAAAATCCTAGTTTTAATTTTTAAAGTTTGTTCAGGATTCGCAAGGATTAAATCAGAAATGGCAAAATTTCCACGCCTACTTTTATGGTCTGAAATGAGCTAAATAAATTATGGCAATTATAGTTATAAAACATTATTTTGTGAGCTCAAAAAATGACATTAGTGAGTTAAGCATGCAGTAACATTTAAAATGATTAGTTCTTTTTACTACAAAACCTTTTTCAATTTAAGCTATTCACCGCTAGATGGCGGAAGTGACACTTTTGGGACAGGTAATTTTTCTTGGATCCTAAAACAGTGTCACATTTGGCTTTAACCAGTAAGCACTGTATTTTTTGAAATGTGACAGTTTTTGAGACGGGGTGCGATATTTTCTTTTTTTGCAATTTTAGTCGCGTCAAGTGCTTTATTATATTTGATGCGTCTAAATAGTACAACATAAAATGTAGTACCTATTGGTACCTACCTACCCGGAGATCTAGGTTTTTTAATTGGTTGTTGTATTCTCTTTATAGTGTCTGCAAAAATTTGCTTAACAATGGGGATTTTCTTTAATATTACGTTAATCGAAAAATGATTTTTGCTGATTAGTTTTGCTTCTCCTAAATCTCACACCCTTCAGATCAAAGTTGACTTGCACATAGGGTCCACCACAAAATACGTATTTTACATAAGAGTAAGTAACCTATTTTAAATAAATAGAAAAAAAACTGTACTAAATAAAGTTGTTTAGAAATAAAATTATGTCTAGATAATCAAAAACTTAAAAAATTAAATGGATCCATGACGGATCGGATATCTTCCTAGCTAGCCTATTAGCACACTTCAACACTTCAAGTGAACTCCATCAGCCTTGAAAAGAGTTTTTTGTAAACATCTCAGAAACGAGAGCTTCTACTAAGTTTTTTGGAACAACACATGATTGAGAAGAATTTGATTTACTATGTTCCGAAAACCGCATATTGATGCGATGCTCCGTTAAAAAGTTAGCATTAAAAAAAAAATAATTGGTAAAAAACTGTCATTAGCATTGATGCATTTTGACCAAAATCTAATCAGCTTGTACCAGTATCAAACACTATTTTACCTGAAAATTTTATGAAAATCGGTTCAGTGGTTTGGAACCTATCGTTTTACGGACAGACATATAGACGCAAATTCAAATTCAAATTCAGAATTTCTTTATTTATAGGAACGATTGAAATTTACAGCAAGAAAATGCAACCGTTAATTGAATTGTAGTCACAAAAACCAATACACTACATTGGCTCAGAAAAATGTTAAAATATCTATTAAAATACTTATTGAATTTTTTTTTTTCCTAGTCATAAAAAGATACCTAATCTAACTTAAAAAAAAATTACAGCACAGTATGCCTCTAAAAAGAATAAACAATCACTACACAATAAAAAAGAAATAACTACATTAAAAATACAAATACATTTTATGTTAAAAAATGGGCACAATAAAATTTTAGAATCCTTTGTTTTCAGTCAGTCAGTCAGTATCAGAATCACGCAAACCACGCGCACCACCCCGGCCAGGAACCTCATGAAGCCGCGACTACCAACAGGAAGGATATTTTTATTTTCAACAAATTCGTTTACATTATAAGGCTTTATGTTTAAAATTATGTTAAATAAAGTTTTTTTAAACCTCAAAAAGTTGTTTTCCTTCTGCAGCTGTATAGGAAGCAAATTAAAGAACTTAACAGCTGAATACTTTTTCTGTAAATGTCAGTCTGTGTGATGACAAGCTATAGTTTTCATTTCTTGTATTATGATTATACTTAATTTTAAATTGTTCAAAATTATTCTTATTCTTAAACAAAGACAAAAGACATTTATAAATGTACAGGCCCGGAGCTGTTAAAATATTAAGTTCCCTAAATTTACCCCGACAAGAATCTGTTATTTTCATACACACATCGTCAAATGTCTAAACAATTTACAGGATGATCAGGGGGGCCCTGATCATCCTGTAAATTGTTTCGGGTACGCTGGCAATTTTTTTGTTGATAAATTCCTTGATATCTTATCGCAAATATAAAAACATTATCGGAGAAAAAAACTGCCTTATTTGGGAACTATGCAGATTATTCTTAATAAGGTCAGTTTTAAGACGGATACGATAAGTGCATTTTCAATTAAATTTCGAGAAAAATGACAGGTTACTTAATTTCTCCGTTTAACCGAGCAAGAATAGTGGCTTTACATCAAGAGAGTTTATCAAACCATCTTATTGCGCGTCGTTTGAATATCCCACGGTCTTCAGTGAGACGCATTGTCCTTCTTTTTCTGGACTCTGGGAGCGTTGCGCGAAGACCAGAGTAACATCAGAGAGGGAAGATCATTATATGGTTAATTTTACACGGGGAAACCGAACAATAATGTCAACAGCCCTCCGAAGTAATTTTTAGCGCACGTACCAGAGAGTTGTTTCGACAAGCAAATAAATTTTTATTTTTTTTTCTTATTTTCCTTTCTTTAATTTCCCTTGTTGTTTATAGTTTTAGGTCCTTGCATTGTTTGCAATTTGGTATTTGTGAATTATATTGGCAATCTCCCATTGCGATCAGAAATTTTAACACACGAAAAGGTGATCTCATGTTTTCAGACGTTAATAGTTTACGTTTAACTTTTGAGTTTTCATACCTTTGACAGTGGGAAGGAGGAATTATGGAGATCGGTTTGATGACTTGGTCGAGTTGATACCCTGAGAGTCTCTCGTTCTTGTGTTGAGATATCGCAGCCTGCATAGATGGGGGTTTTCCGAGAATTTATGTGTGGCTTCGGTGGTTCAATGCTTGGAGTGTTTGCCTGGAGAGCAAGAGATCCCGGGTTCGATCACCGGCCGAAACAGAAAACTTTTTTCTTATTTTTCTTTCTTTAATTTCCCTTGTTGTTTATATTAAATTTGTATCATCAGAGAAATTTATAAGGTTGACATCTGTTTATTTTACTTGGTTTCCAATGTCATTTATATAGAATAGAAACAACAGTGGTCCAATACAACTCCCTTGCGGTATTCCTCTTATTGTGTGCCCCTCTTCCGAGTAAAATTTGTTTCCTTCTTTTTCTATCAAAAGACTCAATCCAGTTCCAAGCAGGACCTCTCATACCATATTTTTCTAACTTATCCAGTAGGATCTTATAATCTAGGCTGTCAAAAGCTTTTGACAAATCTAGAAAGATCCCCATGGCTGTATTCTTCTTTTCAAGGCAGTTATCTATGAATTCTATAAAGTCAAAGATTGCAGTATTAATATTTTTGTTTCTCAAATACCCATATTGAGAATTGCTAAAAAGCTGATGTTTATTGAGAAATAAAATTAGTCTTGTGCACATGATCATCTCGAGTATTTTTGCAAAGACTAATATTAAGCTGATGGGTTTATAGTTATCTAGAAACTCCCGATCTCTTTTTTTATACAGAGGTTTAATTACGGCATATTTTAAGCCTTCTGGGAAAATACCCCACTCAAGTGAAGAGTTCACCAGATAAGTGAGAGGTACCT
Organism: Aspidapion aeneum; assembly: GCA_963576565.1. NCBI lineage: Eukaryota > Metazoa > Arthropoda > Insecta > Coleoptera > Brentidae > Aspidapion > Aspidapion aeneum. Next base: position 18,788,170 of record OY755041.1, on the reverse strand, counting down.
TAAATTGCTCCATGCAGTGTTTAACAATGTTGTTTAAAAAATCGTCTACACCTGAATTAGATTTATTTTTTAACTTTTTGATGACGGCCAATATTTGTTCTTCTGTGACTGGTTCTAAAAAGATTGTATGCTTATTTCTCTGTATTCTGTCATTGTATGTTCTGGGTGAGAGTTTTTCTGACAGCTCTTCGGCAGTTTTTATTTGGTTTAAATTAAAATCGTTGGCTATTTGTATCCCATATCCTGGTACTTGTATGTCGGCTCCATCCTTAGATTTCCCGGTGAGTTCTTTAACTATGCCCCAAGTGGTTTTTATCTTGTTGTCGCTGTTTGCAATTTTTTGCCTATCATGACCTCTCCTACCTTTTCTGAGCAGTTCGTTGTAGTTTTTCTTTGCTTCTCTGTAAGAATCAAGTAACTCCTCATTTTTGTATTGTAATGTGTGTAGAATATCCAGTGATCTCTTGGCAGTTTTGACTTCCTCACTTGTAAAAAAACTGACAGGTTTTTGGTTTTTTTAAAATATTTCTTTTTCTGGAAAAGCCCCATCAAAGACAGGGACTAGAACATCGATGAACATCTGCCATTTTGTGTTGGTATCCTCTTCAGAATTTAGTATGGTCTCCCTGCTCAGTTCATGCAATTTAAGTCTAAAAATTTCTTTGCTAAATTCATTAAATGATCGAATTGTTACCTGTTCTTTTTTATTTTCTTGCTCCAGTTGAAAGGCGATTGATAAAAGTTCTTGATGGTGATGTGATACCTAAGCATTTTTGATTCAATATTTATAATATTTGTGTAAATGTTATACATACAGCTACTTCTAGAAAGTGTAGTTCGCGTAGGCTCTAAAAATTAAGGAAATACATTAAAAGATTCAAGCATCTGAACATTATGCTTTGAAAATTTATCTCCAATGATGAGGTCGACATTGAAATCCCCCGACATGATGATTCGACAACCCCAAATAAAATTGTCAAAATTTGTTCAGTTTTTTAAAAAATATGTTTTTATCATATGTATTTAACCCTGGAATGCGATAATTGCTTAAAATTACAAATTTTTCATTACATAACACTAAATTATATGCAGAATACTCAAAAATATTTTTAACTGATAGTTTACATACCATTTCTAACATAGATTGCAGAGCCTCCGTGTTCCCCCTCATTTCTACAAAAGCTAGAGGTTAATGCAAAGCCCCCTATGACATACACTTTTGATTGTTCTAAAGATTTCCAATGCTCTGTGAAACATGCTTCTTATTTTCATCTACAGCATTTTGTATTGCATCCAGGGAGTTGCCGATTGACTGCAAGTTCTGACAAATGACTGCATGGGTAGTACACTTCAGTGTTGTCGCTGATATTGTGTTTGGCGGCCCCTCAGAAAATTCGGGCCTCGATTTGGTCCTCTATTTCTTGCTGCCATGTTGTTGTAGCCACGGTAGTGGTTGTGGCTCTGTCTTCTGCTATCCCAGCCTGCATTACGGTTTGTGAACCTAAAAGGTTTTACATATATTCTTATATATATAATATATATAATAGGCTAGGTTCTCTGGTTCAGTTAGTGCTTTACATGGTTCGGATTAACAGCTATTTTAAATGAGGCTGAAAGCTCACTGTTTTGTCTTTCCATTTTCTCACAGTGTAGTGATAGGATCTTAAGCATTTCCATGTGCTCTTGTAACATCTCTGTGGTTGTTTCCCCTTTAAGGTTTCCTACTGTATCGGAAACCTCGCTCGTTTTTCCGCGACACTAAGTTGAGTTTCATTGATGCTTGCGCCGTTTTTTCGTGAAGCTTCTTGGTGCATTGCAGAATTTGTAACCATGGCGTAATCAATTGCGCGTTCTAATTGGCTATTCGTGATCACGCTAGCGCCATTTTCTTTGTCGTTGACACTATTTTCAGGGCTGCCAACCAATTTTGTGACGTTGCTTTGATCGAAAGAACTACTGTTATGTTTTGTCCCGTCGATAGATGGCTCCGATATCTCACCATCTTCCTTTTTTCTTTGTTGGTCATGTTTGTGTATTTGACGTTTTTGACTTACGTCCCAGCTGATTGGCGGTGTTGCCGGTTGTTGTATGTTTTCTTCGCTTTTTTCTTCAGGGCATTTTCCATTTTGGCAAAAATTTTTCATGAATATTTTTATTTCATTGATGTCAGATTTAATCCTTGTGAGTTTTGAAAGCTCTTGTTTATTTTGTTTAATTCGCAAAGTTCTGGCATAGTTGATTTTGCCTTTTTCTTGACACAATTTTTAAGTTTAAATTTTGAGTTTTCCTCCTCATTGAATCATGAATTCATCCTGGGTTTTTTGCGATTTCTTTCTTAGATTGAATAGTTCATCTTTTAGTTGTACTTTGAGATTATCTAATATGTTTTTCAAGTCTTCGTTTGCCCTTACCATTGGGTTTTCTCAACACTTTTTGGTGGATTTATCAAAACAACTGTTATGAAAAAACTCCGCGCGGTTTTCACATTTAGCTCGCCGATTTACAGTTTCTTTTTTAAAAAATTTGCAGATCGAATTTTCGCCGACCTTGCCGTACTTACAAAAAATCACGACGATATTGTTAAGATAAAAATAAAAATTTTTGTCAGAATACTATACTCAAAAAGTCGATCAAAATGTTAATAGACCGATTTTTCTAATCCATAAACATTTTAAACTAACTAAAACTTCTATAATCACAGTGTCGCAAATATTTTTTTAAAAACGTGCCAGAAATATAGAGACTCATGTTACCTTTGCGGACCTATAAAAAGCATATGATACCGTTCCAGTAGAAAAGTTATGGACAGTGTTAGAACAAACTAATATCATTTTTTGTTTGAAATTTGTAGACAATGATTGAGTAGAAATAAAATTTCGGACTTCCATTGTCTTTATTTATTTTAAACGCGACGTTTCGGTTAGTAAGTATCTCTAACCGTCTTCAAGTGTAACCTAAACAATCTAGTCTCTGGGCTACTACTTATACTACTTGGTGTGCAGTCAGGTGTGACGGACCGCCCCCTTTTTTAATCCTAAGACGCTTGTTTTCCTTAAGTAGTGGTTTCCATATGTTTGGTATGTCCGTGCTTGGTTGCCTGAAAACTTCTTTATTTCGCATTATAAACCGCACCAACGAAGAATTGGTACTCAGTAAGGGACTTAAGTTCGCCATTGCACCGGCACAGACACCGACACTGGAAATTATTGCTGCAATAGAGACCGTTAGTCTACCTCAACCCGAAGCTGATGAGTTTTGCCATAAAGTAAGAACAACCTTGGACAGAAAGAAGCAACAAAAGGTAAACATCACCAGTAAAGAACAACGGGTAATCAAGAACCTCCAGGCTGACAAATCAATCAAGATTCTACCTGCCGACAAAGGAAACGCGACGGTGATCATGGATGTCGAGACTTACGACAAAAAGATCGAGGAAGTTCTGGAGAAAGGAGACTACAAGCAACTACCCAAAGATCCAACCACCACCATAGAAGGACGCTGTTAGATCCCGCCTGACACCACACCACACTAAGGCACCGCATTTTTTATGGACTACCAAAGCTCCATTAGAAGGATATCCCACTGCGACCAATTACCAGCTCCAGGGACTCACCGACCAGCACTTTGTCGAGGTTTTTGTTGGACATAATTCAACCACTACAGGATAAGTCCGAATCTTTTGTCAAAAACTCGAAACATCTTGTCGAGGTTTAAAAAGGGATCGAATTAGATCCCGACGATAGATTTGTAAGTTTTGATGTAGAAAGTCTGTACACCAACGTGCCAATAAATGAGTCACTCAATATCATCAAAAGCAAATTACAAACCGAAACTATGGCTACGATACATGGATGACACATTTATTATATGGGCAGAAAATGATGACGAACTACAGAACTTCTACCAACCAACAATCAACACCACCATGGAAATTGAATGATTCGGCCTTACCTTTTTTGGATGTTCTTGTCAAACGATTAGACAGGAACATCCAAACCACTGTATATAGGAAACCTACACACACAGGACAGTACCTAAATTCCAAGTCTAATCATTCTGTTGCTACAAAACAAGGAGTTATAAGAAGTTTATATTTAAGAGCCGTATATATTTGTAGTAATAATGAAGAATTAACCACAGAAATCACCAACATTAAGAAGGACTTAAAACAGAATGGTTATTCCGAGAAATTAATAAACTCAACAATCTCTAAAATTAAAAACAAACTAAGTGTAGCCAATTCTCAAAGTAATAATCCGTTGGGTATTAGTAACATTCCATATGTTCAAGGGATTTCAGAAAACATTAGACGAATAGCCAAGCACTATAATATAAAAACAGTATTTTCATTAGGAAATACGATAAGGAGTTTTGTAACTAAAACAAAACCAGAAAATCCCTTAAATAATAAGGAACCGAACCAAATGCCGTGTGAGTGTGGTAAATCATATGTAGGTGAAACGAAACGCCAGATTCAGATTAGAGTAAATGAACATCTAAAAAGTACCCAATTGGAGGATTTTAAAAAATCCGGTTTAGCGGATCATGCATAGTCAACTGATCACAGGATTCAGTGGTCGGAAGCTAAAGTTTTGCATAAGGCGAAAACGAAAGTTTATTGAATCTGCGTTTATAAAGAAGTTTTTAGTCAACCAAGAACGGACATACCAAACATATGGAAACCACTCCTTAAGGAAAACAAGCGTCTTAGGATTAAAAAAGGGGGCGGTCCATAGTCCATAGACTAGATTGATTGAATTGAAAAATCCGGTTTAGCAGATCATGCTTGGTCAAATGATCACAGGATTCAGTGGTCAGAAGCTCAAGTTTTACATAAGGAGTCGCATTGGCGAAAACGAAAGTTTATTGAAGCTGCGTATATAATGCAGAATAAAGAAGTTTTCAGTCAACCAAGCACGGACATACCAAACATATGGAAACCACTCCTTAAGGAAAACAGGCGTCTTAGGATTAAAAAAGGGGGCGGGCCGTCACACCTGACTGCACACCAAGTAGTATAAGTAGTAGCCTAGAGACTAGATTGTTTAGTTCACACTTGATAACGGTTAGAGATACCTACTAACCGAAACGTCGTGTTTTAAAATAAATAAAGACAATGGAAGTCCGAAATTTTATTTCTAGATTGATTAGTTTTCACTTGAAGACGGTTAGAGATACTTACTAACCGAAACGTCGTGTTTAAAATGAATAAAGACAATGGAAGTCCAAAATTTTATTTCTAAACTAGTATCAATCATACATACAGGGTGTTTCACGAACATCGAAGCAGAGGCCTTTTTGGGTATTTAGAGCGCGAATTCGGAGAAACGCTTGAACACGTCGATTTTGTTTGCGAGGGGGACAATTTTTGGCTATTCTGAAATTTTTCGCATTCTAGACACCCAAAAAAGGTTCTGTTTCGATGTTCGTGGAACACAGTGTATATAAATGCAATAAAACAACTATACAAAGGGTCAAAATCTGAAATTAAAATTGGAAATCGACTTTCAAAAGTTGACGAAAGGCTTAAGACAGGGATGTTGTATCTCTCCAACTCTTTTTAAAATATAGTATATCGCAATAGCTCTAAAAAACTGAAAACGTACACGACATGGGAATACAACTTAACCACCGATTTACAATATCCATACTACAGTTTGCTGACGACCAAGTAATTGAAGCTAATGATCAAGAAGACATGGAGTATATCATGAGAAAGTTAACGGAAGAATACCAAAAGTGGGGGATAACAGTGAACGTGGATAGGACACAACACTTATGTATTGAAAACGAATCAAGTGAGTTCGGAACAGAACCACACAATGGACAAACAATATCTCCATGTAATGGACTTGGGTGTCACATTTGACAAGACAGGATCTGTAAAGAACTGGATAAAAGAATGGTTAAATCAAAAAGGGTTATTGAATGTCCTAACAGTATTTTATGGAGCAGAGAGATAAAAAAGAAAGCAATGGTGGAAAGCACGCTATTGTATGGAATAGAGACGCGTAACAGAAAAATTCAAAGCAAAAATGAAAAGTGTCAAAATGGATACAATAAGAATATCAATTAGAATATCTAGAACAGATGATATAAGAAATGAGATCATAAAAGAAAGAATGCGAATCGAGGGAAGCATAACGGATGGCATCACTAAAGGACAACGGATATGGTTCGGCCGAACCGAACCGACCAACGACTAACAAAGCAGGTCCTAGAATGGCAACCAATATGGCGCAGAAAAACAGGGCGTCCTAAATTGGAATGGCTAAATTCAATCCAAAGATCAATGAGTCAAAAATAACTGACAGAAGATGATTGTCAGGATCGAAGGAGATGGAAAATAGGCCTCGGACAACGTAGATAAACGTCCTAAACCGGCATAGTAGTAGTCTCTACTCAGTAGGTATTAAAATTAACATAATTCGGACATTCACATATCTCCTTAGACACGTGTTGTGTAAACTATCCACCAATTAAAAAAACCACGTAAGAACTATATAAAGGCTTCTCTAATTACTATTTTTAAAGGTAACTTAATCGAAGCTGGCAATGGTTTCCCTTAAAATTAATCTGACATGACATCGCTCTAAGGCACGGGGTTCTTACGCGCGCCACCTGCCCTAGGCTCTTTTAAAGTAAAACAGGACCTTTTCGCCCTCCTACACCCTCCTTTTTTTTGGGCATTAGTAAAATCATCGTATATAAACTCTTTCATGTTGCCTGTGTTCCTCATTATTTTGAAATTCTATAAAACAAAAAATTAGTGGGTTGCTGTTGTTGTTGTTAGTGTTAGAAGTTGAACTTGTGCAAGATACACGGCATGTTGTGTAGCAGACTGTCCATTTTCTACTGTCCATAGTCTACTCATTGCGTATATAAATAAATTTGCGACACAAATAGTACGTTTTTTAAGCCTAATTTATCAATAAATTCGAAATCTCAAATTTAAAACATTTGAGATGCAAGTAAGTAAGCATTTTTTTTTTCTGCAGATCAAGGACGATGGTCCTTGATAGATGGTATTTAAATCGAGCGCTCCTGGTATCCAGTGCCTCCCTGGTCTCTACTAGTACTTATTTCCTTAAAATTGCGTTGATTTAGGCTTATCATCGTCAATTTTATTTAAACTGTAGTTTAAAAAGAGAGTTGAGAAAATTCTATTTTAGCTGAATTTGCCTAAAACCGAATTTAACTAAATTCAGTATCATGATCCAACATTGTATTTTCGGCAGCTGCACGAGACATACGGACACCGGTGGTGCTAGTGCTAACCAAGGCTCTGCTTAATATTTTACTTGATAAAGCAAACAATAACAACAGGACATTCAAGTTGGCATCTGGTTTTAAGTAGATACATTTAAGAAGTACCTGATTTGGGTTACCATGTGTGATAGTCACTTCTGAAATGATTTGTTGGTTTCCTATTTGTGATACATCAACATTTTCAGAAAAAATCGTGAAATACGAATTTCTATGGTTGAGATCTGGCATATCGCGCAGAACCACTCTGCACCTCCTTCAACGGGGTGGGGGTAGCGTTTCTTAAAAAAATTAAAACTCGAGTTAGTTTCATAATTTCATAATTTGTGCTTTCCTATTTAATCTAAGGCACCGTTTTGTCTGCAAGCAAAATATTACTTATATAAAGAAAATTTGGAGTATATTGAAACAAAACAATTAAAGATGAAAAATAAAGTCAAGATTAAACGCTGCGTTGAACTAACTAGAAATATTTTTAAATGGTCATCGGCCAAATGATGAAAAATGATGATTTTCACGTTTGTTAGAAATATTTTAATTCAAAACAAATTGTTTTAAGGTAAAACAATTTATTCAAGAAATGAACGGTTTTTTTCATTGCCGACAAAAATTTTTATCATGTAGGCGCATTCAAAAGTAAAGGTGATTTATTTAAATTAAATAATGTTTTTCTCAAAAACCGTAAGTAGTACCGTAGTAAGCAAAACCACATTGGCAACCAAAGACTTTACACATAAAAAATAAATAAATTGACAATATTATCTTATAATATTGGTAATATTATATTCTAAAACACACAAGACGGCATGGTGCGCGCGCACAAGGGTGTGGTTGTCCTTCAAGCTGTCCTGAAAACCCTTTACCTAGCCGCGCGCGCGTCTCAATTTAGTTCGATAGAGAAACTCACTCAAGGCGAAGCTGCGCCGCTCTTCCGGTCACAAAATAATATGATACGTTAAGACTCGTATAAAAAATGCTCTAGCATTAATTTTGCCGTAAAAGTGAATACGTGCAACCCATAAAATACTGCCGAAAATACCCAGTTTTCGTAGTAAATAGTATACACTCACTATAAATCATTAAGTCTTTTAAGCAATAAAAAACATTGACTGTGTGTGAAAGTATTAAACATAATATAAACACGTAACTCATAACACCAAAAGTAAAACTTTTAATTTCTTCATCCTTTCTCAGTATTGCCTGCCGTTGTAACTTTTTTAGTAGTGCTATTTTTTAACTATAATATAAGTACTTAAATACTTTAATTTACCTATAAGTGTTTGGTAAACTTACAAATGATTTATATTTGTAAAACTAATGCTGACTTAATATTTTATTAAAAATTTATAACACTTACAAAAACTGTGTTGCAATAAAATATAGACGAAAAATCAGAAAAACTACCAACCAAAACTTTACCGGAACCTATACTTCTCGTCTCTAGTTGAAGTAAAGTACAACAGATACCTGAACTTCATCAGGCACAACTTATCCGTCCAACAAATCAATATGCACATATGAGTTCCACCCGAGGTTGGTCAAGCAAACTTCTAATAAGTACTTCACAAAATATGTTTATTTAAAAAATATATAGGTAAACATTATATGAAAAAAAACTTGCAAAAGTAAAATACAGTTTTTCCTTGTCATTGGCCTCACACACTGTGCAAGCTTTGCTTGACAATTACACTTGCTTTACTCGGCTTGGTTAAGCAGTGGGATTAAAGTAAATGTTTTCTGCCAGGGAGCAGCCTCACTCCCTGCAATGACCAAGAAGGCTTATGGTACAGTAAACTTAAGTAGTTATAGTGAGAACAACTGTCAAATGTTGAATCTGCTTTATTGAGATAAATCCTCTCTTTTTATATTAACAAATTGTTATGGTTCGTGATAAATTATAAAATATAAAATTCCATATAATGTGTTGTTTTATAAACTAAATAATTTATATAATTTAAATAGGTAAACTTGAGAAGGTTAGTTCATGTTATTAAAACCTAATTTCTCAAGATCACCTGTGTTTAAATAATAAATTTAACTAAGAATTAAAATTTATAAGAAATGGTAAAAAAAGAAATTCTGTTTAATTTTGTAATTAAACATTTTCCCCTCTCTCCAGAACGGGTGACTGAATGGACCTCAGGTTGAATAATGCTGTTGATGTATTAGGAAGGTATCGAAATAGGTTCTTCTGCTTCATTTATAACGTGAGTCAGTTTCTTAAAACTGCTGACAGTGAATCGCATCGATTGTGTTTTGGTTTTTGCGGTCATCGTGCGTCGTCGAACTTTTCGCTGTGGCAACAAATTGTTTCTTTTGCAAAATATGATCTATTTTTGTTATTGTTGTTATCCCCTTACTATTTTAGGTGCCATGAAGAAATTGTAAATTGGGAGGCAAGAATTTAAAAATGTTTTGTTGCATATTTTCAATGGCAAAATGTTTATGACTTATTTGCCATTGTCCTTCCGCCTCTTCAGTAAATTTTGAGTTGGAATATTTCATCTTTTGGGATTTCTTTCGAATAAGGATTGTTGCTTCTTGTTTAAAAGTTTTCTTCTCTTAAATATGTCTTCTTGACTTTTGGTTATGTTTGGACTTGCTTTTTATTCTGAAATGAACCAATTTTCTTTTTGGCTTTAAATTGAGGACTTTTGTTACTTTGCTATTTAATTTGACATGCTGAATTTTCGTGTCTCTTACAAAGGTTTCGTCTTGTATAACCAAGATGACTGGAGTTATCTGAGCATATTTTTTGTTCTGATATACATAATCTGGGTAACATTCTAAGTTCTGTTCTTTTTCAGTTTGTTCTGTTTGAATAAAGTTGCTTATTTTATGGTTTGTCTTTGTTTCTTTGCTTACTTCTTTCTCTTTGAGTGTATATGTAGGGGTATTTTCCCTCGGAGTAATTGTTTCTGGTGGTTTTACACAACTTATGCTCTACACGGAGCTATCGCCTACATTCACCTGAGGATGGCCCAAAAGGTCGAAACCGGCCCGATCGTGGATTGGCATGGAACACTTGTTCCTGACTATCAGGACGTGTTCCAGACGGGGATCATTCGTATCCTCGTGATCGACGTTGGAGAAAGTGAAAACCAAACAGTTTTAACAAGTTCCCAACGAAAGCCTCAAACCATCAGTATAATTCAATGCCGGTAGGGGTATTTTCCCTCGGAGTAGTTGTTTCTGGTGGTTTTACACAACTTATGCTCTACACGGAGCTATCGCCTACATTCACCTGTGGATGGCCCAAAAGGTCGTGGATTGGCATGGAACACTTGTTCCTGACTATCAGGATGTGTTCCAGATGGGGATCATTCGTATCCTCGTGATCGACGTTGGAGAAAGTGAAAACCAAACAGTTTTGAGAAGGTTAGTTTATGTTATTAAAACCTAATTTCTCAAGATCACCTGTGTTTAAATAATAAATTTAACTAAATATTAAGATTTATAAAAAATGGTAAAAAAAGAAATTCTGTTTAATTTTGTAATTAAACACACACTGTATATCACCATATGTTTTTCCATGAACTATAATACATAGGGCTTAAGTACAGTCAAACTCAAGGCTCATCAGGTCACAACAGTACTGTTCAAATTTTACAACAGGGCCAGAGAGGGCATGACAGGACCCAATATTCTCTGTTGTATTACTACTGTTACTATTACATTTATTACAGTTTTTTTGTAACAATATTTGCTCAATTATGTATCTAAAAGTTTATGCAAATAAATATATACTCTACTCTACAATTGGGCATAACAGAATACGATAGGACCCATCAGGACTAAAGTTTTTAAAAGAAATTGAAAAAAAAATCTGAGAGAACTTATTTGTTTTTCTTGTGATCATCAACGTTAACAAAGATAACTTTTTTTATCATCTATTTTTTGATGGCATAAAAAAATTTTTTTTTGGTAATAAGCTGAGAACAATACTGTAGAAATTTCACAACAGGACTTGTAATAGGTCCGGTTGGATGCTATACAAATTTTACGGTGTACAAGTTATAGAGAAATTCCAGTTTCGGGTGTCAAAAAGCATGGAAATAAAGGAAACTTTGCACCAAAATAGTTTAAGATAAAAAGAGGTTTGAGTTAGGGAGATTGTCAAATTTACCAGTTTATTCTACTAACTGTTTTGAGGTCTGTAAAATAAATATTTATTTAAGAAAAAGAAACTTTGATGATACAGGACTCCACTGGACACTATAACACTATACAGGACGCTACACTACCAAGAATTTATTTAAGAGTATTGTAGGATGGTGTACAAATTTGGTTCAGCTCATTACCCACACTTTAACCTCATATCGTTTTCCTTTTTTTTTCTCTGGACCGTTTTTTCAACCATCATTTTTTACAATTTTCAGTCAGGATCATTGCTCTATTCTAGTTTTGAAAGTTGCTTGCCTAGAATAGTAAAAAAATCATAGTGAAATATTTCGTACAGTTTAACACAATTCTATGTTACACTTCTGCAAAAGGTCCACTCTAGCACAAAAAAAATCCCAATAGAAAATGTTGCCAAAATGGCAGTTACATATTTATCCAAAACAAACCTGACAAAAAGCTTTCGAATATTTCAATTTCTCCTCAGTTAAGTCAGGTAATAGAGCACTTATCCACTTTCTTTTCCCTTCTTTGAGCTAATACCTAGTTCATTTAAATCAGGATGTTTTTTTAATGTCAAAATACTTGACATTTCATCAAAACTAACATTTCCAAGATCTCCTCAGCTGCCACAGCAGAGAAACTAATAATAATGATTCAAACTAAGTCAAAAACTGAAAAAAGAGTTTAAAAAAACAAAAGTTAATAAAAACATAACCTGACATTTTGAAGAAAACATGGTCCCTTTTATTTGAGATTTACTGGCTTTAATTGATTTTTTTTTTAAGTAAAACGCATTTTTCCCATGTGTACAAAGGGTCAATACTAACAGCATCTTTGTTGTAAATTAAATCGTTTCACTTTTTTTTTAAATTACGTTTTTGTTAACATTGCGGCTTATATGAAATCGCTTTGTGTGTCCTATGGCAACCATTGAACAGCTGATCGTGACAGTTCGTTAGACAAGCTAATTGGAAAACAAAATTCACTTTATTTACCTATGGAAAAGTGAGGCTATACTACCATTACATATATACGTATGAGGTTTTGGTTGGTTGAGAATGCGTGGTTCGGATTTGAGTACGTATTCCGCTATGAACAGCTGTTCACGGATTTTACACGCTGCAGTGTGCTGGTTTGGAACAGTGGGTATATTTGATAATACCAGGCAAATAAGGGTTAGTTAGTTTCACAGTACGTTTTTGAACCTTTGTGTGTAATTATTGACTTGGTTACGTCTGACAACGGGGCCATAAAAAAAGGCGAATGGACTTTATTTATAAACAAATAAACTAAAAACTACATTAAGTAGCTGCTTGTTTGGAAAATAAAATTGTTTCGGTAAGTTTTTTTATCATTTTTCATGCAATTTAAATTTCTGCCTCCCCAATTTATAACATCTTCAGCCGCCACTGCTTGAGCCGGTAATTACCCATTTTACCTTACTTTTGAATGGTGTCTATATAGAATAATTAGAGATAACATCTCGATGTTTCTCAGTGAGTACTTGGAATAGGTATTATACCTGCAAAAATATTGCAGCGAGCGTGGAATATTTAAATATTTTCCGGCGTCACCTTGCATGATTTAGGAACACCTTTTAAAAGTTAAAGTTTCCTTGTGGTAAAGATAAGCGAAACCAAAATCCGGCAGGTGATGGTAATACTCGCTTTATTACAACCTTACACAACAAAGATCAAGTCATGATTTTGCATTTTGTGGGAAAAGGTTATGGGTAATCTTTTAGTCTCAAACATTATTTGCCAGTTTTAACAATTTAAGTTCTATTTGATTCACACAAAAAGAATTGTTTTTCGAAAAAAAATGGTTTTTTAAAAAACTAATTTATTAAAATAAACAAAAAATTTTTTTCACAAAAAATATTTTTGAAAATTTTACACAAGTATTTTTAAACCAATCCAAATCTCTTCTGTTGACATATCGCCAAAGCAACACACGTATTTTAGTGAAAATTCCACACCAATATTTTTTAACCTATCAAAATGTGTTTTTTTGACATATCACCATAGCAACGCACGAAATTTAGTGGAAAATTTTTCCTTGTGGGTACCCAACAGCGAATTAAATCGGAAATTTTTTGACGTCTTAATGACGAGATAATGTTTTTGACAGTAGGTTTTAATTTATTTATTCAATTTTTATACATTTCAATTACATATTTAAGATTTTTTCTGTATTCTTCGGACATCTCCTTTCTAGCTCCTTTCTTGTTAAAGACGAAAACGCTGGACTTTGAATGGTATAAATTACCTATCTATGTAGGTAGTAGGTATTGGACACGATTTTATTTACCATTTTTGCGCTGCATGGTTATAAATAATATACTAATAAAGCCCGTATAAGAAATTGATAAAAACGCAAAAAGGCAATTTTCTACTAAACTTATGCAAAATTGAATAATGTACTGTGTTGAGCCTTAAAATGTTATTTCCGTGCAACTGCAACAAGTAGAAATCAACAATTTATGTGGCTAAAATGCATGGCGAATGTCATAGTAACTAAATAATTAAGTCATTCAAAACTGTCTCTGTTTTGCTGATGTCTCGTCGAAGAAAAATTTGGCATTGTGAGTCAAAAAATAAAATTTAAATTTATTCATTTTTTGAACATAATTTGGTGTGGAATTTTCTTACCGAATACCACGCAGGTTTAAATTAAATCCGTAAGTTTTTTCTCGCTTGTGAATATGTTTACAAAATTATTCCTCGTCTTCAACTCGGGATAATTTTCAAAATATTCATTAGCTCGAAAAAATTTCCGGAAATAATTTAACCTGTAGTGGTGTTACTAGTGAAAATAATACATTTTTAAAAAGTAGTTTTTCCACAAACTAATTTATCAAAAAAACTAAAAACTATTTTTTTTAGTTAAATTTAGATTAGATTTTCGCATTTACACGAAGAGATATTCTCTAGTCTAGTCATTAAAACGGAGCTCATCTTTTTTTTATTTCATGAAAGCTTAAACAGAAATACCGACCATAAAAAGTAACGTAACTGGTCAGGTAGGGTTACGAAAACCCCAATTCTTACAAAAATCATAAAAGCGCACATGAATTAAAATATTTCGCGTTATTGACACTGATTGAGTACTGATAAAGAACTGACCGAAAGCTACACAGACGAGACAGTCGTGGAACTGCCACCAGTATTCAACACGTGGTAGAGTTTCTTTTAGAATTGCTGGGGATTGGAAAACCTAACCTCACCAGTTACGTTTTAAGAAAAAAATTATGAAGAAGGGCCTTGTACATGGTGTGCGTATAATGTATATTAATCCATCGAAACCAAAAGCAACAGAAAGGAAAAAATCGATCAAAAGTAGGGCTTGCACGTGGCCAGCCGACCGATATATCGAAATCAGAGCCACCTGCTCTTTTTTATGAAAATTTAATGATTGCCGATGCCATTTTAATTTCATAATTCGAACCTGTTTTTTTTTTGTATCATATCAAATGTTATACTTTTCAAGTCAATTAAAAGTACATATTTCAAAAAGCAAGATTTTGTATTAGGTACACCAAGCGTGGCTTGGATTATACAGGCTTATTAAAGAGAAAAAAGAACTCTCAAAAATTTGGAAAATCAAGTTTTTGTCAAAATCTGACTTAATTATTGATTAGTAATGAAATGAATGCAAAATTTCGGTTATGTGACCGGAAAATGCTTTACTAAGTTACTCTAGTCACTAAGGCCTAACTTTTTTTCCGTTAAATATCTCCTACCTATTTTCAATGTAGACAAAAAATAGTTAACGATTTTCTTGGAACACAGATTCCTTAACAAGCATCACAAAAAAAATTGTTCAATCATCTTTGAAACTAGATTTATATATAAAAATAAACAAAAGGGACAAAAAACCTATGCTCAGTTATTTGCGTTTCATGAAAAGTCTATATTTTGAGTTAGGCTTTTGTTCTTTTGGGTGTGCGATATGTAAAAACACTTTTTTTTTAAATATTTTTTTTAAAAATGCCACTTTTTTAGGCAATTCCCTCATATATTGTTCAATAAATATATGGTATTTTTGTGGCAAACTAATATTATGGTTGATGTACCACTCTTAAAGCGAACGAGACCGAAGGCAAACCGAACGTTTGCTTTGTCTTTGGGTTTTTTGTGTAAATATAAATATGTGTATTAAGTAGGTACCTATAATAATACCATATTTTAAAATAGCTATGATCATAATCCTACGCCGCGCCGGTTAGAGGTTAACGAGACACAGTCCCATTTATGGGTCTTTATTTTCTGTTCAATGAACCATGACTGGTACTTAGCTGAGTTATTAGTATTTAGTTTCACATATTTAGCTATAAATTGGTACTTATGGGTTACATACAACAAGTTATTCATTATGTCGTCAAATACATCGTTCGTTAGCGATAATCTGATGTTTATATTAAAGGTCTACAGGGTGTTCATCGAGGTGTTCATCTATAACCGTAGAAGGAAGAGAAAATGTATGTATGCACTTTATTAGGGTACAAAAGAGTACTTCTAGTACAGTACAGGGTGTTATGTAAATGCTATACCAAACTTTAAAGGGGTAATAGGACTGGTACAACTTTCAAAAGAATATTATATGATATAATATAAAGTGCTTCTATCTCTTGAACAAAAAGAGATATTGACTTCGAGTAAAAAATCTTTTTAATGGGACTTTTGTTAAGGATATTTGGACTAAGTGACAGTTATGTCAAACTAACCTAATGGCAAAAATTTGACATAACATCAAAATTTTTAAATTGGAATGGGGGGCATTTTTCAAAAAATATTTTTATTCTCTATACAGCACATTTGAAAATTTTTAAATCGGATTAATTTCCTAGGAGATATGTTTATTTTTCTTCAAGCAAAAAAAAAAATATTTTATTGACTTATTTTATCATAAATTGAAGTTTTATGTTTCTAAGTTATTTTAGAACCTAAAAATAAGTTTTTATTTCTTATTATTTCAAATGTTCGAAAATTCCACCATTGTTATTCATGCAAATCCTGCATCGATGAATTAGAGACATGCATGTACCTTTAACCATTTGTTCAGGAATTTCATCTATGTCTTTAACAACGGGTGCCGTAAGTTCTTCTATCGTATTATGAGTAGTAGAATAAACTTTATCCTTTATGTATCCCCAAATACAAAAATCAAGTGGCGTAAGGTCCGGCGAACGCGCAGGCCAGGCAACTGGACCTCGATTTCCGATCCAGTTATTTCCTGGTTGCTGATTCAAATAGTCGGGTATGATTCTTGCATTATGTGGAGGTGCTCCAACTTGCTGGAACCTCATGTTTGCTAAATCTTGAAGAGGCAAATTTCTAAAATTTGGTCAACGTAATTTTGTCGAATTTCTAGATATCGATGTGCCGTCAAATTATTATGAAAAATGTTAAATAGTATGTGTCCGTTAATGACTCCTAGCCATACATTCAAACCCCACCTAACTTGATGGTGCACCTCTCGATTTAAGAACGGGCCCAGTACACTTATTTATGTCTGTTAAACACCCCGCAGTTTGTAAACCTGCCTTCATCGGACCACAGAACCTTAAGTGGAAATTGAGGGTTTTCTTGCGATTTTTGTATGAACCAATTGTTGTCGTCTTTCTAGATATCTCTAAAAGAACATATCTCGAGCTCTACCAGCTTTCTTATTACACAAAATATAACATTCATAGTAATTCATACATATTTACTTTCTCCCAATTTGAAAACCTATTAGTTCGGGGCCTAAGAGGGAAATTTAGGGTGTTGTCTGCATTTTCGCGTACCGTAATGACATTTGGCACAGAGGTAGTAGACACCTAGATATGCCATACTAGAAGTGGTGCTCGGAATGAAGCCAGTGCAGAGCCCAGATACAGGGGCGTACTTGAGGTGAGAGAGAAAAAATGTATAAATTAAATATGAAACTCAGTTAGCGTACAGTTTTTGTTTGTTTTTATCTTACAGCTTGTAAATCCAAAAAACTTACAAAAAATAAAGTTGAAAAAACGGTTTTTTTGAGGGGGGGAGCAAAAGGAAAGAGGATACATTGTTAGAATCTTATTTCATCTAAAGTGGTCGTGTGGGGTATCGATTTCTAGGTAATTTAGTATTCTAAATTAAAATAGATATAAATTAAGTCTATACGTCAAACTGTTCACATGATATGTCAAAAACTGACATCTTAAATATACCTGTTCTGAGATCTACGCCAGAGAATATTAAAAACACCTAACCAAGCCTAACTTAATAAAATTTGATAAATTAAGTAATAGTGGAGTTTCTGGAATTTTTGAATTATATATACAGGCTGTTTGGAGTTAATTCGGCACTATTACTTACTTCGTTAATATTAGAGCTACAGGGTCGGTTAAATAGACAAAGTTGTGGTATTTTTTCCTCTGATTACGATGGTGATGAATAAAAAGAAAATCAAATGACGAGTAGGTGAGTTATGATAAAAAAAATAACACATTTTTTAAATGGGACACCCGGTATACAGTGGACCAATAGAAAGAACATTTGACTTTAGACAAAAGTTATTTTATGACCTTTTCTCTTAAAGTCAAAAATTAACAATAATAGGGGATATGGGCTGTGATATTTAAATCTATCGAAGGCTGTCTGTTAAGAAAATCGTTAATATTTTTTATATTTTTGCCCTTAGAAGAAAAAGTCCAAATAGAACTTTTGTTGAAAATAAAATGTTCTATCGATTAAGGGTACTGTGTCACGGGTGTTAAAGCGAAAAAAAAAATCTTTAAAATTTTACTTTTTACCGAAACTCATTTACGCGTTTCTCGACATTTTTTGTTTCCAGAATTTTATTTCTTAGTGCAATAATTTTTTTTATGTCTTAGTGCACTTAAATGGTGCCATGGTTTCTTACCATTAAAAAACTAGATAACACAGTGCACACGACGTTAAAAAGACGTACCTCTTGTTATACCAGGTAGTAAAATTAAGTAGGTAACTTAAACTGCAGTGGCGGCTCGTCAGATGAGGCAAATGAGGCGGCGCCTCACCAACTTAAAAAGAAATAAAGTAAATTTTAAATTATTTATCAAGCTTTTTCGCCCTCTGCTACTTAAACTTTGTGTTTTTTCATTAAATCCCCAGATAAAAAGGAACCTACCTACAACATGAAATGAATAAACAAACCGAATCGTCATTCGCAACTTGCGCCATAACATATTGGCCCTAGCGGACTGAACCGAACTCTTCTGTGACTCGCGCGCTTGACTGCATAGTTAGGTGAGGCGATTAAAAAAGTGATGAATTTGTGTGCATCAGCATGCCACGCTGGCCTTACATAATTTAAAGCACATAACCCTTAGTTTTTGTTTTACTGGAATGCTTTTAACAATATAATATGAAATAATAAAATATTTCAAAAAAATATTTTTCCCTGCATAAACATGGCTAAATTTTGGGTTTCCATGAGGTGGCGGGCAGCTCTGCTTCACTTACGCTGCGGGTGGTCATATCATAAGACTAAAAACTCTATAATGCGAATCTATCAATTAAATAAATCGCTGGTAAGATTTTGTCGCATCCATGCAAATTATGTAACGCCCGCCACGTGTTTTAAGTCATTCGCCAACCGATTACCTAATTAGTCATTATTTTGAGCTTTTATTAAAGCTTTGCTTTTGCTGTTTTTTTATTAGAAAAATGAGTTTTCCTGTACATGACAGTGTTATGTCATTGATAAATGTACCATTTCAACGCCGCAGTAATTTTGAAACGACGGAAATCTTGAAAAATAGTAGACCAACGCCAGACTTAAATATTTTAAGTCTAGACAAAAAAAGTGGCAAGGAGTTTTCACGAAGCTTCAAATTCAGAGTCTACACTTATGGAAGAAGGTTTTTTTAAAAACTGAAAGTATAAAATGTATTGATAGTTTAGAAAATGCATATAAAAAAAGTTTGATATAGACACATTAAAAAATGAGTTATCAGTATTTTATAAAGACTAACATTTTAAGTGCCTAAAAGTTAAATCTATGTGAAATTTTTAGTGACACTAAAAATCTTTGTAATCTTGTTTTAACTATTCCAGTTACGATCAGAAATGACACAAGATAAACTTTCCGCGCTGGCAATTTTTTCCATAGAAAAATAACTTTTACAGACTTTGTATAAAAATGACAAATTTTACGATGTTATACAGTCGAACCTCTCTATAACTCGAACCTTTTAAGTGGTCCCCGCACTTATTATATGTATTTTAACCTCTTTAACTCGAATTTCTATAACTTGAACTCTCCACAACTCGAACTGTTTTGGTTGTCCCTTTAAGTTCAAGTTATAGAGGTTCGACTGTAATTGATAAAAGTTTGTATTGTTAAAAGAAAGAAGGATACCGCTTGTTTACAAACTTTAATTTTTGTTTTTAGATTTAAAGTGAGTACCTAAGTATATTTATTATCTTTGTAGAAAATAAAATTTATCGACAATCATGGAAAGGGAAAATTGGAAAAAAATACTCATTGTATTTGATCATTTATTCCCATTTCATAAAGGATTTTTTTTTTCATTTTTGTCCTTGGTGCCTCATCAGTTTTACAGGTCACGAGCTGCCACTGTTAAACTGTATTACCGGTATGAACAAAAATTTGAGACTACTACTTTTTACATGATTTTTTTAATATCACTCTGTATCTTATAGCCTATTACAAAATAAGTCGACAAACTGTGCCAAGTTTCAATGCAAAATTTCTATTAGCGCAGTAGCTACAGTAAATAATGTAGAGAAAAAATGACAGCAAACTAGTTGTGGCCCAGTATATACGTTCAGAAAATGGTAATGATGTGGCGTTTAATTCAGAAATAGAGTCCAATAAATGGTTTATAAAAAATAATATAGTGATTTCAATGACAGGTTTATTGACATATCTAGAGTTACTTAAATTTTTTAGCACTAAAATAAAAAATTATGAAAAAACTTTATTGTGTAGTTACTTTTTAACACTCTGTACAAATTTTTTTATTTAAGCAAATAAAAGTTGTACTAGTGTTGTTGTAATGTGCTGACTTTGAGTTTTCTATAGTGATTTGTAACGTCGTCATAAAAAAAAGAAATAAAATAATCATAAAAATTTTACTTTTTTTTTAAATCACCCTGTATTTTTAACAGTTCAATCTAGCTCTTTTTTTTATAAATATACTAAATAAAACCACCCTGTACTTCGACCCTGTATATGTCACACCCGTCCAGCAATTTTTGTTTTAAAGAGGAGCAATTTGTCTATAACCACGTTACATTTTGTCGCCGTCTTCGAACCAAACACCATAAATTTCTCAAAAAAAATAATATTTTTTTTATTTCTTGAAAGAAAATAAATCAATATATTGTTTTTATTGCTTAACCATAGACTGTATACTGAGGTAATCTGTAACACCACGCATTTGAAAAAAATGTCCTACCACCTTTATTTGGCAACCGACTGTACTGAAACTTATATCTAATCTCAGCAAGCGCGCGCCTCGTTAGGCAGTCGCGTTCAAACGAGGGCGTTGGTTGCTTCCGAGTAATAATTTTTGTGGGGTCACCAATAACCCCAGAATATATTAACGGTTTATAAAATTTTAGAAGTGACTTTTTAATATGTCGAATAAAACAGTTAAAGTGACAGATGCGGATTTTGAAAAGACTCTGTTGGGCTGGTATGATGAAATAGAAAGCGATGATGATGCAGGAACGGACGTTGAGGACATTCTGGAAGAAATATCAGAACACGATTCAGAAAGTGGTTCTGGTGTAGAAGATTACAACGAGGACCCTCTTCTAGGCATTAGAAAAGTTTTAAAAGGCAGGAACGGCTTTCGTTGGACCCTACAAGAACCTTACCAAACACGAACTCCTTCTAGGAACATAGTTGTAAAGGTACCCAAGGCAAAAAACCAGCTATCCATCGACACTGAGGAAGACGCTTGGAAAATTTTATTTACTGAGAACATTCTAAATAAAATTGTGCTTCATACAAATGAAGAAATTGTCAGTATAAGTCAGATACCAAATATATATACCCAACAGACGCTGTAGAAATATGTGCTTTGGTAGGTCTTTTATACATTGCCGGTGCTCGCAAAGATGGGCATTTGTCTGCAAACGAAACGTTTTCTTCAGAAGACCAAGAATATAACCGCTGCATTATGTCACAGGTACGTTTTCAGTTTTTACTGTTATGCCTACGATTTGATAAAAAGGAAGAAAGAAAGGGAGGAGTTTATAGAAAACTGCACAAAAAACTATTCTCCTCATTGTTATGTCACCATAGACGAACAGTTACTTGGATTTAGAGGTAGATGTCCTTTTCAAGTTTATATATCAGCGAAACCTGATAAATATGGAATTAAAATCGTCATTATGTGTCATTCACGAACGTATTATATGATAAGCGCTATTTCATATATAGGGAAGGAAACCAACCCCACAAATGACCTGGTTTCATCATATCTGGTAAAAGAGCTGTCTAAATCTACACATGGTACCAAAATAAATATAACGATGGACAACTGGTTTACCTCGATTCCACTAGCTCAAGACATGTTGAAAGATAAAGGTCTAACAGTTGTCGGAACTGTCGGACATAGAAAGAGAGAAATACCTCCCTCGTTTTTGCCTAATAAAAGCAAAACTATTGGCACTTCACAGTTTGCTTTTTCAGAAAACTTAACTCTGGTGTCATATACACCAAAAAAGAATAAGTCAGTCATTCTTCTTTCCACAATGCATTCAAGCAAAACGGTTGACGATACCGAAAAACCCGAAATAATAGAATTTTATAACTCCACCAAGGGGGGGTGTAGATACATTTGATCAGATGGCCCACAACTACACGACATCGCGGAAAACAAGAAGGTGGCCACTAAGATTTTTTTATGGAATGTTAGATCAGTCTGGGATAAATGCATTTGTTCTGTTCAACCTATCCACTGGCAGAGAAGAAAAAACCGAAGCCATTTTTTACAAGAGCTTGGAAGGCAGTTGGCAAAACCTCATATGCAAATACGACTTTCAAAAAATATTCCATCATCGCTTAAAAATAATATAGATGCGGTATTAGGTGTAGCAAACGATGCTGAAGAAGAACAGCTAGGTCCAGATACTAAGAAAAAAAAATCATCATTTGTTCAAAAAACGTCTGTAATGATCATCGGGTTGACATTTGCCTAAATTGTAAGAAAAATAAGTAAAATAAATATTTTTGACCAAATAAATACTTTTTTCTAAATAAAGTTTTTTTATTTTTTTAAATTTTGGGGTCACTAGAGACCCCAGGTATATTTTCTTGAATAGAAAAAATAGGTAAACATACTAGGGTTAAGATAAATGTTAATATGTCCTTATAATCGATGGCAAGTTTCATTGCTCTAGCTTTACATTTGAATTTTATACAGAATTTTAATGAGATAGATGCAATTAAAAATAAAACACAATGTATCTTTATATGCACTGGGTTTGGTTCATGAGCACCACTTCGTAAAATAATACTATAGTGTTGTACTATAATCGAGCCAAGTATCATTACGGTACGCAAAAATGCAGACAAATGTGGCTTAGGCTCCGAACTATATAAAAATGTGACTCAAAAAAAAAAAAACTTAAATAATTTAGAAACTTTAAAACTCCAACTCAAATAAACGACAAAGTTTTGACAGATAGTTACGTAGGTATGACAACAAACGCAACTACGGCCTTTGTTTCACAGCCAACCAAGTGAAAAACAGTTTTTTAAATAAATTCACATTTTCCGTCATCCAAAGATGGGCTTATTATATACAGTTAAAAAGCTCTTTGAATGCTTTATTTATTGACGTATAAATTCAATATAGCGGTGATAAGAAGAAATAACAAAGTTTGCTATGGTTTCAAAAAACTAGAAGGCATAGAAATTTTTTTTTAACGTCATTCGATTGGCCGTAGTTGCTTATACAAAACTACCAAATTTCATTAAATTTGTTTGCAAGATGGCGGCGATATTTCAAGTTTTCAAAAAACACAATTTTTAGTTTTTGATCGATATTTTAGTAACCCCAGTAGATATCTTTAATATTGATTGCGCTTAGTATAGCGCTTTTTTTAGTCTTTGAAACAAACTCGTACCTCTTACCGTTTCCCAAATCCCATGTAGTTGCTTTTATCTGGGACACCCTGTAGATATGAATCACAAAAATTATATATATATATATATATATATATATATATATATATCTATATATATAGATATATATATATATATATATATATATATATATATATATATATATATATATATATATATATATATATATATATATATATATATATATATTTATATATATATTTAAAAATAAAACAAAAATGTTGCAGTAATAATTTAAGAAAATAAGATTAAAACTAAAACATTAAATGTACAGAAGTAGACGACTAAGAAAAGAAGCCAGTATACTCACCGACGATGCCCGAGTTTATCTTGCTTTCTTTGTTACCAGGCCGTCCGAACATTAAAATAAAAACCAAATTAATGATCAACCAAAAGCGGGCTTTAGATGTTTTTTGTACTCTTTTTTTCTGGCCTAATAAGTTACTATTTAAAGTCTACCACCACCGCACCGTATCCAAGAAGCCGCGTATCGACTCATGCCTGGCCCAAATGGATTTTGGTCTCAATTTATTTTTAATCTTGCAAAATTAGACAAAATATTAATTAGAAATATTCTCATAAGAGGTTAACCATACAACTAAGCTTATCAATATAGATAAATTCGCCATTTTTAATAATTACCTTCGAACATTACCGTAAAATGGGCTGAATAGAAACACTTTTCAGCCTTTCAGTGCTTAAATCTCAAAAACAAGACGCTCTAAAAATAAAGTAAAAATGACGAAAGTTCGGTCGCTCCTGGTAGATTGAAACTATAAATAAATTTTTCAAGAATTTTTTTAAAATAGCTGTATTTTAAAAAGATATGCCCTGTTTCTATTCACGTGGCAGTCGGGGTGAAAAGAAACTGTCTGGTTTTCACTTTATCGGCCATTATACCACTCCAAGGGTAAATAGAAACAGTTTCAATGTTTTTAAAATGAAAAGATTTCATTTTCAAGCATTTTTGAGTGAAAAAATCCGCTAGATATCCAAATTTTTTATTTGTCATAGAATTTCATCAAAAATAAATCTGAAAAATTAACAAAATTACTTCTTAGAGAAACTTTTCTTAAACACTAGTTAAAAAAATTTTAGTTTTTGGAGAAAGAAGAAACACATTTATAAACTGACTTAAGTTAAGCCCATTATGCGTAAAACTTTTTTTAAAAACTAAGAAGATAACTATAAATTTTGGAAAGAAGAAGAAACGCACTTGTAAACTTTTTTAAAAACTAAATAAAAATTTTTGAATTCTTGGACAGAGAAGGAACTCATTTGGGAACTAACTTAGTTAAGTTCATTTTGCGTGATTCCAAGTATTAAAACTTCCCTGTTTGATGTGCCAGCGCATTCTTCAAATGGAAAAACTTTACCCACGACTTGCTTGAATGTAAACATGGACATATCAGGAAGTGCGGGAAACTCAAATAGATGTCTTGGAAATTGCTTGCTTGGTTGGTATTTTAAAAAAGTTCCTTGAAAGTCAGACCCGCCAACATCCAATACGTTGCCAATAAAATATCTATTTATTTTATTTCTAAATCTTTAAACGCGCTGTTTCTATTCACCCGAAAAGACAAAGAAATTAAGGTTAATTACAGAAATTACTTAGAAAAATAAAATACAGGATATTATTGTGATATTTTTTTAAAAACTTAAGAATACATTATAACAAGTACATCTAGTGTGGATTTAAGTTAATAAGCCACTTTTCCTTACAAAGTTTTACCCACAATGAAAAACACCGACTTTTTAAGTTTGAATTCTGATAGTCACCAACCAATGTTGCCAACTTTCGAAATTCACCTTTTGAGATTTGCATGGTTGCTGTTTGGTCCTCAGTACATCCAACACCCCAACAGTTGCCAAATATCCAACCAAGTAATTCTAAGTAGTTTTATCGCGATATAACCAAATTTCAGTGTAACAGGTAAGAAAAAAACAAATTTCTAGTTTTTGTTTCTATTCACCCTGGTCTTTCTATTCACCCCATTCAATGGTATTCAATTTTCTAAGATAATTACTAATTCTTCAATGTACCTTAATACACATTAATGTAGGTTTAAGTTTATTGCTTTAATTTAAAATGTATTAACATAGTCTAGTTTAAATTAATACAAAACACTTATAGACTTTACGAGCTGGACTTTATTACTTTTGCATCCGTTGTGAGGCCGATAATGTCATTGCCACAGTGGGACGTTAACAACTATTGCCACCCATACGCTTTTAAAAGCCTATGATATCATATTTTAATATCATTATACATATACAGTCTTTTAGAGCATGAATGAAAATAAGTCCAAGCTGGATTTTTGTATAATTATTCCTTAGCACCTGGGACACATCCCCACATATGTTCTCCGCCAAAATCACCCTTGAGCTTTGCTAGATATATGGTCCCAAATGTCCTAAAAATCAGTATTTTGCAATTTTCTCGAAAACCAAAAACTTAAAAAAAAAGAGGAAAAATACGCAAAATCATTCAGTCTATAACGTAGACTTAAGAAAAAAACCTAACATTGTAAAAAATATATTCTAAAAAAATGTTTTTTTTTTATATTTTATTTTTTTCCTACCCTGTAATTAACTTGTTTTAAAATTTTAATCTTTATAACATTAAGCTTGATCCCCACTTATACAAAATACCAAACACTTAAATTTAGTTTTTGTTTCTTACAAATTAAAGAACTTTAAGTAAGGCTTAGGCCAATGGTCAATAATATCCGGACCGACAATGGGACATGGAATAAATTTAGAACTTTTTGAAAAGAAGCTTTTATAACATGGACTAAAAAGGATGAAATAATTTTTTGAGTGTTCTGATATCATAATAATAAAAGCGATGGGCGTAAGGAAATTTAAGCGTTTTTGTTTTAGCCTTGTTAATTCGAAGTTTAGTGAAAATCCAAATTCATTAAATTATAGCAGAGAAATGTAAGGGTAGACAATTTAACCCAACCCAACCCACCCGAACCCTACTCAAACTACCCTTACATTTTTCTGATATGGATGGACATTATTACGCCTGCCTTATATTAGGCAGATCATCCGCGACCGGCAGTGTGTCGATTTATTTTGTCACATTGAAAAAGAAGAGTCGGCCCATCATCGGTTGTGGACGATCCACCAAATGCGCATGGAAAGGCATTTACCTAATATTAAATACGCCCATCGCTTTTATTATTATGATATCAGAACACTCAAAAAATTATTTTATGCTTTTTAGTCCATGTTATAAAAGCTTTTTTTTTCTAAATTTATTTTTTAATTTTTAGATTTGTCTATTGTTTTCACCTAGCGCATCAATATTAATAATAACGAACAGTTTTAGGGATTGACAGGAAAGACCCCCTTCCTGTCAATCCCTAAAACTGTTCTTTATTATTATGATCATTATAGGCTAGAATTAATTAATTTTGGTCGAGATCGAACAAACTAAAGCTTTACCTCTTCTACGCCGCCCCCCCCTTTTTAGCGGGAGAGCATGTGAATTTTGAAATCAATCAGATACCTACGTGGAAGTCAGTTGAAAGTAATCAGAAAAACTCGTCATTAAATCGTCAATTTTGAATCCGCCATATTGAATTTTTGTAATCTGATCAAAAATTCGTAATTCTCATCCTCAAGAACCCTCAGATACCAATTTTGGTGGATATCCGACAAACTAAAATTTTACGTCCTCTTCGCCCTCCACGTTAGGGGGGAAGTAGGCAGTCAGATACCACATTAGTGGATTGTCATCGGAACTATAACGATATGCGAAATTTAAAGTCAGTCGGACACGTGGAAGCCAGTTGAAAGTAATCAGAAAAACTTGACATTAAATCGTCCACTTTGAATCCGCCCCATATTGAATTTTTATAATCTGATCAAAAATTCGTTATCCCCATCCTCAAAAACCCCCAGATACCAATTTTGGTGGAAATCCAACAAACTAAAATTTTACCCCCTCTCCGCCCTCCAGGTTAGGGGTGAGGTATGCAATCAGTGATACCACATTATTGGATTTTCATCGGAACTATAACGGTATGCGAAATTTGAAGTCAATCGAATACGTGGAAGTCAGTTGAAAGTAATCAAAAAAACTTGACATTAAATCATCGTCCATTTTGAATCCGCCATATTGAATTTTTGTAATCTGATCACAAATTCGTAATTCTCATCCTCAGAAACCCCCAGATACCAATTTTGGCTAAAATAATCAGACAAATTAAAGTTTTACCCCCTCTCCACCCCCCACGTTAGGGGGGAGGTAGGTACCCGATGAAACCATATTATTGTATTGTCATCGCAACTAAGACGCTATGCGAAATTTGAAGTCAATCGGATGTTTGGAAGTTCTTCAAAAATGAGTTGCAAGACTTGATTACATACATACATACATACAGGTGAAGTTAAATAAAAGCTTGTAAGTAATAATAATAAAAAAATATATTTTTATACAATTAAGCACTGTATCAGAAAAAAGCGTATATAAAAAACGTTCAACTTTTTGGTAGAAACAGCTTTAAAATATGCACAAATGGGGTTTGGGGTTTAAACCAAATAAATGTAATCTAAGGGTGGTTTTTTAAGGGTTTAAAATTATAAACATAAGTACATAAAGTTTTACCGAATAGTCGTTGTATTATGATTTTTCCCCAAATTGATATGTATACTAAAAGCTTTAGTTTCTAAGCTATCTACAAAAAATAAATTATCCATGTACATATAGCCTGGTTTTTGACAGCTTTGGCGAAAAATCTTAACATAAAAAACTGAAAATTGTTTATAATAATTTCCAATCCTTAATAAACAATCCTTGTGATAGAGATCATTGCCCTTATGTTCCATTTCTTTTGTCTAAACCCCTCTTTCAAATTTTACTTTAGTCAAACACTATTTTTTCTAAAATTTTATAAAACTACTTTAATATCTATCACATTTGCGCGTACTTTAACACTGTTTCTAACCAGAAGCTAAATATTTTTAGTATTACGCTTTTTTGTGTCGTACGGTTTCTAATTGTATAAAAATTAAATTTTCAAAATCCCAATGGCTAGTTTCCTTGTTTAACTTAAAAAAAAGAAAATCTAAATTCTAGTAAATAGTGTTTGATACTAGTGGGGATCCAACTTAATACTATAAAGTATTAACACAAGTTACCTACAGAGTGGGACAAAAATTAAATTTAAAAAAATCATCTTTCTTCAAATATATTTTTTCAAATGTTAGATTAGGTGTTTTCTTAATTTTATAGTATTTTTTCACTCTTGAGCCAAGCTCAAGGATGATTTTGGCGCAGAATATGTGAGGATGTGTCCCAGATGCTAAGAAATAATTATACAAAAATCCAGCTTGCATCCATTTTTTTCCAGGTTATTCCTAACATGGCTAGAATAGATAAAATAAACTGTAAGCAATTTAAATTTCTTTTAGAACTAATT
This sequence comes from Aspidapion aeneum, assembly GCA_963576565.1. NCBI lineage: Eukaryota > Metazoa > Arthropoda > Insecta > Coleoptera > Brentidae > Aspidapion > Aspidapion aeneum. Next base: position 18,759,215 of record OY755041.1, on the reverse strand, counting down.
GGTTTTTTTTATGCTAAGCGCTATTGTATGTATTTATATTTAAAGCAAATCTGTTTTTTTAAGTTGCGACCTTTATTTATGCTGATGGTTGTTACTAAAATTTTTCGCCGTTGCACAATAGTTTCTCAGACAACTTTTTTGGCCATAAGTAGTTTATATGAGTTATTATTAATATTTTCTGTTTGAATCAAGTAAACTACGCTTAAAAGTATAATTTTAGCATGGGTTGTCAGGCACATTATAATTCCGTATACATCTGGACTTTGGTTACTCAAAATAGATTGTACAGGGTGGTCCAATTTTGTCGAAATTTGAGGGTAGTATTTCTAGCACAGATATCAACAAATGGTTAGAGATGTCCTGGGCTCGAATTTTGAGACGAGTTTGAATATGAAAACGATATTTTGATACACCACACAGTTTTTTAGCTATGGGGGCTTTCTGAAAAGTTTGCATTTTGAAAAGACTTTTTTTATACTTTTTAATCTGTCAATGTTAGTTTTTGAGATATAACATATACAGTAGGATTGCCCGGAAACTGATTCGCTATATCCGAGGTTCACTATAAGAAGACAGACCTTTGTATACCTAGGCAAATTTTTTTGGGTATTTTAAACAAGGTTTGCTAAAAGCGAGTATTCATTTTAAACGGGTTCGCTATATGCAAACTTCACTGTAGTTGATTATTTTTATGGAATGGACTTATTTGATTTTTAAATTCGGTGTAAAATTTCCCATGAAGTATCCTATTTAAGATTTTAATGTTTATAAATTTATATATTTTTTTAAATTTAGCTAATTTATTTTTTTTTCTTTTAGATTTTTTGTCTTCTTTTAGATAATGACAAAAAGTAAAAGAAAGAAAATATATAAAAAATAAACAAAATATAAATTTTACTACGACAAATTTAAACATAACATAAAAAAGGGTCATTTCAGAAGAAAAAAATACATTAACTCTCAAAAACTAAATGTTATAAATTTAAAATAATTTGACAGGTCATTTTTACGTGACAAAAAGTATTTTAATAAAACTTAATAATAACTTGACTTCGTTTCCCTCCCTCCAAAATTAATTTCTATATACGCCGCGCCGGTTGTTAAGTATTAATTAATTAAGGTTAGATTGCAAGGACAATTGATTTTTTTTATTGCATCCGCTACCTTGGCCTATAAAATACTTGTGTTTTCTAAATTTTCTAGTTTGTAATATTCAACTACGTCACTAGAAATAAGGGCACTTGCCGAAAAAATCGAATCCTTTAAAAACAATTAAAATCGTAAGGTATTATCATAAGAAACTTCCTAGAAAAAGAAAAATTCCAATAACAATTAAATTACCTGAGAAATAAAGGTATGAAATTTGAATAACTTGACCTGTTCTTAAAACGCGCTGCCATTGGTTGTGACGTCACGTCTTTGGATCTCGATCCATGCGACCGTTAACCGACATTGAAACAACACGTAAATAATTGATATTGTACTTATTGGAGCTTTGAACGTGGTGTGTAGTTTTGTCTAAATTTTCTTAATTTAGTGTTTTGTGATTCTGTTAAAGTCCGAAAATGGTTGATGTGGGGTTTATAAAAGGACAATCAGACAATTTACCTAGAGTTGATATGTTTATGACTGCATTATACATTGAAAATTCGGAGGATTTTTCTCAAGCTGAAGTTCGTGGTGTAAAAGCTCGCTAGTAAGTATAAATACCTAAGTACTGTAAGTACTATAATATAATAATTATATATATATATATATATATATATATATATATATATATATATATATATTTATATATATATAACCATGCTAATAAGTCTTATTAAAAATAAGTATATTAATTAAGTAAGTACTATTTAAAACACTGTTTAGAATGAGCTCTATAAAAACTAGTGCTGATTTATTTTCATTTATACCACCCACAAATTGGACACTTTTGATAGGAAACGCCCATTTCTAGAGGAGATAGAAAAAAACTAACCTACATGTTACGAGCTCGATTTTTGTTAAAACATTAATGCCGAAAACCGCACATCGATATCTTAAATTACTTTCAAGATATATATTTTCAATTTGGTGCATTTGCGACCCACCCCTAACTTTTTTATTTATGAATATTTTTTATTACTGTAAAAGGATTCCTGAGGCACTTTTTTAAGAGCAATTCAGCTGTCAAATTAAATTTTATCTGTCACTTTAAGTTTTTGAGATAATACATAAGGTTTGTATTTTTATTATGGAATGACCTTTTTTTATTCGATTTTTGAAATCAGCGTAATTTTTTTTTTTTAAATGACATGTCACAATTAATATTTTATTTTTTATTTTTTTTTATTGTTTTTTTATATTTTTAGTTTTTAGTTACCTCTTAACTTTTTTTTTAGTTTGCTGAATAAGAATTGGTTTAATTTATTTTTAAATTATTTAAAAAAAATAAAAAAAAACATCATTTTAAAGGAAATTTTACGCTAATTTTAAAAATCGAATAAAATAAGGATCATTCCATAAGTAAAATATAAACTTTATGTAATATCTCAAAAACTAAAAGTGACAAATAAACTTTAATTTGACAGTTGAATTGCCCTTAAAAAATTGCCTAAAGAATGTTTTTACAGAAATAAAAAATATTCATAAATAAAAAAGTTATGAACCGAATGGCCGTTATACTCATAAGGGGCCCGGGATTTTTCTAAGAAGTGACGTCACAGCTGCTGCCGCGCATTTTGCTGTGTTTGAATATACCAGTCAGCGATTCAAACTTTAATTATTTATTGTAAAATAAGTATTGCGATTTAAGGGCTGATATTTGGTATAATGCGTTTTCATACAGAAACACACATTTTAGTAAAATAAAAAAAATGGGCAAGTTCCCTAATATTATACCTTTAAAATTCCAGCAAATTTAGTTTACTCAAGAAAATTGCAATAACGTAAATGCAGATTCTAGTTCATATATTTTTATAGAATTTCGGGTACAATAATTGGTTTAACCTTAAAATATCCTTATTTTATTAAAAAATAGAATGAAAAATTTGCAATATTTTGTAACTCTGTCAGTTGAGCAGTCTCTTACTAGAGACTATGTATGTATGACATACATACAGAATCTTTATCTTTTACGGTTTAAAAGATATATAGGGTTGCTTGTACGTATGAACTATATAATCTGTCTAAAAAAGGATATTACAAAAAATGTACCGGGAATTTTTAAATTTGTACTAATCAGTAATTATTTATATTAGGTATACAAGGTTGGGCATAAACACAGTGTGCCTGAATGAAGTATAGGTTACATAAAAATGGTTCCAAAAACTAATTTAACATTTTGATTATGGACTCTTTCCTGACTTCTGAGCCATATTCATCTCTTCTCGAAATTTTATCAATTTTTTGCTTTTTTTCTAGTTAGTCTAGGCGCTGGCTCCTGTCACGTGTGACCTAATATGTGCGCTCAGTTTGACTGCGGGGCTTTGTTAAGCACCTATAGGTGTATAAAAAAAGTTTGGTCACGTGGTTGAACTCATGGTCGTTTGGCCGCCATCTTTAAAAATGGCCTCCAAATTAAAAGATTTTTTGTTTAAGCGTATCACCCTACCCAGTGGTCCTATTTTAATTTTTTAAAGCTTGTTTTACTCCTTTTTAAAAGGTAAACAAATTTTATTACAACACATTTTCGTTGAATGGTACCCCTAAAGACTAAAGACTGCCTTAAAGAGGCTGGTTTCTGAAACTGTTCACAATATTATGAAAAAGTGAATTTGCAGCGAAACGGTGCAACATAGCAAAAAACGATAAAATTAGTTTTTTATAGTATTTTTAATTTCGCTTCTTCCGATGTATCACTTAGTATCCTAGCTTTGATAGTTAGCTGTAGAAGCCAGCTAAAATATACAATTTTATAAAAATTCCATGTTTTCGTTCCAAAATCGATATTTTTTTTTAATTGTAAAAGATATGACAATGGTCAGAAGAAGCGGAATTAAAAGTACTATAAAAATTATTCTTAACGTTTTTCGCTATGATGCATCGTTTTACTGCAAATCCACTTTTTGTATAATCTTGTGAACAGTTTTAGAAACCACCCTCTTTAAGGCAGTCTTTAGGGGTACCATCCATCGAACTTTAAAAACATAAAGTCAATATCCTCTTCTGTGCAAGGTTGAAGCCTTCTATGTAACAAAAAAAACAAATGTCAATAATATTGTAGCTACAGTAAAATGAGCATGGTTATTATTTAAATTCTTTTGCGCAGAAATACTAATAATCTTGGTATATCTCAAAGACTACTTGATTTATTAAAAAATGTGTAATTACAAAATTTATTTGCCTTTAAAAAAGGACTATAACAAGCCTTTAAAAATTAAAAACGGATGACTGGGTAGGGAGATACGCTTAAACAAAAAATCTATCAATTTGGCGGCCATTTTCAAGGATGGCGGCCAAACGACCATGAGTTCAACCACGTGACCAAACTTTTTTTATACACCTATGGGTGCTTAATAATGCCCCGCATTGAGCGCACATATTAGGTCACACGTGATAGGAGCCAGCGCTTAGACTAACTAGAAAAATGGCAAAAAATTGATAAAATTTCGAGAAGAGGATCAGCTAGGTTTATATGAATATCGCTCTAAAGTCAGAAAAAAGTCCATATTCAAAATGTGTAATTAGTTTTTGGAACCATTTTTATGTAACCTATACTTCGTTCAGGCACACTGTGTAAAGTAGTGGCAAAACCCTGTATTTTCTTACTTTGCTTAAAACTAAAGGAGAAATTGAAACTTTAAATAACTGGTGTTGCCTTAAATTGTTTTTATTGTGCCACTACTTTATGCGTAACTTTATATAAATGATTGCTGCTATTGATCTACCGGGTGAGCCAAAAAAAAACCAAAAACAATTTTTTTTTCATGATAACTTTTGAACTATAGAATCGATGTTAATGGAACAAACTGCACTTGGCAATCAGAGTTTTGACTAAATATATATTTTTGTCAGCCATCTCAAAATCCAAGGTGGCGGACGAAATTAAATTGTACCCTTCAAAGGTGCTCGTTTATTTCTTTAAATTAGTAAGACAGCTGCATTCTTGCCACGCACAACAAGGTACGGCTGAGCAAAAGCGGTTTAGTCGTTCTAAAAAAAAATATTTTTGTTTCAACCATTGTTTTGCATATTATATGATTGCCTTGCTAAACATGTCTGTATTTATTTCCTTATAAATTCATTAATACTGAACCGATTTTAATGAAATAAAAAACATCTTGGTACACTGAGAGAAGAATTTTGTAACAATAACAAACATTTTGTAAGTGTTACCAAATGCGTTGCCCATATTTGGCTTATTAGATATTTGTTTGCAGGTAACAATTCAGAAATTTCAACAATTGAAACAAATATTTGTTAATAAAAACAAAATCGACTGGTAATATTTAAAAAAAAGCTACATCAAGCACTAATATATTGTTTGTATTTAAAAATATATGTTAGTTTAATTATTAATAAACTGTATATTTATTATAAAGATCATTCTTATTTAATATTGAATTAATTAATTATGGGTTATTATATAATTATTAGCTGTATTTATATTTAGTTATTTTGCATTAATAAGGTATTTGTAGGTTTTACGTTCTGTTTAATATACAGGGTGTTCATTTTAAAACTTCCCACCCCAGATTTCTCGAAAATGATTTTTTTTAAAAAAAGCAAAAACACGTCAATTCATTTATTAAGGAGGACACATTCTGGCTATCTTAAAATTTTTGTAGTACACACCCCCTTTGAGGGGTACATTTTACCCCTATATTTTGAATATGGAAAGTGGGTCAATTGACACTTTTTTTGAAGGTTTCTTAAATATCTTTGCAAAGGTGTACAAATTTTGAAAATCTATCAATTTGTTTTTGACATATTCACTTATTTTTTCAAAGGGGCTGTGTACTACAAAAACTATGATAGCCAAAATGTGTCCTCCTTAATAAATTAATTGACATGTTTTTACTTTTTCTAAAAAAAAATCATTTTTGAGTAATCTTGGTTGGGAAGTTTTAAAATGAACACCCTGTATATTTCAATAGGGTTAATGGAAATAAGGACACCACTTTTGATCACACACCTGTATTTCTTCGTCTTCCTCAGGCTACACACCTTAGCCTTAGGAAGACGAAAATGGATCGTCGAAAAGAAATAAAGTTGTGTGATCAAAATTGGTGTCTTTTTTCCCATTAACCCTATAGAAATGAATAAGATATAGAGTAATAAGAGAATTTTAATAATAATGAAAAGCAAGTTGTTTTGATGAAAAATGTTTATTTGTATTTTATTATAAAAGTAGAGTCAAATTTTTTTTATGGTGGCTGGTAATCTTTGTTTTTTTTGGAAACGTTGGTTAATGAAATATACACACGTTTGTTCCATGTGAGATGCACACAAAATTTTGTCAAATCTGACATAAACTGATTTTACCTCACTATAAGTTCGGGGACTCCACCATTATGAAAGGCCGCATGGGTAGCCCGTGTTTTTTTAAAATGTTTCTCCTTTGTTCAATTACTTCCTCCACCTTCAAGTCAGTGCTGACCTGAAAAAGAAAATATATTTGATATATTTGTAAATTTAATACAGTACCAGTGGCGTATATAAGGGGGGGCCTGGGCCCCCTTTAAAGTTAAGTTTTTTTAGATATTTTCCACATATTTTATGAATATAATCATAAAATAGCCTAAAATACTGCCTCATGAGGTCTCGCCCCCCCCCCCCCCCCCCGAAACCGTCTCGCCCCCCCCCCGAATTTTTTTCTATATACGCCACTGTGCAGAGAATTAAATGTTTGCTTTAAGTTAAAAGGTTTAAACTTCACATTTTCATACTAAAGGCTCTTTGCTTAAAAATCTTTAACAATTAATTCAAAGAATTGAAGCCATGATTCAACTGACATCAAATTTAAAATTATTAAAATCACAAAATACAAATATAAAGCATTCTAAAAAAAATAATAAATAACACTTACTATGTTATTGTGGACGACCAAAGCCAGATTGTTTCCATCTTTAAGCGGAAATCTGAAACAAAAAAAAAGAGTATGAATTTTATATTAAAAACAAATAAAGCCTACGCCTGTGGATACTTGTCGTCAATTAGCACATAAATTAGTTAATTAAAAATCAATCCTATTTACTGTTTGTTTATATAGCAATCAGTTTCCACAGAACAAAAAGTTTATACAATGAATACGTTTTTTGAAGCTATATTTCTACCTTTAAAGCGTTATTCCTGATGACTTTTTGTTCACTTCGACTCTTGCAACCAAAACACCATTATGATGCCATAAAAATACCCGCGTATTTAGGTCTGTATTAGCACAAAATCACAAAAACTAAACCTTGTTTGGTCAATGTTCTTCCCAAAACATGGCGTCCCCTTAATTTTTGGGCACAGTGTCTGCAGATACATTTCTCTATGAGTGTCTGCGACGGTCTGTAATACAATGCTACGTAGGGCGTCGGGTCGGTTCGGTCTAGACCGCGGCTCACACGTAGGGGAGAGCGGGGCTCGTTGGGCATAGGGGCACGTTGAGAAACCCCTATTAACTCGACAATTAGACGTCAGCTGCCAGCGCCACCCACGTGGCAAAGTCGCCTTTGCTCATGCATTAGTCCGCAGTGAGAATCTGTGATGTATGTATCTCCAAGGAACAGATTTTGACCTATTTTTTTTGGCTCTGTAACGAAATAGCGCGTATCAAAATAGCGCGTATCAAAACAGCGCTTTTCAAAACAGCGCGTTTTCAGAATAGCGAGTGTTCAAAATAGCGCGTATCAAAATAGCGCGTGTTCAAAATAGCGCGTATCAAAATAGCGCGTGATCAGAATAGCGCGTATCAAAATAGCGCGTATTAAAAATAGCGCGTGTAAAAAATAGCGCGTATCAGGTCTGCTTAGGTATATTCACTTAAACAGTTTGAGCAAGGTCAGATAAGTTATACTTACTTAACCGTTAAATAAACCGATGGCTTGCTATACTTAACACAACTCATATAGTTCGACTAAGGGGTCTCTTTCTAACATATTTTTTTCAAAAAAAAAACTTCCCTGGCTTCTTTTCCGGGATCCTAGAGGGTGTGTAACCAAACCGAACCGAACCGGACGGAACCGAACCGAACCGAACCCAAACATTTTTTCCAGTAACTCCCTGACCTTTTCCCACCAAAAAAAAATGTCATTAAGTCACAGGTCAGAACAGAAACCTACCAAAATAAGGATCGGGAAGCTAATTTAGGGAAATAATTTTTCGAAAAAATGTTTCGGTTTGGTTCGGTTCATTTCAGTTCGGTAGGGTTTGAATCGGTTCGGTTCGGTTCGGTTTGGTTACACCCTATAGGATCCCGGAAAAAAAGTCAGGAAAGTTTTTTTTTTAAAATATGTTAGAAAGAGAACCCTTACTCGAACTATTTTGTAACAGCGACGTTTGTAATGGCGATTTTGATACGCGTTATTTTGAACACGCGCCATTATGATACGCGCTATTTTGATCACGCGCCGTTGTGATACGAGCTATTTTAATCACGCGCTATTTTGATACGCGCTATTTTGAACACGCGCTCAAATGAGCGCGCTATTTTGATACGCGCTATGTTGATACGCGCTATTTTAATACGCGCTATTTTGATACGCGCTATTTCACTACAGAGGCATTTTTTTTTGGACCTCGTAAGTAACTTTTTGTTATTTCGGAAAACATTTTACAGATTGTTTTATTACACTGCATGCCCCCATTCGGTTTTTTATAGTTAACTTTACATATTTAGACAGAGTTTAATGAAATTATAACGATGCTAATATTTACGCAAACATGATTGCCGACTCTCTCAATTTTGTATATAGGTGTGCCGGCCCAGCTAACCCCATACGTTTTCTAAAAACATTTTTTTTTTTATTTTAAGATTAAAATCAGCATGCGTACGTATGATGGACTAAAAATCACGTCATGTAATAATTCTCGCCTTAAACAAATGTTTTAGATTGTCCGCCTCTTGAAGACTGCGACGACTTGCGCCTGTAGTTATTTATCAAAGTTACCTTTGGCAACGCTGAAACGCTTTCGACTGGAATCGGGCATATTGCGGTCTCTTATTAATATATGCTATATTCTATCTGTTTTTTACCCTCTTATGGAAATTAGGCCCCCCAGATGTGGACTTGTTCACACGGTATCTTGATTGATGTTCTCTTGCAAACAAAAAACGATTAGTTTTTCTGTAAAACTAAGTTATTGGCAGAAGTTATAAGCCAAAAATTGTGAAAAAACAGTAAAAAAGCCGCCATTTATTTATTTATGACATCACACAGACCCTTCAACTCAAATTTGAGGCAAACACCCGGTGACTTAAAATTGTGTGATCTATTATTACCAATCGATCTAGGGAAATTTTAAAAATTCGTGCTTTTCCGAAAGCTGGCGAAAGAAAGACCAAGAATATCAACCGAAGAAAATGGTCAACAGCTATACTAACTGAAACTCCGGTTAAAGAAGAGTTGGAATGTGAAAAAAGTAAAAAAAAAGAAAAATCTATAACCAAAAATGTCTTCAAGGAAAAGAAGCATAGAAAAACTACTCAGAAAAGGACACTGAAAGATGACAGCGATGATGAAGAGGAAACATTTTGTCTAGTCTGCATGGAACCATTCTCAAACAGCAAACCAAAAGAAAAATGGGTACAATGTTTAACTTACAAGTTTTGGGCCCATGAAACATGTGCTGATGCAGGGTTTACTTATGTTTGGTAAAACCGTAATTCCGAATCAGACTAGAGCAAGAATTAGGTTACTTTATATTGTTTGTTTTTTAAGAAATTTAAAGTTTAGTATTTTATTATTATCAATAAAAATAATCTAAGAATTTCCTGTTATTTTATGTTGCATATATATATATATACAGTTCCTAATTATTCAACCATGCCCAACTTGCCCCATCGTATGGCCCAACTTACTCCGTGGGTGGGGTTAGTTGGGCCGCTTAAAAGGGTGCTAGAAAAAAGTGTTTTTTAAGTTTGAATGCATAGTTTTAAAAACCAATATTTGCCTTAAACATATTATAATTGTAAAACTGTAAGTAATATAGCAATGCTTTTATTTACATTTATGTAAAAAGTGGCTCAACTAGCCCCGCTCTCCCCCACAAAATATCAACCGAAACGTCACGATCTACGCACGACAAGGCCCGAGCCGAGACGGTACAAAGTTATATTGCTCGATAATATCGTTTGTTAATAGTAACCAAATTTGTTGTGAACTTTCCGAGGTAATTAATAGAAACCAATTCAGACCGTTATAATAACAAAATCACGCCATAACATTATACAAAAAATGTTTGTTATAATAAACACAAAGAAATATTTGCCAATATTAAGAGTATATTTATATTTGGGAAATTTTAAGTATTAATAACAAAGACGTTCTATTACCTTAAAAGAAAGAGTATTTTGGTTATGGTTAATATAAGGCAATTAATATTTAAAAAAACATCAAATTATTAAAGAAATAAATGAAATATTATTTATAACTAAACACTTTAAAAAAGGTTTGTTACCAATAATTAATGATATTTGCTTTTGATATTTTTTTATGAGCACCACAAAAATCAGGCTTACCAAATATTTGTTAATAATAGAATCGGTTTTTTTTTCAGTGTAAGAATTGATTTCTTTTTAAAGATCATAATCAAAGTTTATTGCCATCTTAAAATGTAAGATGGTGAACAGAAACATACTTGATTCTTCAAAATGGTGTGTTTATTTTTACTTTCCGAAAACGTTTTAGTTTTTTTTTAATTTATAGAAAAGCGCTACTTTTCCCCCATCCAACGACGTACAAATTAGTAAAATCGGTGTGGTAGTTCTCAAAAAATCAATTTTGTTTTCAACCTTTGTTTTACAGTATATACGATTGCATTGCCAATTCTGTCTGCATTCATTTCCTTATAAATTCGTTATTACTAAACCGATTTTAGCGAAACAAAAAAATCATGGTTAAGAATTGATCTTTAAAGATCAATCGGTTTGTAAAAGAATGAATGCAGACAGGATTGGCAATGCAATCGTATAATTTGTAATAAAAATGGCAGATTTTGTGAGAACCACTTCACCGATTTTATTACTTTGTACCTTGTTAAGTGGGAAAAAAGTAGGTAGTGCTTTTCTATAAATAACAAAAAAAAAACTAAAATATTTTGGGAAAATAAGAATAAACGTCTCTCTTTGAAGGGTCAAGTATGATTCTGTCTGACATCTTAACTTTTAAGATGGCGCATATTTCGATTATAATCTTTAAAGAACAATCAATTCTCACTATGATTTTTTTTTATTTCACTAAGATCTGTTCAGTAATAATAAGTTTATAAGGAAATGAATGCAGACAGGATTGGCAATGCAATCGTATAATGTGTAAAACAATGGCTAAAACAAAACTAGATTTTTTGAGAAACACCACACCGATTTTTCTAATTTGGACCTCGTTTTGCTGAGAAACAGTAGTGCTTTTCTATAAATTAAAATAAAAACTAAAACATGTTCGGAAAATAAGAATAAACACGTATGATTCTGACCGCCATCTTAAATTTCAAGATGGCGATAAATTTTGTTCATGATCTTTTAAAAGCAATCTATTCTCACCAGTATTTTTTTTATTTCATTAAAATCGGATCAGTAGTACTGAATTTATAAGGCAATAAATCCAGACATGATTGGCAAGGCAATCGTATAATATACAAAGCAATGGTTGAAATAAAAATAGTTTTCGTTAGAACCACTGAACCGATTTTGCTGACTCATACCTTACTTTGTGTGGCAAGAACGCAGCTTTTCTACTGATTCAAGAAAATTATTAAAACATGTTCGCAACACAAGAATAAACGAGTATCTTTAAAGGGTACTGTTCGATCTTAATCGAATTATTATTATATTTTTTGGTATTTTGGGTTAATTTAGTTCTTAAGGTGAATTGTAGTGCTTTTTTTGTTTTTATTTTATTTTAATTAAATTGCCCAGTTAAGAGCTTGGAATACCAGGTTCTGCCGTTGGCACGGCGAATTTCCTTCACTATTGGGCGGCCTGCAAGTGAACTGCTGGGCCGCACGTTGTCGACAGACACGATCGATTGACCGATGAAAAACTTAAAAAAACATAAAAAACTTCGTGAATTTACAGTCCATATTTTTCTTTATAAAAAGTGCTTAAACGATACACCGTTTTTTTCTTAATTAACGAGTCCGTTGCGGTACATAAATTTGGTCCTTCGAGCCGGATTTTTGTTTCGAAATTTATGCGGCCGATTATTTGAAAACGTTTAAACCGATTTTACGGATATTGTGTTTATGCAAAAGACTGCTTCATTAGCTTTGGAATATTCGCATGTTCTCCGAGAAGAATTCCGTAAGTATTTAATTGGGCAATTACTCTTAAAATTTGCAGCAAACCAAAATTCACCTTTTACATAATTTAAATTTAAATTAAAATTATTGATTTGATTTTGACGAGTCAACGTATAAAAAAAAGGTTGGTCGGTCGTGCTCACATTATTGACAAAAAAATTGTTTTCGCGAAAAATAAAATAAAATTTTCTTATCAATTTTATATGGGATTTTTATAAGAAATAGAAAGGATTGTTTCGAGCATTTTAAATGCGTTTTTGTTTCTTTCATTTTATCCATATATTCGCAGAGAATTTAACTAATCAATTTATTTGATCTTCGTGAAAAACATTTTCCTTTTTTGGAAAACTAATTTGAACTATTAGGCCAGTAAAAAGGATTAGTTTATTAAAAATATCCTACTATAAGGAATTTTTCGAGCTTGTAAACCCATAGGTTTTTAGTTTAGTGCCAATTTGAATTGTTTTTGAAGCGCTTTTTTGTGGTATTTCTTTTTATTCAAGATACCTACACTTTCGGTAACAAATAAAGAAAAGTTAAATAGGTCTACGTCGCAAAGAGCTACCTTTTCGAATAATATTAAGGAGGCTTACTCGCAAGCTGTGCTAGCAAAGCCCGACGTATCCCTAACACATGAACTTAAGTGTAGATATGATGATGTTTTGAAAGAATTTAATAAATTTCAAGAAGTTCACAATAATATCATCATTCTTACATCGGTTTTGGGAGATGAAGAGTTTAATAAGCAGGATGAATTTAGGGCCACGACTTTAAATATGTTTTATGGGTTTAAGGCTATTTATTTTGAGCTTGTTGGGTCCACCTCAAAGGCCGTTGCTTCGGCTTAGAGTGCTCCTAAAAGGTCTGTTAGGTTAGAGCCACTAGGAGTAAATAATTTTTCGGGCGATGTTAAAGAGTGGAGAACTATTTTTGACACTTTTAACTCTGCTATACATACAGACTCAGAATTCTCGGATATAGATAAATTTAGGTACTTGCTCAAATATTTGGAACCAAAGACTCTCCGGTTTTGGTTCGTTCCATACCACTTACTGAAGATAATTATGCAATCGTTTATAATTTATTAATTAAAAAATACGAAAATCACAGGTTGATTGCCACTAACTTTTGGAATGAAATTTACTTTTTTCCCACTTTAAAAGTTAATACAGATCTAGGGGAGTCAAGTAAACTTTTATCTACATTCTCCAAAAATTTAGAGGCTTTAAAAAACATGCAATATCCAGTGGAGTACGCGCAATAGATGTGAGTTAGAGTTTGCTAGTCGTGCCACAAGCCGTGCTTCAAAAGAACAACCTTCGTATAAGGAACTTTACTCATTTTTGTTGGCTCAGCTTCACGACATGCAGACCTCAAATGCTATTCAGGCGGCGGTTGGTAATATTTTGAAACCACCACGCCCTACTTTCAAGAAACCTCTAGGGGCTTATGTTGCTGATGCGATTGTTTGCTCGTTGTGCCGAGAATCCCATTTTTTGAGTTCTTTTTTGGCAAAAAATCTTTACTCGAGATTTACTTTTGTTAAAATTAAACATTTGTGTGATCTGTTTTGGATCGACGCACAGTTCAAAGACTGCACCGTTACTCAAACATGTGGATGCGGGCATCGTCATCATTCCTTATTACATTTTTCAAAATGTAATAATGGCAGTCAGAGCGTACTTTCGGTGACACAACCTATCACACCATATATATGATGCTTTTGTTGGGGCTTTACAGCGTTTTATAGCACGTAGAGGGCGCTACAATTTTATTAGGTCGGATTGCGGGACTAACTTTGTTAGTGCTAATGGGCAATTAACCGAGCTTATGAAACGGACAGTTGAAGCAGAAAGAGTGAAGTGGTATTTTAACCACCCATCTGCACCCAATTTTGATGGGCTGTGGGAGGCTGGCGTGCGTAGCATGAAGCATCATTTGGTTCGTACTGTGGGTCTGCAAATCCTAACTTTCGAGGAAATGTCTACGGTACTCTTTAATATTGAGGCCGTATTGAACTCTAGACCCTTGCATCCAGTGAGTAGTGACCCTAACGACATCTCAGCTTTGACTCCAGGGCATTTTTTAACTCTGGAGCCACTTACTGCTTTACCATCTAAAGACTTTTCTGATATAAAAATAAACACTTTGCAACGTTGGTGCAAAGACTTCACAGAGACTTTTGAAGGCGTTGGCATCATGACTACCTAAATACGCTTCAGCAATGTTCAAAATGGACTAAGAAACATAATTCATTAAAAGTTGGAGATTTGGTAGTCATTAGAGATGAGCTCAACTCTCCACTTCGTTTATTACTCTGAGGTACACCCGGGTACCGATGGTATTTGTCGGATAGCTACCGTATAAACTAAGAATGGGAGTTTACAAAGGCCTGCATTGAAGTTATACCCTTTGCCCCACTTAGATTAATTTTCCAGTTAACTTTTACTTTAGGAATAAGTAGAACTTTTTTTTTCTTTATTTTAAAATACTTGGTTATTTTAAGTCGGCGGTATGTTCGATCTTAATAGAATTATTATTATATTTTTTGGTATTTTGGGGGGAGAACTAGATTATTCTTAAGGTAAATTGTAGTGCCTTTTTTCTTTTTATTTTGTTTCAATTAAATTGCCCAGTTAAGAGTTTGGAATACCAGGCTTTGCCGTTCGCACGGCGAATTTCCTCCACTTGCAACTGAACTGCAGGGCCGCACGTGGTCGACAGACACAATCGATTGACCGATGATAACAGGTAACTTAAAAAAACATAAAAAACTTCGTGAATTTACAGTCCATATTTTTCTTTACAAAAAGTGCCTAAACGATGCATCGTTTTTTTCGTAATTAACGAGTCCGTTGCGGTACAGGTACAATTTAATTTTGTCCGCCATCTTGGATTTTCAAAAGGCGGACAAAAAAATATATTTAGTCAAAATTCTGATTAATTCTCTGCCAAGTGCAGTTTTTTTTCCCATTAAAATCGATCAAAAGTTATAATGAAAAAAAATTGTCCAGTTTTTTTTGGCCCACCTCTTTGTGACATATTTGGAGGTTAGAAATTACAGCTATCGATGAATAAGGAGCGACTAATTTTAGTATGCCAAACTGCAGATTTATCATAGTTCCTTAGGCAAAAATAAATTACTCAGTGTTAAAAATCTTTTCAAGCGGGACAAGGCGGGCGCTCTTTTAACTTTTAGAATTATTTTAAGATAATGTTGTAATAAAAATACCATGAATTGTAAAAACGGTTGAAAACGGGAACATACATTTTTTCTATTAAAAGAAAAATTTCTTAAAATTTCAGTAATTTTTAATCACCAATAAATCAACCCTTCCAAACAACTGCTCTGTACAAAAAATCAAACTTTAAATAAATGATTTAGTATTTCCTTACATCGTTCTGCACCTTCCATATCAATTTTTTATGATATCTTACTAAATAAATTTAATATACCTACCGGGTGGGCCAAAAAGAAACCGGACAATTTTTTTTTCATGGTAGCTATTGAACTACACTATCGATTTTAATGAGACAAACTGCACTTAGCAAAGAATGGATCAGAGTTTTGGCTAAATATATTTTTTTGTCCGCCATCGCAAAATCCAAGATGGAGAACGAAATGAAATTGTACCCTTCAAAGATGCTCGTTTATTCTTGTGTTGCGAACATGTTTTCATTATTTTTTTAAATAAGTAGGAAAGCTGCATTCTTGCCACGTACAGCAAAATCGGTTTAGTGGTTCTAAACAAAATATTTTTGTTTCAACCATTGTTCTGCATATTATACGATTGCCTTGCCAATCATGTCTGCATTTATTTTCTTATTAATTCATTACTACTGAACTGATTTTAATAAAATAAAAAACATCTTGGTTAGAATTGATTTCTTCAAGATCATGATCAAGGTTTATCGCCATATTAAAATTTAAAATGCTGGACAGCAGTGGTGATTGGTATAAAGCGAAAAATTAATTAGATTGCTGGTTCATAAAATTAGTTTACCAATCACCTGCGAATAATTTAATTAATTATGAAATCTGAACTGAAAATAATTACGAACAGTTGAAGATGCACTTACCCCTGTTTTTGCAGCGTGTTGTTCGTGACGTCTTTCACACAGAAGAGATTTTTCGACAGCAATTGTCATATATCGAAGCGCGCACACCCCCAATGTACAAATTCAACTGGTTGAGTGCGCGAAGATGCAATTGAACATGCTCAGAAAGTAAAATAAAATAAAGTTTTCAATCGCATTCGCCAAAATTCTTAAAGACAAATACGAACGTATAAACGCGAGAAAAATATTAAAATAAAACAAAATTCTTATACCCAAAAGTATATTTACAAAGGCGAGTGAATTTTGGACATTCTGCCCGCCTAAAAATTACATTGATGTAATTTTTAAATGTTTTCAGGTTCAAAGTCCATCGGTAAAGGACATAGCTTTACCAGAGGTCTTTGAAATATTCCTGAGACAGTGCGCACAGTGGCAACACGTGAGATTTGATCTTCACCTGGGTGAAGGGCAATAATTCTACCAAGCGACCATTTTGTCGGTGGTAAATTATCCGACTTTATGTGTACCATAGTACCTATAGCAGGGCCACTTGGACCGCTGCTGCAGTGTATGTAAATATTCCTTAGAATAACGCGCCCAAAAATCCTGATGTAATCTTTGGATCATCTGCCATCTAGAGAGGCGGTTTAGTTTGATACTGGTTACATCAGGATCGGGTAAACTACAAACAGGTTCTAGAGTCAAAAAATGATTTGGTGTCAACGCAGACAAATCATTGGGGTCGCTAGATAAAGGAGACAATGGTCTAGAATTTAATAGCGCTTCCACTTGTACTAAGACCGTATAAAGCTCTTCGTACGTTAAAATCTGGCTTCCGATAACGCGATACAAATGCGTTTTTACCGCCTTTACTCCACTTTCTGCTAATCCAGAAAAGTGTGGCGCCCCTGGGGGGTGAAAAAACCACTCAATGGATTCCGCGGCTGCCGCTTGTTTAAATATTATCTGTAATTCCTTATTTGCACCCTTAAACGTAGTTCCTTGGTCTGATATTATTTTTGAGACCCTTCCTCGACGTGCCATAAAACGCCTTAAAGCACACAGAAAAGCTTCGCTAGAATAATCCGAAACTAATTCGATATGAAGAGCCTTGGTAGAGAAGCAAACGAATATGCAGATCCAAGCCTTAAGCGTTTTATTTCCGCGAACTTTTCTGCTTAATGATATGGATATTGGACCCGCATAGTCACAACCGACTACGGTAAAACTTTTGACAGCAGATATGCGTAATTTGGGTAAGTTTCCCATTTTTGGTTGAAAAGGTTTCGGATTAAGTCGCCAACAATTTTTACAGTTAGCGATAACGGTTCTTATCGCCCGCTTAGGAGATAATATCCAGAAATTTTGAAAAATTAAGAACTGTAAAGTTTGCAAACCTGGGTGCAAATAAGATTTATGATAGTGTTCAATGAGGAGCGTAGTTAATCTATGTTGTCGTGGTAAAAGAATCGGGTGTTTCTGGTCATATGAAAGATCAGAATATCGGAGGCGACCTCCAACCCGCAATATATTTTTATTATCAAGAAAAGCGTCTAACTTTCTAAAAGGCTTTGAAATGCGTTTTTTCGCATTAATATTTGAGATTTCTTGAGAAAATGTGACTGTTTGAACATGCCTGATCAGAAAAATAAGAGCGAGATTAAGTTCTGACAGGACTATGGGTCCAGTACGATAAGCAAGATTTCTTTTAAAGCAGATAAAACGATACCAGATAGCGATTATCCTTTGAATTTTAGAAAGCGAAGAATATTTGTTTAAAAGAATATCAAAAAACGTGTTTTCTGTAAATGCGACCAAAGTTATTTTCCTTTCTTCACCAAGAACTTCGTCCGAATCCAATGGTTCAGAATAAATGCTTGGTGGCCAATGCTCATCAGGCATTGAAAGCCAATCTGGACCGCACCACCAAAGGGGCGTATTTAACAATTCTGACGGCAACAAAGTTCTTGTTGCACAGTCTGCGGGATTATCATTTGTGCGTACATGCTGCCATATTGCAGCTGGTAGTTTATTTTGAATTTTCGCAACCCGGTTGGCGACAAATGTTTTGTATCTATAAGGGGGATTTTTAATCCAGCTAAGAGCGATTGTGGAATCTGACCACGCGAAAATTTTAGAAATTTTAATTTTATCTCCTAGAATTTTTAAAATTGCGGAAACAAGATCAACCAGTAAAACAGCGGCTACTAGCTCTAATCTCGGGATTGAAATTGTTTTTACCGGAGCGATTTTTGCTTTAGCAGCAATGAGAAAAGTGCAGATTTTATTATTTTGTAAAACGCGAAAATACGCTATACTAGCGTAAGCTTTTTCTGACGAATCACAGAAAGCGTGAAGTTGACATTCTGTAAAATTATCAATAATAAAACGTCGCGGTAAAGAAAAGTTTTGAATAAGGCCTAACTCAGATTTATATTTTAACCAACGTTGGCGTATAAAGGGGGAAACTTCCTGGTCCCAGTCATATTTTTGTTTCCACAGAAGCTGCAATAGATCTTTGGAGAACAGGCTCAGAGGTGAGAGCCATCCTAGTGGATCAAAGCATCTTGCAATTTCTGACAGAATCGTGCGTTTTGTACATTCTCGTTCCAATGGATCTACGCGATAGGTAAAAATATCTTTACAAGGAATCCATTGTAAGCCTAAAATTTTTATTGTTTCAGATTCTGAATCGAAATTAAACGAGTTTGAGTGCAAGTAAGACTCCGGAAGGTCTTGTAAAAATGACTTATTGTTGCTTGCAAATTTTCTAAGTTCGAACCCACCGTTTCCCAATAGTTCTATAAGTTGATCGCGTAAATTTCTAGCTTCTGAGAGGTTATTTGCATTACAAATTAAATCATCAACGTAAATTGAGGTTTTGAGTACCTCACGAGCTTGAGGAAACTTGTTTCCTTCATCCTGTGCGCGGTTAGCGAGATATGGAGAAGAGCTCAGACCAAAAGTGACCCGTTTAAAACGCATGTCTTTTATGGGCTCGTTGGGAGTGAATCTCCATATTATTCTTTGAAAATCCCTATGAATAGGGGCAATTAAAACTTGTGTAAACATGCTTTTAAGATCACAAGTAAAGACCACAGAAGAAATACGAAAACTGAGAAGTAGAGCAAAAACTTCTTTTTGAAGTTTTGGCCCCGTAAGAAGGGTGTCATTTAGCGAGGGTAAATTTTGATTTGGACGAGACGATCCGTCGAAAACAATTCGAATATTGTCACCCTTGGCTACGCAATGATGGGGTAAGTAAAAAGAGTTTTTATTTATTTCTTCGTCAGGAATAATTTCAAGATAATCATTGTTAATATATTCTTGAATAGTATCTGAATATTTTTTATAAATATTAGGATTTAAAATTAAGCGTTTTTCAAGCGAAAAAAATCTTCTTAAAGCCAATGAGCGCGTTGCATGAAAATCAAATTGCGGAGGCGTATTATCTTGGAAAGGTAGTTCTACCATGTATCGCCCTGTTTCGTCTCTACAGTGAGTCTCAACAAAGCTTTTCTCGGCAAGAATATCGGAGGGCGAGCAAAAATTTGATTTAGGTAGCTCTTCTAATTCCCAAAAGCGTTTTAAAGCGTGGTCTAGCGATAGTGAGTCGGTTTCATTTACATAGCAAAATAAAGCGGTTGAATGTGATTGCGATTTAATTTTATTATTTTTATTTTTTCCCATAATAATATAGCCAAAAATACTATTAAGAAGAATTGGTTTGTTGGGGCCATTATCAATGCGCCCTTCGCGTAAAATATAGGGAAAAATATCAGCGCCCAAAAGAAAATCAATATTAGCGGGTTCTTGGAACGTAGGGTCCGCGAGGGGTACATTTTGAAAATCAGAAGTATCTATATTACCTAAATAAGTGCTAGGAATTTCCGAACACAACTTGGGTAAGATCACAGCGTCGACTGACATGCGTGGTTCCGTTTGATTATACGGTTTGATAATACAAGTTACTCCTCCCTGAGAGGTAACTTCATTCATAGATCCTAATCCTTGAATAGAAAGGGATAAACTATAGCGTGGAAGTGAAAGTTTTTTGAAAAACTTCAAAGAGACGTAACTGCATTCTGAGCCAGAATCAAGAATGAACCGAACCGAACCGAACCGAACCGAACCGAACCGACTCGTCAGATAACGCAAGTGAGGCCGCCGCCTTACTCACCAACTTAAAAAAAAAATTAAGTAAATTTTAAATTATTTATCAAGCTTTTTCGCCTTCTGCTACTTAAACTGAATCGTCATTCGCAACTCGCGCCATAACATATTGGCCCTAGCGGACTGAACGCATATACATAATATGACTGAACCGAACTCTTCTGTGACTCGCGCGCTTGACTGCATGGTTAGGTGAGGCGATTAAAAAAGTGATAAATTTGTTTGCATCAGCATGCCACGTTGGCCTTACATAATTTAAAGCACAAAACCCGTAGTTTTTTGTTTTACTGGAATGCTTTTAACAATATAATATGAAATAATAAAATATTTAAAAAGAAATATTTTTCCCTGCATAAACTTGGTTTTAGAATTCGCTAAATTTTGGGTTTCCATGAGGCGGCGGGCAGCTCCGCTTCACTTACGCTGCGGGTGGTCATATCGCGTCTGGTCCACATCACGTGGCGGAAAATTATTGAGGTCGTTCGAAGACTAAAAACTCTATAATGCGAATCTATCAATTAAATAAATCCCTGGTAAAATTTTGTCGCATCCATGCAAATTATGTAACACCCGCCACCTGTTTTGAGTCATTCGCCAACCGATTACCTAATTAGTCATTGTTTTGAGCTTTTATTAAAACTTTGCTTATGCTGTATTTTTAATAAAAAAATTTACCATTTCAACGCCGTAGGAATTTTGAAAAGACGGAAATCTTGAAAAATAGTAGACCAACGCCAGACTTAAATATTTTAAGTCTAGACAAAAAAAAAGTAGCAAGGAGTTTTCTCGAAGCTTCAAACTCAGAGTCTACACTTATGGCACAAGGTTTTCTCAAAAACTGAAAGTTTTAAATTCCTTTTTTTGATTTTAATTTTTAAGATATTTACCCCTATTAAAATATCCTGTATCAATTTTTGCAACAAGTTGACGTAGATGTAAATATGTGCATCACTCAAATTAAAATATGCTGTTCAAGATTACAAGATAAATATGAAGTTTTTGAAGATATATTCGAGAAAACTAAAAATGTAACAGGAGCTCCAATTGTCCTTAACAATTCTGAGGGAACTATTTTTAGGGAATATAATTTATTATATTACGAAATTTTGGATAATATAACTTTTCAGTTACAAATAAGGATTAAAGAGTTTAAAAAATTAGAATTTGTTGCAGTACTACACACCTCCAAGTTCGATGAATATTCGAAAAATTAAAAAAAAAATGTATTGATAGTTACGAAAATGCATATAAAAAAAGTTTGATATAGACACATTAAAAAATAAATTATCAGTTATTTATAAAGACTAACATTTTAAGTGGCTAAAAGTTAAATCTATGTGAAATTTTTAGTGAAACTAAAAAACTTTGTAATC
Organism: Aspidapion aeneum; assembly: GCA_963576565.1. Classification (NCBI taxonomy): domain Eukaryota; kingdom Metazoa; phylum Arthropoda; class Insecta; order Coleoptera; family Brentidae; genus Aspidapion; species Aspidapion aeneum. The sequence goes on along the minus strand of OY755041.1, from coordinate 18,737,181 downwards.
TTGTTTTAATTATTCTAGTTACGATCAAATTTGACACAAGACAAACTTTCCGCGCTGGCAATTTTTTTCATAGAAAAAGAACTTTTACAGACTTTGTATAAAAATGACAAAACTCGAACCTCTCTATAACTCGAACATTTTAAGCACTTTTTATATGTATTTTAACCTCTTTAACTCGAATTTCTATAACTTGAACTCTCCACAACTCGAACTGTTTTGGTTGTCCCTTTAAGTTCGAGTTATAGAGGTTTGACTATAATTGATAAAAGCTTGTATTGTTAAAAGAAAGAAGGACATCGCTTGTTTACAAACTGTAATTTTAGTTTTTAGATTTAAAGTGAGTACCCAAGTATATTTATTATCTTTGTAGAAAATAAAATTTTTCTCTCAAAAAAATCTATTTTTTTTTCAACCTTTGTTTAACAGATTATACGATTGCATTGCCATATATAATATAATTTGTAATAAAAATGGCAGATTTTGTGAGAACCACTTTACCGATTTTATTAGTTTGTACCGTGTTAAGCGAAAGAAAAGTAGTGCTTTTCTATAAATAATAGAAAAAACTAAATCATTTTCGGAAAATAAAAATAAACCTGATTCTTTGATGGGTCAAGTATGGTTCTATCCGACATCTTAACTTTTAAGATGGCGGCAAATTTCGAATCTAATCTTTAAAGAACAATCAATTTTTACTATGCTTTTTTTTATTTCACTAAGATCGGTTCAGTAATATTGAGGAAATTTAGAAACCCCAAAATTTTAATTTGCCTCCCTTTCCTATAAATGTAAAGTTATGTAAAAGTAACATTGCCCACTTCCAGGAACGCTAGAGAGCTGAGCGTTATAAGGCTGATAGGAACTAGGATACAACTATATAGGAAAAAATTAAAAAACCTCAACATTTTTAATAAGGTATTGCAAAAGTTTTGAATAATATTCCGCATATTTTACTACTTTAAAATCTAAATATTGCAAATCCTTTAAAAAAGGAATGAAATCATAACAAAAACATTACATGTAAAAAAAACAAAGTACGCGAAGATGGTATTCCGTAAAAAGAATTGAGATAACAGTAAAAAGCCAAGTTCTTCAATACATATTTCAAAATGAAAGGTTCTTAGTAATTTTTTTTTTACATGAAATGTTTTTGTTATGATACTATTGTTTTGATAATTTATTAAATTGTTGGTACTTAACTAGTTATATTTTAGAATTTTACCCAAGATATTTTTATCGAATGTATTTTCTACCAAATTTTTATCTGACAAATATATTTTTTACCAAATTTTTTGAACAAATTTTCTATAAATTGTGTTTTAGTCATTTGTTTTTCTACCTCAGTTCTTTCAATAGTTTTTCAGTATTTCGCCAACCGATTCTGTCGTGTTCTTAATTTGTTGTAGAATATCAACTCCGATCAAAAGTAAATTGATATCCACACGATGCATTTAATACCATAATAAATGACGCCACGTTACACCAAGATGTTCTATTACCTTATTCAGTAAGTTGTCTACCAGCATTGATAGAGAGCGTTGTTTAAATCAAAGTTTAACGTTATTTTAATGAACGTAAATATAAGTACTCGTGAACTTAAAAATCAAGTTTTCGTGGCTAAGCGGGTTAAAACATTTTTGTTTCTTTCATATTTTTTTAAAAGTGTTGACAGTTTTGTCCTTTTGAGACTCCTCAGAACACTGCTTGGGTAATGTGACACCCTTGCAGACTTTTGTGTCTTATCCTACACCCACTAAACACAAAAACGTTTTAATAATGTCAAAATAATGTATAATTTTAAAACATAACTTTAGGTTGGATGTTAGTTCTAACGGCATATTCATAGTGAAAAAGATCTTAATAACCCGTTTTCTGACGTTAGAAAAATAATCTTATGTTTTTATAACGTTTTTTTAAAGGGTTTTTCGAACGTTAAAAAAATATACTTGGCTATTACGGCTATAAATGACTCTTAGGCACAGTGCTAAATTGAACAAAAAGAAGTTTGGCTCTAATAGCAAAGTTTAAAAAACATTTCCAAACTAGTAAGAACCTTTCATTTTAAAATTTGTATTGGAGAACTTGGCTTTAATTTTATCTCAATTCTTTTTACGGAATTCCATTTTCGCGTACTTGGCTTTTTTTACATGAAATGTTTTTGTTATGATATTATTTGTGTTTTTTGTATAAAAATAATACGTAATAAATATACAAACAGGACAGAAATTCATTCGTATGTTAAATGTTTATAAATACTATATAATATATCAAGGGACAAAATGAAACTTTAATCCCAAGGTTTATACGCTATTTTTTGCACTTGTTGTGTTTATAGGTTTTGTGGTTCTTTTTTAGTCACTTTTTATCCTGATTTTTACAACAATCTTTTGTTCGAAGAAAAAATCAAAAGACAAAAAAAGCCCAAAAACAGTTTGAGTTTTAGTAAGGTTCGGCTTTAATTACTTATAATTTTATAGTACATTTCATATAACTATCTTAATATTATTGTTCGAAAGCATAAACTTCGAAAATCAATTCTTCAAACCGAAAATTGTTCGAAAACATTTTCTTTGAACAAAAGATTGTTGGAAAACGTTTTCTTCGAAAGGAAAATTGTTCGAAAACGTTTTCTTCAAACAGAAATTTTTCGACATCATTTTCTTCAAACGGAAGTTTGTTCGAAAACATTTTCTTTGAACGGAAATTTTGTTCAAAAGTATTAAAAAAAAAAAAATAGACCTGGCTTGCCAAACTTAACACAACTCATATAGTTCGACTAATGGGGTCTTTTTCTAATAATTTTTGGAAACTAAAACTTTCCTGACTTCTTTCCCGGGATCCTAGAGGGTGTGAAACCAAACCGAACCAACCTATTTTCGAAAAATGATTTCCCTAAATTAGCTTTTCGGTCCTCATTTTGGAAGGTTGAAATCGGTGTTACTCTAACCTTTCTCAATTAAGCACATCAGGGGGTATCTGGACTAGTTCGAATACATTTGCGATCAATTGACAAAGTTTAGGAAAATACCAATTTCGACTTTCCAAAAGGAGGAAAGTAGATAAATTTTCAGATAGTTTACTATCCAGGGAAAGAAGTCAGGGTTTTTTTGAAAAAATATATTAGAAAGGCTTGCCTTAGTTAAACTATATGAATTGTGTTAGGTTTGGAAATCCAGGTCTAAAGCGTCTTTTTTCGAAAAGCTTGCTTTCGAAGAAAATGTTTTCTATTCGAAGAAAATGTTTTTGAACAACCATTGCTTACGAACAAATTTCCGTTTGAAAACAAATTTCCGTTCAAAGAAATGGTGTTCGAACAAATTTCCGTTTGAAAAAAATGTTTTCATAAAAATATCCGTTCGAAGAAAATGTTTTCGAACAAAGTTCTGTGAACCGTCTTGTTGCTACCCAAAAAAATACCTAGAGATGGTAAATAAAAATTCTTAGACCTTGAGTCTTTATGGGATGTTGATTTCTAAAAACTTTTCTATGAGTGTGTGTGTACCTGTGTGTCTCTTACTTCTACTTTGTTTTGCAATCGTTACAGTGTAGCTACTTTCGATCGTTGTTTAGACCTTTTGTTTTTCAATCTTTTGTATTTTCGACTTTTTGTACTTTCGAACTTTTGTATTTTCGTCTTTTTGTACATTCGACCTTTTCTTCGCCGCTCGCTTATTTTTAAACACTAATCAAAATAATAGTAGGTATATTATAAACCAGGGGCGTAGTATTTACTTTTAATCCCACGGCGGGAATTTTCATGCCCGGAAGGAGGGCTTTAATTTGCTAAGTGACTAAAAGGGACTTTAATGCCAAGGTTTATATTTATATACTAAAAATAATAATAATCATAAACTAAATAAATAGGGCTCTGTAACGAAATAGCGCGTATCAAAATAGCGCGCTCATTTGAGCGCGTGACCAAAATAGCGCGTATTAAAATAGCGCGTATCAAAATAGCGCGTGTTTAAAATAGCGCGTGTTCAAAATAGCGCGTATCATAACGGCGCGTGATCAAAATAGCGTGTATCATAAAGGCGCGTGTTCAAACTAGCGCGTATCAAAATAGCGCGTATCAAAACAGCGCGTATCAAAATGGCGCGTGTTCAAAATAGCGCTTATCAAAATAGCGCGTGTTCAAAATAGCGCGTCTAAAAATACCGCGTTTTGAAAAATCGCCATTACGTCGCTGTTATAAAATAGTTCGAGGGGTCTGTTTCTAACATATTAAAAAAAAAAATTCCTAATTTTTTTCCCGGGATCCTAAAGGGTGTAACCAAACCGAACCGAACCGATTCAAACCGCACCGAACTAAAATGAACCGCACCAAATCGAAACATTTTTTCAAAAAATTATTTCCTAAATTAGCTTTCTGATCCTTATTTTGGTAGGTTTCTATTCTAACCTGTGACTTGGGAAAATTTTTTTTTGGTAGAAAAAGGTCACGGAGTTACTGGAAAAAATGTTTGGGTTCGGTTCGGTTCGGTTCGGTTTTGTCCGGTTCGGTTCGGTTCGGTTCTGTCCGGTTCGGTTCCGTCCGGTTCGGTTCGATTCGGTTTGGTTACACACCCTCTAGGACTCCGGAAAATAAGCCAAAAAAGTTTTTTTTTAAAAATATGTTAGAAAGAGACGCCTAAGTCGAACTATATGAGATGTGTTAAATATAGCAAGCTATCGGTTTATTTAACGGTTAAGTAAGTATAACTTATCTGACCTTGCTCAAACTGTTTAGGTGAATATACCTAAGCAAACCTGGGACGCGCTATTTGTTACACGCGCTATTTTGATCACGCGCTATTTTGATACGCGCTATTTTGATCACGCGCTATTTTGAACATACACTGTTTTGAAAAGCACTGTTTTAATACGCGCTATTTTGATAGAGATACAGAGCCAATAAATAGGTATTAAACCACTTACCGTACTGTAGTTTTAGCATGTCAACCCCCCGTATATAACAAAACAGTGGGCAGTGATAGTTGCCATGGCATTACATTAAACAAAAGCCAGTCAAATGCTAACAAACAATGTGGAAAAAATTATATTTATTTCATAACAAACTAAATTAGTTTATTCTATTATAATCTATAATCTTTGGTTTAGTCGAGAAAAAGTTCGAATTACATTTCTCGAAGATGGAACAAACAAGGGACCAAAGAATAAAGCATATTTTTACTTTGAGATGGGCATGGAAAAGGCCACCGAAGAAAGAAAGCTTTCAGTACCGAAAATGATGCAATAAAAAGAATTTCGAAAATTTCACCGAAAAGGTATTCCTCTTTTACATCCTGGAGAAGTCTAGAGAGTTAAATGCTTCGTTTATATGGAAGCAATATTCTATGCCCAAGGACACAATGACAATCGAAACGAACCAAGTCATCAGCAAAGTACAGTAAGCTTACGGCAAGCTGGAAGCAACAAAATAATCGTTATCATGTATATATCTTGATTCCTTTTTTTTTGTATTATGATAAAATAAAATAATCCAAAAACCTATATTTTGCCTTTATGGTTTTAAAATAATTACTTTTAATCACTGGGGACAAGAAATACTACCTTAGCCCATGAAAAAAGGGATTAAACGTACACTTATTCCCTAGAGAGCATAAAAAATTTAATTAAATGATACAAAACCCAACATAATAGTTTTCTATATTTTAGAATATACATATGTAAAACATGCAAACTATATTTTTGGTTTTTTGCGCTGTGTGGGTCCTAACACAAGGTCCTAATAAATATTGAAATCATAAAAAACTTAGTTTTTTTAGGTTTGTTTATTTGGACAGTCAAATTTATATACCGGGTCTGAGCGCAGTTCTTTACCTAACATTTGTAAACCATTTAATTTTTTGAACATAAAAAAGCTACGCTCCTGACAGTCTCAGATTTGCGTTTTTCGTAAATGAGGTTATGTTTGGTGTCGCTACCCCTGGAGACGCCAGGCTTCCAGGATGCAGTGACCCTAAGTGGAACTAGGTTCCAGGTTTTCAAAGAAATGTTTTTGAACAAATTTTTATTTTAAAATAATATTTTCGTTCAAAGAAAATGATTTCGAAACATTTCTGTTAGAAGAAAACGTTTTCGAACAATTTTCCTTTCGAAGAAAACGTTTTCGAATAATATTTTGTTCGAAGAAAATGTTTTCGAACAATTTTCAGTTTGAAGAAAATGATTTTCGAAGTTTGTGCTTTCGAACAATAATATTAAGATATTTATATGAAATGTACTATAAAATTATAAGTAATTAAAGCCTAACGTTACTAAAACTCGAACTGTTTTTGGGATTTTTTTGTCTTTTGATAAAATGTAAAAATCGGGATAAAAAGTGAATAAAAAAGAACCACAAAACCTAAAAACACCGAAAAAATAGAAAAAAAACTTGAAAAATAAACAAAACAATGCAAAAAATAGCGTATAAACCTTATTAAAGTGTCATTTTGTCCTTTGATATATTATATAGTATTAATAAACATATAACATACAAGTGCAGTCCTGTCCAGTTTGTTTATTTATTACGTATTAATTTTATACAAAACACACAAATAATATTTAAAAGAAAATGATTTTTAACAATAAATATGCCTACAATAAATATTAATAACCCAAAAACTCAAGGAACATATTTTTTATTTCTTAAACTGTATAAAAAGGAGTTCTTTTTAAGTTTTATTAAAACATTTTTTTTCTCAGACTGTATAAAAATGAGTATTTTTTACGAACGTCTATGGAATTTTGAGTACGGTTTTGACACTCGTGTCGCTACCCCTGGGAGACGCCAGGCTTCCAGGATGCAGTGACCCTAAAGTTGGACTATGCGGCAGCGCCCTCTATAGTATTTTTTTTTTAATGTTTAAAAACAAAACATTTATTAGCTTCATATATCTTAAATTCAACGTTAGAAATGAAATCTAGGAAAAACATTATAAAAATACTCTGCCAATATATGGGCCCCTAAGCTCACACTAGGTACTATAGTTATAGTGTACGTGTGAGCTAATATAACTAAAAACTGAAATATATTTTATTTAACTCCAGACTAAATTACCTTTTGTTTGATACCACACAAGCCATGTTTTGACTTAAACTCAATTTTTTTAAATCTACCCCCACCCTTAAAAAAAACAAAAAACTAAAATGTATTTTGTTAAACTCCGGACTCAATTACCTTTCGTTTGATATCACACACGCCATATTTTCACTTAAACTCTAATTTTTAAAATATACCCCCACCCTTTTTTTTTAAATAAATTAAAATGTATTTTGTTTAACTCCAGACTCAATTACCTTTCGTTTGATATCACACACGCCATATTTTCACATAAACTCTAATTTTTGAAATCTACCCCCACCCTTTTATTTGGTTTCTGTTCGGTGAATTTTGTTCATTTTTAAATGGGACCATCTCGACCCAAGACCCAGCCTAGGTACCAAATTTCATTAAAATCGGCCAAGCGGTTTTTGAGTTATGCGCGTTGGTCGTTACAGACATACAGACAGACAGACAGACAGACAGACAGACAGACAGACAGACATACAGACAGACAGACAGACGGCGCAACAAAAAAGTTTCAAAATCATCTGAAACGCAAAGATATATAAAAATTTTTGAATTCGGAGCAACTTTTTTTTTCTCGAAAAAATTAGGATCACCATAGCTCACACTACTATAGTATAGTATATGTGTGAGCTAATAACCATATATTGATGGTATTATTTTTAATGTTAGTGAAATTATGGTTTTTTTAATGCTGGTTTCTTAACCTTATTAAGAAATATATTTTTGGTAATGCTTTTACATGAAATTTTCGTTAGGATTTTCTACATGTTTTTTTAATGTCAAAAGTTGACTTAATTTTAACACAAATTTGTGCTAGAAAAAAAAAAATCAACATTTATTTAACGTTTTTTACGGACCCATGTGAGGTTAAGCTTTCGTAGCTACCCACGGAAAAATGTGAGAAAAATAAAAGTTTCTTCTAAAAATAATAAAAACAACTCTTAGGCTTTCTGATACCGTAATAAAAGCAACTATTTTTTATGGGATGACAAAACCAAGTTATTGTTAAAATTTAACGCAAATGATATGTAATATGTAAAATCCAGAAGCGCAACTACAGCCAGGCGATTTTGGAGGGAGAGGCGTTGAGTCCTAGGCTTATTAGTACCCAGAAAATACAAAAATTTTTATAAAACAAAGGGGGGACGGGGATCAGATAGCTTGAAAACCTTAAGATGAAGATAAACATTGCATTAAAAGAAAAATACCAGAAAATTTTTTCAAAATTGCAAAGTTGGCAGAAAATGTAGAAAAGTTAAGTACTACTAACTAACCACTGGCAAATTAAAAACATTGTGCTGCAGGCAAAAATAATAATAAAATATTTTTCTGAAAAAATTGACCAGCGGAATTTCTAACTACTCTTTTTTTTTAAATAAAATAATTTATTGATCCAATGACTAAGTCCTTCAACATTATCACCTTATTTAATAATACACTGCACTTTTATTATTTTATGTTTAATTCAATATTTATATTTCTTTTTAAAATGTTGGATTCCTTTTTGTTTGAAACTCGTAGACAATGATTGGGTAGAAGCAAAATTTTCGACTTCCATTGTCTTTATTTATTTTAAACCCGACGATTTGGTTAGTAAGTACCTCTAACCGTTTTCAAGTGTAAACTAAACAATCCAGTCTTTTGGATTCCTTTCGTACATTAATTAAATATATTTTACAAAATAGAAGATAATTCAAGATTAATTGCTACCAAAAAAAAGCATTTCCCATTTTTTGGTAGCTATCGCCTTTTTCCATATTTGGGCAGAAATATCCCGGTTCCATAATTAGCTATAATTAGTTGGTTAGTTTTGTTTTAATAGCTTGATGTTTTTTTTAGCTGATATATGATATTGAGTTATTGCGGGAGTTTATTTGGGTTCTTTTGTACTTGAATCAATTGGCAAAGCGAAAACTGTGTGCGATGTTTAAAAACAATTACATTTTTCATAAAAATATTTGAACAAAAATTAAACTGATAAAAAATAGGTTTTATTTCAAAGTTTATAATGTGCTTTTGTGTGTTTTATTATTAATAAAATACTCTGCCAATATATGGGCCCCTAAGCTCACACTAGGTACTATAGTTATAGTGTACGTGTGAGCTAATATAACTAAATATTTTATTTAACTCCAGACTAAATTACCTTTTGTTTGATACCACACAAGCCATGTTTTGACTTAAACTCAAATTTTTGAAATCTACCCCCACCCTTAAAAAAAACAAAAAACTAAAATGTATTTTATTAAACTCCGGACTCAATTACCTTTCGTTTGATATCACACACGCCATATTTTCAGTTAAACTCTAATTTTTAAAATATACCCCCACCCTTTTTTTTTTAAATAAGTTAAAATGTATTTTGTTTAACTGCAGACTCAATTACCTTTCGTTTGATATCACACACGCCATATTTTCACATAAACTCTAATTTTTGAAATCTACCCCCACCCTTTTATTTGGTTTCTGTTCGGTGGATTTTGTTCATTTTTAAATGGGACCATCTCGACCCAAGACCCAGCCTAGGTACCAAATTTCATTAAAATCGGCCAAGCGGTTTTTGAGTTATGCGCGTTGGTCGTTACAGACATACAGACAGACAGACAGACAGACAGACAGACAGACAGACAGACATACAGACAGACAGACAGACAGACAGACGGCGCAACAAAAAAGTTTCAAAATCATCTGAAACGCAAAGATATATAAAAATTTTTGAAATCGGAGCAACTTTTTTTTTCTCGAAAAAATTAGGATCACCATAGCTCACACTACTATAGTATAGTATATGTGTGAGCTAAAAATAAAAAATTTAATGAAAGTTAAAAGATTTTTTTGACTTACAGTTAGTTATCTGTTAGCTTGGTAGAAAAGTAATTTATCAAGACTTATTTTAATTTTACGAATGTTCGCATTCCCTGCTTTGATTTACGACAGCACGCCACTGCAGTGGAGTAGATAACCCCCGAAGCTAAATTTTTTTTAGATGTTTTCCACATATTTTATGAATACAAACATAAAATAGCACAAAATACGGCCTCATGGGGTCTTGTCCCCCCTCGAAAACTGTCTCGACCCCACGCCAAAACTTTTTTCTATATACGCCACTGTGAGATTAGGTGAGGTTTAATTAGAATTAAAAAAGGTTAGGCCAATACTAATAATGTGGTCAAATCTATTTTTTATTTCAATTTTAAGGTCAATCCTGACACTAAAGCGATTTTCAGCATCTTAAAATTCATCTATATACATTTAGTTCAATAACGCTCTACTATGCAGTTTAAAGCGACTTGGGTAAGTAGTTACCGCAAACATATTTCTATCTAGGGTATTCTTTTCTATATCATTTGCATTACACGTTTTCTTTCCCCGGAAAAATTGCAAACCAGAATATTATTTTTACGGTTCTGCTCCATTTTATATGGTAACTTAATTTAAATATAAACGCGTTTGCCTTGGATTTAATATTTTTGAATTCATAGTCTAAAAACTTTATGCAGGGTTTAATAGAGATACACCACTAATAATAACTATGGTAGCCTTACAAAGGAAAAATGTTGACAAATTCAAAGAACAGATAGAGATTTTATCACAGCCAACCAAAATGGAATAAGAGCGTGCACCATGCACACATATCCATTAAAAACGTGGTAAAAATAGTTGGGCAGCCTAACCAGGAGTGTTATACTTTGATTTTATCACGGCTTTGTCAAAATGGCGGCGACTTTTAGTTGTTTTTATATTTGTTGAAAATTAAAGAAATTCTCAGACTTTTCCTACTCTAATGGAAAAATTAATGTTTTAACAATTTTTAAAAGTCAGACTTCATCCGAAATTAAATTAAAAAAACTGGCAACAAAAAAAATAAATAAACAAAAACACCAATTGACAAGCCCTTGACATATCTGAACCAGAGAACGAAATGTCAATGGTAAAAATGGCCGCATTTTCGATTTGCCGCTTTCACTTTCACTTTCACAATCCGTTAATGTTCTATTATCTGCGGGGTATGAGGCCTAATAAGAAGGAATGGTGGTTTTTGTAGCGGCGGCGAAATATGTTGTAGTAAGAATACTTTATTTTTAACTATTCTTGGGGGTGTATAATATATTCTCATCCTTCTATACCTACGACCGAGGGCCGGCCGGTCCTCATTCCTCATTCGATCAAAAAGATTTTATAAAACTCAAAGATTTTTTAATATGTTTTTAATATGCCTGTATAATTATTAGGACTCTACTAGTTAACCTCACCATAAAAATTAAAAACCTATAAAAACTAGACAAATGGTAGTGCGACAAGACTCCTTTTAAAATCTGTGTAATAAATGACCACTTCTCAAGATGGTGTGATTGAACAAAAGTCAATAAAAATTTGAAATTTTTATGGTCCCTTACAAAATTAGACAATTCTCAGAATACGTATATCGTGCGAGAGAAATACTAGTAGAATATATAGTGACAACGAATTTTTTCGAAAGATTACAGCGGTAAATGCACACTAATAAAAATTACCGCGATAATTGCACTGCAGATGTCTACTCCGCATCCCGCTGCAATTCATTTATCTAGAAGTCGCAAGCGAGGTCGCAAGTGCAAGAGATAAGGTATAGAATTCAAAAATATATGAAAAGGATAGCCAATCAGCAACCCTTTCGCCACCCAAGGACTGTACACAGAGAACAGGATGGTCCACTTCGCGAAATCTGTCAGACGGTTTTTAATACGTCACAAAATACTCAACGACATAACCTCACTTTTTCGTAAAATATAAACAAAAACTAATTTTAAAACGTTTTTTTTTTAAACCATGTCTCGCTGTAATGTAGAAAGATAGTAATAATATACAATTTTATGTAAAAATATCCTAGGTGTATCTTCTGCAGAAAATAGTTTACAGAACCCCTCAATCATCAATAAAATCAAATAAATTTTTTCATTGTCATTCATCAGCATTTGCTTAAAAAAACATGTTAATATTTGGAATATCATCTAGAATATTTTGTGAATAGTATTTTACTCCCCATTAGAATACCTAAGCCTAGAATGAGGGGTGATCAGCTGCTCATAGTAGGTGTACAAAATTCATTTACAGGACTGTGCAAGACACTATATTGCCCGGCTTAAGCTATAATGCTTTTATCCAACATTTGGACAATTTTGATGCTGTCTTAATCACTACATTATTCTACTTATCAATTTCTATTAGCAAATCTTCTTAAGCTTTTATGGTTTTTAAGAAGCAAATAACTTACCATTATCAGAAAGTAGCATTTGTATATTATTTTTCAGGTTTTTTTAATCAAAACTAGGAAAATTTTATAGGTAGATAGCGGCATTCTAGCTTAAGCAGTGTACATGCACCGTGCAATCCACTACAGGACCAAAAATTTATTGCTAATTCCTGTAGAACAATGCATACATTTCATTCCACTTATCACCTAGTAGTACCACCTAAAGTGAGGGGCTCATCAATATGTAAGGACCTATACAATATCTCGACACTTTTAATGACCACTCAGGACTGATAAGAAACAGGACCAGGCACAACCTTTAAGGACTAACAGGGTCAACAAAAATATGGTTTATTAAGTCCCTGTACAAAGTTTTTGCTATTGATCAGCAACAGGTCCAGAGGTATTTTTTGCACTTAAGAAATATTCACTTTTTGTCAGTAGCGGCTTGTGGTAGAACATGGCACATCAGTTGAATAGAAAAAACCAAGGACCATAAACTGACCGTCTTTGGTAAAAACAAGATATTGTTGGCAAAAATGTTCAGTTATCATGTAATTTGTACAGTATGAAACCTCATTCCACATGACATGATAAATTAAATGTTTTGTCAATACATTATACAGTTTTTTCTTTCAACTGATGTAGAGTGTTCTACAACATTGCTATGTTTAAAAGGTAATAACATGTGTACCTACTGAGGTGTGTATATTGCTCAACTTTACCTAACTAGCAGCAGTACTAGCTTTTTGTCCCTTATTATTTTAGTAATTAAAATCTCACTTTTTGTCCTGTTGAAGCAATTTGTAGTTATCAGAATTTTAACCTATTGCTTCATCTAAATGTTACATATAGGTTTGATTTTATGAGGTATATATTAGTGCCCCCAAAGATATCATCTCAGGATACATGTTTACATATTTAAAGATAAAAAATAAAATGATTAAATAAAAGTTATTTTCCTATTTTAATTTCGACAAATTTATTATATTTATTGATTTATAATACTAGAAATTATCTAAGTAGATAAAGTCTTTAGGCATCTGTATACATTTTTAGAATTTTTTTGTTATATCACTCATAATAGCAAAAAAATAACAAACCTGTATACAATATTAAGTGGGGTTATTGATTAGAAGGAATAAGGAATTTGTTACCATAAACATCAGGATAACAAATCCTGAATTTGATAAATGAAATGTAAGAAGAATGAACCATGGGGGCAAAAAATCTAGGACATGTAGGTATTTTACCTTTCTAAGAAATGTCCTAGTATTTTTTACCCAACTGCAAGAGCTTTTTACTTCTCAGCATCATTTTGTTTTTATTAAGTGACATTAGCTTCTAAAGAATTGAAAAAAATATAATAATATATTACATTTTAATAATATATATAAAAAATATAAATATATCTTTAAAAAAACTGTGCTAAAGCAAAATCTCCATTGTGCAAAAACTAAAATTGATAAAATTGACAAAACAAAAACTTAGAACATTATAAATAAATTATTGGGGAGGCAAAGAAAACAACTAAATTAAACTTAGAATAGATTCTGAAACTATTAAAGACACACAAACAGTTGCAAACCAACTGAATACTCATTTTCGTACAATAGCAGACTCCGATACAAAAAATTCAACAATAACTCTATCAATTTGCACAAAACAAAAAAAAATCAGACTTTAACTAAGTAGTTTTCTTTTGTACCAACATCAACCAGCAAATGTTCCTTGATTTCGATGCTTGTACCTGCAGGTGGCTCTTCAGGATCAACTTCTATTGGTTTCACTGATAGGTTTTGACTTGGCACAGATGTATTCCTTAGTATTGTTTTGGAAGTACATAAGCCTGTAATAAAAAAACATATATAAGGAACTTTTTAAAAATAGGTAGTTTCTACAGTGTAAATTTTGTACTCTAGTACATATGGAATTCACAAAAAAACATGAGGTTTTAGAAATTGTCCAAGTATTATTTTGTTATGACATTTTTGTCAAAATTACAGTAGGTGTCCCAAATTAAGTTGGCACTATTGATAACTTCACTATTATTGGAGTCAAATTAGTACAAAACAGAAAAACAATTAAATTGCACATTTACAGAAAAAAAGTTTAAAAGTATGTTTAATGTCTAATTTTTGTGGTTGTAGAGGTTTCTCATAGACAAGGGGTGATCAGCTGCCCACAGTAGGTCTACAGGACTCCATAGGACACTACAATACACTACAGGATCAAGAATTAATTAAAGTCCTGTAGGATGGTGAACAAATTTGGTTCAGCTGATCACACCTTGTTCATAGATGAACACACAGGCCTAAATAAATTCACATGCGGCTTAGTGTTACATTAAGTAATCTCTGGGGGGCGGGAGGGTTACCTTTGTGTCATAGTCTTGGCCATAGGTGGTTACACTTTTGTGACATTTTTAACCTCTTTCTTTATCAAAAAATCTGAAAAATGGTATGTTGTTGAGTTGTTTTTATGTGAACATTTTTTTTGTCAACATAAGGTATGTATGTATTTGAAAGTGGTGGCAGGCCCTTCCAGACCTCCATGCACTGTGACCACATATGGATCTATTGTGCCCACATACCTACATACTGAGTTTGACTAAAGTGGCATATTTTTTTTTCCACCCAGCACTTAAAAAACTCTGCAGATTACAACAATAAATGATTTAGGCTTAACACAACATAAGGTATACCTACACAACATATTTAATTTTTAATATATTTGTGGTTAGGAAATATGCTTGGAAATAGGCTCGGAAATAGGTATGTTTACGTCAAAGTATATATGACTCTAAAACAAAAAGGAAAAAAATCTCCCAACATACAAATTAATATGAATGATGTACCTCTTAAAAAAGTGACTGAATACAAGTATCTAGGGCTAACTATATCAGACAATCTAACTTGGAATAAACACATACAAACAATAAAAAAAAAAATTGTACCAATACTTGGAGCAATCAATTCAAGGCAACTATTGTACAACAGTTTTATATAACCATATTTTAGATATCTGGTATCTTGCTGGGGAAACACAAGTATCCAACAACTAAACCAACTTTAAAGACTGCAAAATAAAGCAATCAAAGTAATCTTTAATATGAACTTTTACATTGCTAGTGAGCAAATATATAAAACACTGCCTTATCTAAAAATAAGTGAACTTAAAACTCTGGAACAAGTAAAACTAATCTATAATATAGAAAATAAATCTATTAAAACAAATGTGAAACTGCAGAAAAACCTCCAATATTATAGTTATAGTACAAGGACAAATAACAAGTTAAGAACTGATTCACAAAAGTGTGAAAGTTTACAATAGTGTTCCAGACAATGTACTGCAGGGATCTAACAAAAAAGTGATACATAATCTCAAAAAACATATAAGGGAAAACCGAAGACAATAAAAGGACATAAAATAAAACTACATTTCTTTATTAGAATAAATATTTATTTTATTTGGTAAAATGTTATGTTAAGTTATAAGGCCTCGGTGCCAGTTTATTGTTAACTGTTTTGAGGTCTGTAATAAATTGTTATTAAAAAAAAAAAAGTCACAAAAGTGTAACTGCCTAAGGCAAGGACTATACACTGAATGATTTTTTTATATTTTTCTTAAAAATGCGTTACGACAGGAGAAGGGCGGCAAAAGATCCTGAATTTTAACCTTACATAATTAAAGAATGTGGCCCTAAATAGATTTAAAAAAATGTTAAAAATGATATTTACCTAGCAATTTATCTTGAAAAGGAATTTCGAAAACTGTTCTGTAGAAATGCTTTCGTAGGATCCATATTGTCTTTTCCACAACGCCTTAGCCACTCTTGCAAAATAGTCTTGGGAACAGTCATTGGAAGGTGGAAATTTAAAAAAACTTATAAACGTAGAACTTCTAAGTTCGAATAGTTGGATTTACATCCAGAAACCGCACAGGATGCTCCTGGGATTTTGCGATTCCGAAAATTGTTTAAAATATCGAAAATAACAATACAAAACCAAGATTCCACAAATTTTTTTCCCTTAAAATAAATAAAAATGCGAAATGCATGGAAAAATTAACCTCACTTTGGATTCGCCACAGAGGGATTCGCGAAAAACAATAAGTTCGGTTATCCTTTTTCATTTAATGTGAATAGAAAAGGAAAGACCACCCTATCAAACAGATCAAGGGTCTTTTGAGAAGGATGAGTAGGTTCATAGAAGGATGGCTCGACACCTTGAGGATTTTGTGACGTAGCGAAATTTGGAATATATGGGGCTTATGGAAGTGGACCGTCCTGTTCTCTGTGTACAGTCCTTGTTCGCCACCTACCTTTTCATTGGATGAACCCCTTTTGCTTGCTCTGCGCAAGGCCAACAAAAAAATACAGGCCACAACCCTGAAAAAAATCAGTTGTTCTCGGGGGGCTGACTTTTACATTGTTATGGGAGGTCAGAAGTTCTTTTATGATATTTTAAAAATGGCACTACAGATTTTCGCGAAATCTTAGTAAAATATTCTCAGACACCATTCGGATATTCCACCAAACTTTTGTAAGGATACAAGATGATTAAAAGGTTAAAATTTTCAAGATTTAGCATTCCTTATTTTGAATTCAAATTACCCGCCATGTACCGCATGCCAACTGTTATATTTGAAACGTATTCGACTTTGTCATCTATATTTGTCATGGCATGTGTTTGTGTGTAAAACTTTTTCGATTTTGTAATGATTTTTTACAATAAAGTTCATTTAGAATCCAATATAGATGCGTTAATCTTTTTAAAACAAAATTACGCTACAAAAAATCATTTTTTGATGTTGTGAAACACATGTAAATAACTATATTAAGTTTTAAAAGTCTACCGAATATAAACAAATAGATGTAGGTAATCCGATTAGTTTCCACGCAGAAACGAACACATTCGTTTCTGCTTTAAATTTAATTTTTGTGTGAGCTAATGAAGCGGCTCTAAAAAATCAGCTGTGTCGTGACGTGACCATCAAAAAAATAAGCCCCCAATGTGACGTTAACAAAGTAGAGGATCGTCGCCCGTAAGTTTTCAAAGCCCTGCTCTGCCTTGTACACTTAAATCATATACCGTCATATACGTTGCCTCATACATTCGTAATTTGTTAAATAAAGAATTGAGCTATTTGACGACTAGTGTAAAATTTTATTATCATCATTTTACATATATACCGGGTGAGTCAAAAAAACCGGATATAACTTTAATCAGAGTATTGGCTAAATATATTATTTTGTCCGCCGTCTTAAAATCCAAAATGGCGGATTAAATTAAATTGTACCCTTCAAAGGTGCTCGTTTATTCTTGTGTTGCGAACATGTTTTAATTATTTTTTTAAATCAGTAAAAAAGATGTATTTTTGCCACGCATAAGGTACAAATCAGTAAAATCGGTTTTGTGGTTCTAAAAAAAAATTTTTTGTTTCAACCATTGTTTTGAATATTACACGATTGCCTTGCCAATCATGTCTGCATGTATTTGTTTATAAATTCATTAGTACTAAACCGATTTTAATGAAATAAAAACCATCCTAGTGAGAATTGATTGCTTTTTAAAGATCATGGTCAAAATTTATCACCGTCTTAAAATTTAAGATAGTGGACAGCATTGTTCTTCTAAATGGCGTGTTTATTCTTATTTCTTAAAAATATTTTAGCTTTAGCACAACGAGGTACAAATTAGTAAAATCGGTGTGGTAGTTCTCGAAAAATCTGTTTTTGTTTCAGCCATTGTTTTACAGATTATACGATTGCATTGCCAATCCTGTTTAATTTATTTGCTTATAAACTCATTATTACTGAACCGATCTTAGTAAAATAAAAAAAATCATGGTGAGAATGAATTGCTCTTTAAAGATTATTATCGAAATTTGCCGCCATCTTAAAACTTAAGATGTCGGACAGAAGCATACTTGATTCTTCAAAATGGCGTGGTTATTCATATTTTCCGAAAATGTTTTAGTTTTTTTTTTAATGTATAGAAAAGCACTTCTTTTCCCCCACACAACGAGGAACAAATTAGTAAAATCTGTGTGATGGTTCTCAAAAAATCTATTTTAGTTTCAACCATTGTATTACAGATTATACGATTGTATTGCCAATTCTGTTTGCATTAATTTCCTTATAAATTCGTTAATACTATCATGTTGAGAAATGATTGTTCTTTAAAGATTATAATCGAAATTTGCCATCTTAGAATTTAAGATGTCGGACAGAATCATACTTGATTCTTTAAAATGGCGTGCTTATTCTTATTTTTCGAAAATATTTTAGCTTTTTTTTTAATTCACATTACTTGTCTTCCGCATAAAAATATATATAAGTGTTTTTCTATAAATTAACAAAAAAACTAAAACATTTTTGAAAATAAGAATGAACGTGTGTGCAAGCTGTGCTTGACAATTGCACTTGCTTAACTCGGCTTGGTTAAGCAGCGGGATTAAAGTAAAGAGTTTACTACCAGGGAGCAGCAAATTATAAAATTCAATATAATCTGTTGTTTTATAAATTAAATATTTTATATAATTTAAATAGGTAAACTTGAGAAGGTTAGTTTATGTTATTAAAACCTAATTTCTCAAGATCACCTGTGTTTAAATAATAAATTTAACTAAAAATGAAGATTTATGAAAAATGGTAAAAGAAGAAAATCTGTTTTATTTTGTAACTAAACAACGTGCCTGCCTCTTTGAAGGGTCAAGAATGATTATTTCCGACAGCTTAACTTCTAAGATGGCGGCAAATTTCGATTATAAACTTTAAAGAATAATCCATTCTCACCATGATTTTTTTTATTTCACTACGATCGGTTCAGTAATAATGAGTTTATAAAGAAATGAATGCAGACAGGATTGGCAATGCAATCGTATAATCTGTAAAACAATGGCTGAAACAAAATTAGATTTTTGGAGAACCACCAAACCGATTTTATTAATTTATACCTTGTTGTGCAGGGGAAAAAAAGTGCTTTTTTATAAATTAAAAAAAACTATACATTTTTAGAAAATAAGACTAAACACACTAAAGCGATCAATACTCACGAGGATATGTTTTACTTCATCAAAATCGGTTCAGTGGTAATTAATTTATAAGAAAATAAATGCAGACATGTTTGGCGAGGAAATCGTATAATATTCAAAACAATGGTTAAAACAAATACTCTGCCAATATATGGGCCCCTAAGCTCACACTAGGTACTATAATTATTTTGTACGTGTGAGCTAATATAATTAAAAACTGAAATACATTTTATTCATTTCCAGACTAAATTACCTTTTGTTTGATACCACACAAGCCATGTTTTGACTTAAACTCAAATTTTTGAAATCTACCCCCACCCTTAAAAAAGACAAAAACTAAATGTATTTTGTTAAACTCCGGACTCAATTACCTTTCGTTTGATATCACACACGCCATATTTTCAGTTAAACTCTAATTTTTGAAATATACCCCCACCCTTTTTTTTAAATAAATTAAAATATATGTTGTTTAACTGCAGACTCAATTACCTTTCGTTTGATATTACACACGCCATATTTTCACATAAACTCTAATTTTTGATATCTACCCCAACCCTTTTATTTGGTTTGTGTTCGGTGGATTTTGATCATTTTTAAATGGGACCCTCTCGACCCAAGACTCAGCCTAGGTACCAAATTTCATTAAAATCGACCAAGCGGTTTTTGAGTTATGCGCGTTGGTTGTTACAGACAGACATACAGACATACAGACATACAGACAGACAGACAGACAGACAGACAGACAGACAGACAGACAGACAGACAGACAGACAGACATACAGACAGACAGACAGACGGCGCAACAAAAAAGTTTCAAAATCATCTGAAACGCAAAGATATATCAAAATTTTTGAAAAAAAATATTTTAGCTCACACATATACTATACTATAGTAGAGACCCTGTATGTATGGCATATTCTTACAATAAAGAGACGCGACAAACTTTTCAAAGTCAAATTTATTTAAGTCAAAATCAAAGGATGAAAATATCGGTCCTCTATACTCTAGCTATGTTTAGAGAGAGATGTACCTTCTGCGTCGGAAAATAAAAATAAACATTTTTAACAAACCCTATACAGGGGGTGCGGACAAGCGTGTTTGTTTATCTGTTGCATGCTGATTGATGTCACTCACCGCTGACAATTTAAATTATTTTAGTGAAACGCCAATGAGCTTGGCAAGAAAATAACATAACCAAAAATTTTAATTTCAGTGACTTTGATGTGTGATATGTCATACATACAGGATCTCTATACTATAGTAGTGTGAGCTATGGTGATCCTAATTTTTTCGAGAAAAAAAAAGTTGCTCCGATTTCAAAAATTTTTATATATCTTTGCGTTTCAGATGATTTTGAATCTCTGTCTGTATGTCTGTCAGTAACGACCAACCCGCATAACTCAAAAACCGCTTGCCCGATTTTATTGAAATTTGGTACCTAGGCTGGGTTTTGGGTCGAGAATCTACCGAACGCAAGCCAAATAAAAGGGTGGGGGTAGATTTTAAAAATTAGAGTGTATATAAAAATATGGCGTGTGTGATGTCAAACGAAAGGTAATTGAGTCCGGAGTTAAACAAAATACACTTTAATTTATTTAAAAAAAGGGTGGGGGAAAATTTCAAAAATTTGTGTTTACGTGAAAATATGGCATGTGTGATATCAAACGAAAGGTAATTGAGTCCGGAGTTAAACAAAATACATTTTAGTTTTTGTTTTTTTAAGGGTGGGGGTAGATTTAAAAAATTTTAGTTTAATTTAAAACATGGCTTGTGTGGTATCAAACAAAAGGTAATTTAGTCTGGAGCTAATTAAAATATATTTCAGTTTTGAATTATATTAGCTCACACGTACTCTAGAACTATAGTACCTAGTGTGAGCTTAGGGGCCCATATATTGGCAGAGTATTTTTTAGAACCACCGAATCGATTTTGCTAATTCATACCTTGTTGTGCGTGGCAAGAATGCTGATTTTTTAGTGATTTAAAAAAATTATTAAAACATGTTTGCAACATAAGAATAAACGAGCATCTTTGAAGGGTACAATTTTATTTCGTCCGCCATCTTGGATTTTGAAATGACGGACATAAAGATTTATTTATTTACAACTCTGATTAATTCTCTGCCCAGTGCAGTTTGTTACATTTAAATCGATGGTATAGTTCAAAAGTTATAATGAAAAAAAATTGTCCGTTTTTTTTGGCCCACCCGGTATATGAAGCATTAGTTTTGACAATCGATGCTTAATAGTCACTTTGTTATTCGGGAAATATTTAAATACCTACCTAATTATACCCGTGCCTCAAATTCAACTAAATAACTTTTGTACTTAGCGTGTTTTTTGTTTTTCTACAAATTGCAACCGTTTGTTTTGCATTTGACGAAAAAACTCTCCTTCAGCGGAGTCGTGCTTTTTTTAAAAAATATGAAAACAAACCTCTAAAATTAAAAGGAAAGGTGTTTCATGCAAACCCGAAATTTTTTGATAGTTATTAGATAGTTTTTGGTCATACCGAAAACGGCCGACGACTAACACAACTTGACACTGTTGACATTTGAACGTCACATGTCGTTAGCGGCTTCCGTGGAACGCCGCAAACTCACGGACGATTAAAGCCCATCACACACAAAAATGCATAAGCGCATAGGATGGCACATAGTGGTGCAAAGCCAATCAGCGATCGAATAGCCGCGGCCATATTGGATTTGCGTAAGAAAAGTCCATAAGGTTGAACTTCTATGCGCTATGCTATGCGCTATGCATTTTTGTGTGTGATGGGCTTAACATAGGATTTTTGACCTACGTAGAACGTGCGTAATTGTGTTTTAGCGAGCTTCTTTTAAATTCCGCGCCATTTGGTGGCGCAGGCTGCACAGGTTACAACAGTGTTGAGCGCACGTTCCCAATAAACCGTGTGTTGAGCGGCACCAGGGACAGATGGAAGAACATTAAGCAATCTCTGGCGGAACCCATTCCTTTCACATAGGGGATAATGGGGTAATAAGTAATAGGAAATATTTTTTTGCTACTCTTGCAGTTTGACTTTTGTCATTTGAGATATCTGAAAAAACCTTTTAAATTTTCTACTACAATATTAATAAAGTTTTAGCACTTTTGTTTTTTACAAGGAAACCATTTCAAATAATATTTTTTGTTGTCTGAAGGAAACACTTTATTTTCAGTTTTAATACTTAAGTTTGTTGTCAAAGGTAAGACTTTCTATGTATTGTTTTAAATTTAGCCTTTCATAAATAAGTAGTTCAGAATGGAAATGTTTCTTATTACCCTTTCGTTTTGACTATCGTGGGGTAATAAAAAACATAGCAATGGGGCAATAAAAAATATATCATTTTCATCATCAGAAAAGTCAATATAAAGTGTTTAAAAAGCATAGGAGTACATGGGGTAACGTGGTCTAAATCATATAATAACTTCGATATTTCTGAACCGATTTAGAAAATTCTTATTTTAAAATGTGCGTAAGATTACGATTATGTAAATTTACAAAAATTTCGATTTTTCCAAAAATGTCAGCTGAAATAGTCCACAGCACACCGGTCTATTTTTTAAGTGTTTACTAGCAGGCTAAATTTTCGTACATATATTATTTGGCCGATACGCCCGACAAAAAAAATATTCCCCCATCTATCCCCTATTGAATATCTCGATTTTAATAGTCTTACACACCAAACGACAAATAGCCGCACCATCGGCGTCGACTAAAACCGGTACCAAAAATGCTATTTCGAACTGTCAAATATAGTTAAAGTTATCGTTGTCGGCGAAGCTATCGGGCTTAAATTTGGCACTGCCAAAAACTATCTATTATCTACAGTTTTGGGTCAGGTTTAAATACAGCCCCTTGGAAAATTTTAATCTTATGTTGGTCAAAGTTGCTTTGGTTAAGTTTCAGAGGTAGGCCAAATCTGACTGATTAGATATAGACCTGGCTTTAGGAAAAATCGAAGATAACAGAAATAGGAAAATACAAAAAAGCACGCCAGCAAATCAAAAAAAATTATGTTTTCGATTAAATATTGACAATAAAATAATACAAAATCATCGTGAAAATTACCAGTATTTTTAATTCTGTGGGGTTTTATAGAAAACTGGCTATTATAATAAGAGTAGGAGCAGTCCTGCAAAACGATAGGGCGATAATTTTAGTAAATAATGGGTCTGAAGAGTAGGGCTTAAATGACATTTCGGTTTCGGAACATTGACCATCACCATAAAGTTCTATTGATGTTGCTTTACCACCTGTGAATGTGGGTGGTTATAAAGAATTAATTTTGATTACCTTTTTAAAAGGGAATTTTAAAATCTCCCTCCTGTACCTAATGAATAATATAGTACTGTAAAATTTGTATTATTAAAATGATAGAGGAGGTAAATTAAAAAACCTAGCAAAAAAACAGTTTCAACCCTTTTAAGAAATTTCAATTAATTTTATTGGTTTGACGGGAAAGTGTATTGAACATATATAAGCTTCTGATTATATAGAATTGAACTCTTGTGAAGATTTCAAGAAGAAAATAAAGTAATAAATAGTAGATAGTTTTTAAAGTTTTTAATAACAATAAATGATCACATGAGAGATCGGCCACCTCTCTGGGTTATTAACCACGTATCTTGTTAAATCTTGATAAACTTTTCAGCATAAGAAACTACTTTGCAACATTTTATAGAGGCTTCTGAATGTGAGTCTAATAATTTATATTAGTAGGAGCTATCGTTTGAACGGATAGCAGAAATGCATAGGTAAAAACTGCGGGGCTTGGAACAGTTTTGGTCTGTTTTATGCTTGTTCCTTGTGTTAAAACAGTTCCACCGGAAAGGTTATTTTCTTAATTTACATTAATATTGTACCTTTTTAGTTTCTTTTTTTTTTGATAATTTTTTTATTCCGAAAAGATAATAGGTAGTATTTTGGAGATGTTTAATTAGATTATGTACCATAAGTATAGTTTTAGTTTTTAATATTCTGCAAACATATGTATTTATTTTATTAATTATTTATATAGTTTATTTTATTAACTAAATAAATTTGATTTTAATAATTTAAAATATCTATTCTACCCACCCGACGCGAGGTAGCTTTTTTGTGAAATTCGTTTGTTTTGTTTGCTTTTAACTAAAGTATTGACAAATCTTTTTAAAGAGCCATTTGCCTGGCTACAACTTTAATAACATTATGGGTCTAATAAATCCTTAATCACGTTTATTGAAGAGGTTATCTCTGTTTCATTCACTTACTAAAATAGTGTTTTCTTTATCGGTTGCATGTAACGATGAGTGGGATTGATATTGCATTTGGTTCTCCACGATATGCTGTACATAAAGTCATTGACGGCGTTGAAAGGATTTGTTGTATGCTTTAAGTTTTCATTTATTTAAATCACACGGCTTCGGTTCGGTTCGGAAACTGCTGTACCGCACCTTTTCTTGAAACATTTTAGCCCATATTTGACCTATCTATAACTCTACTTTGGAATGAGCTACAAACTAGACTTCACGCAAGTTTCACGTAACGTATTTTCAAGAAAAAACACATTAAAAAACATTGAGTGTAAGGCAAGGCCAATACCCCCCCTCCCCCCCTAGAGCGTTACGTAATTTAAGGACAGACCCTTATGTATTACGTAGCCATGGTAAAACTAATATTGCTCACTTCCAAAAATTCTAGAGAGCTGGGATTTGGCAGACTGCTAAATCTATTTGTACCTACTAGTCGCAGTTAGGTACAAAATTACCCAATAACCTGATTTATGAAAATACACAACTGTATAATTTCCTAACTGCGCTTTGGACATCAAAACTAAAAGTTGAATCATGTCACATATTATAGGTATACCTATCAATTTTGTTCCAAACTACCACTAGTTATATTCCTATTTGAAATTCGGAAAACTAGTTTAAACCAAAACAAAAAAATTGTGAACCTTACCTGTGCCTGTACTCATATGTACATATTTAAAAATATATTTGTTTTGATTTCTTTAAATGATAAATTTTGACAGAAAAAAAACACAACGGCAATTTAAAAAGTTCCGGACTCTACAAATAGATTTAGCAGTTAGGTGTTTTTTTTATTTACATGACATGTTTTTGTTATGGTTAAGGTTTTCGCCAGTAAACAATTGTGTAAAGTTAAATTCGTGTTGGCGATTAGAATGACAAGAAATACTAGTTCTTAAGCTGCTACTAAAATAATGGTGGTAAGTCTTATTATTATCCTTCTAAATGATTTAATATGTGTTGTATTGTTGATAATGAACGACAGACGGTATACGGCATCGGCATTGGCGAACGTCGAGTTTATGAATCCCGCTTTAGAATTGTTTGCACAGTGTTGTTATAGTTTTTGCAAAGTCAGTTGAACAAAGGTTAAAGCCGACCATCGGCATATCCTTTAAAGAAAGCGACATGGGCGGCGGTAGATATACTCATAAAAATTATTTCATTTAATTATGGCGTAAATTAAAGAAATAAAAATAAATAATAAAACTTTCTATTCCTACACCTACAGAAACGACACTGATTTCTACACAAATACTTTGAGCTCGGACCGCAAAGAGCCGCGCCTTTTCTCTGTCGGTAGGGTTGAAATTATACCAGGAAGATTTTATATGAATTTGGATAACTTAAAGGGCAGATTGAAGCAAAATTTCATGAAATCGATAGAACCCCGTATTAGGAGCATTTCAGGTGACTTTGCAAAAACTATAACAAAATTTGTGTTTATATTAAAGAAAACGAGATATGGTTCTTCTAAGTTCTATATTCTTGTTTTAAGTTTAAAGTAGTGAGAAACCACTTAAACTGAGCCATAGTCGACCGACTGGTAGTCGCAGTGGAAGGGTTGCAATGCTCACGTACGTATAAATCCTCAATCATCTTCACCATAACGAAAGGGATTCGTAGTTTATGGAAGTGGTAGTAGTTAGTTATTCATATTTAGCTACAAACTACCACATCTACAACGAAGTGTCAAATAACTGTTCCAAAATGTCCCTACCCTCTGTAAGGTTCGTCTTTTTTAACTCACCTTTTTTGCAATGGGTATCAACCAAGGTAGCATCAATCACTGTTATACTATTTTAATTGTCATTTGTCACTTCCTTTCTTATATTAGCTTGACAGGCAGGCGTCAGGTACCATAAAAATAAAACAATAAACTTACTCATCTGCTCAATTATTCATAAACTTAAAGTTTACTCACCGGGGGCCTCATGCCGCCCTTCCATACAACTTCACTTTATCGTTGGTTATTTGTTTAATCTTCTTTCTTCAACATGCTACCCTAAAATAGTATGAGGGCTTCCCCTGGACGCTTAATTGCCGCTAAACAACTAGCATCCCAACCTCCAAGTGATAAGGTTATCTTTTACTGAAACCTTCCACCTTGATGTGTCATTCAGAAAGCATGTAAGAACCCATAAAACTTACAGATCCTCTAATCTGAAGGAACGCCGGCAGGCACTAACAGCCTCTTAGGTTTTTCTCAGTGGCCCGCCATAATGCGCACTGCCTCAACAGTGATCCGCCATTATGCGCTACACTACACAACAGTGGTCCGCCATAATGTGCACTGCCTAAACAGTGATCCGCTATTATGCCCTACACTACACAACAGTGGTCCGCCATAATGCGCACTGCCTAAACAGTGATCCGCCATTATGCGTACACTGCTCTTTCACAAACTATCTCACTTTTCAGTACTGAACTACATTCTCTCTTTTTATATTAAACTCTATGCTTGCTTCGCAACACCCAAAACACTTGAGCTTTTACCCGTCTTTACTGGGCAATATCTAACTTCTCAATAATCCTCATATCTTAATGTTTTATTCTATATAATGCTTTTTGCCTGCCTGCCTTTTTAGTCAGCATAAAATAAATAGGTGGGTGTCAATAATTATATTAAGAGGGGGTTTCAACTAATTAATAATAATTAAAGAATATTTCAGGTATATTTATGTAAAATACAGAAAAAGGTAATTAAAAACTAATTGATTAAAAATATACGTTACACCTCGTCATCGACTTGTGTGAGACAAAAACCATTCAACCATAGGAACGCCACTGTCTTCCCCAGGTGTAAGGTGTGTTACCCACCAAAAGGTAAAATAAAGCTTTGTGCCGCAATACACGGCACGGTCAAGAAAGCATTCAGTTTTCAAACCATCATCGCATTTGCAGCCCATACCTAACAGATTACGGCGCGCCATTTTTAAAACTTACGCTAGATTCGCTGAATTTATAAACTTTGTAGCTAATGGACTTTTTAGTTATTTTCTATGTACTCGTGATGTAACTTTTAATAAAATTTTAAGTAATATAGTGCGAAGAACGGAGCAAAATATAGTATGTCAGGTAGCCTGAAGATTGTTTGCGTTGTAAACCGATGATTCATCCAAACTTATGAATAAAAGTTTTAGAAGAAACAAACTAATAAATATTTATATACATATTATGTTTATACCTATAGTTAGTGGAAAATTTACACATTGTGAAAAATAGAACTATAGAGATCAGTAGAACTAAGTGTTTAGTTTTAAAAACAATAAATGATATTACCTAAGTACAGTGCAAATTGCCAAATCACACGGTATTAAATTTGCAAATGAAGAAAAAATGCTGTTTTGTGGTGGAAGTTTTCGCTCAAAATTAATTGATCAAAATGACGAGTACAAAATTGTAAAAATAAATGACACTCACATTAAAATTCCCAGATCTGCGAGCGTGGGCAAAGGTGATAGACTAAGTGCTGCCAGAAAAGTTTTTGTTATGCCTCCAAAAGTTCCAGATCCATCAAACAGAAGAATAAGTTTAGAAAGCGCGACGAAAATCAACCAGGTAGGCAAACGTAAAAATATAAGCTTATTTAAAATTTTCGTAGCTTGGCAGGCAAAGTAAAATTGTTTTCCTTGTGTTTTACTGGGATGAAAATGTCCGTACGATGTTTCAAGACGTCATGTAATACTCCAATATTTTGTCCTAAAAGGAAACTCATTACAATACTTCTGAAAAAGTCAACTAGAATGAAAATAAAATTCGGTTTTTTGGTCTGTCAAAATATTACTTTTAGGGTAGCACTGGTTGGGTGTATCTATCTATCTATCTATTTAGCCTTCTTCAATCCATCTTTGGACATAGGCCTCCCCCAATATCTTCCACTCTTCTCTGTCTGTCGCTGTGTTCATCCATCTAGTTCCGCGTGTTTCTTCAAATCGTCCAAAAGGAAATACATACGGTATAATACCTGCGGTATTTCCTGGTATTTCCCAGTATTTCCTCAATTTTCAAGAGTAATTCCTAGTATTTCCTTAAGCACTTCCCGGTATTTCCTAGTAATTTCCCAGTACTTTCCAAGTATTTCCAGATATTTCCCTTAACCTGTACTCCAAAAGGAAATACCGAGCCACCCCTCGGGTCTTCCCCTATTTCTTTTAATTTCCCAAGGTCTCCAGATTATAATTAATACATTTGTTCCATGATCGTATTTGTGTCTGATATTATGACCGGCAAGTTTCCATTTTAATTTTGCTACTTCTCCTCAGACATCCCTTACTTTTGTTTTATTTCTTATTTATTCATACCTTTTTCTATCTATTAGCTTTACATGTAACATTTGTCTTTCCATTGATATTTGGGCTTTTGTTACCTTATCCATGTTTGATTTTGTAAGTGTCCAGGTACGGGATCCATAGGTAAGTGTAGACATCATACATTGGTTATACACTTTCGTTTTGAGGTACTAAGGATAATTTTTCTTTTTTAATATTTAGCTTAATTTACCGAAATCCTAAAAAACAGTTTATTAAAGAAAATACTGTAATAAAGTTTCATTGATTTTTGACACACTTCCCGTAAACCGATTTTATTGAAATTTGGCACAGTAATGTAGGTCCGATGACGACACAATCCCACATAGCACAAATCAAAACAAGGTTAAAAACACACACTTTTTTAAGTTTAATAAGTCGCTTTTTAAAGTTATTTTCAAAACCAGTTATTTTGGTGTGATATTAATGTGGTTTTAAAAATAACGTTGAAAAGCCACCTACTAAACTTAAAAAAGTGTGTGTTTTTAACGTTGTTTTGATTTGTGCTATGTGGGATAATATGAAAAAAATTGGGTCAGGGGGATTGAGGGGTGTAAAGGGGATACATTCATAACTGTGGAACCAAAACAGATAGGAATATGCGGTTTTCAGATTTATGATTTCATGCCATTACAATCCAATTTTATGAAAAGAAAATTAGAAATAAGGGGGTGTTCGAGGGTTGTAAAGGGACGAAATTCAGAACATTGCAGACAAAACCGATGTATGTATTCGAAAGTGGTGGCAGGCCCTACTGGACCTCCATGCACTGCGACCACATATGGATCTATTGTGCCCACGTACCTACATACTGAGTTTGACTAAAGTGGCATAGTTTTTTTTGACCCAGCACATAACAAAACCGATACGAATATGCTGTTTTCGGATTTGTTCTGGTGACAACACAATTTTATAAACAAAAATTTGAGATAGGAGTTGGTCAGAGGCGTAATGCAGGTAAATTCAGAAAGTTATAATGAAAACAGTTATATACGGTTTTCAGATTTATGCTTTCATGTGGTGACTATTGTCAAGTTAAGGATTAAGGAATTGAATTGTACAAAATTGACAGAAAAAAACCTTGTAATAATGTGGAATTACTAGAAATGGAAAGGGTGATTTGGTATCTTTAATAAAAGCGCCACAATTTTATATCGAACTTAAAAATATATAATGTGCCATTAACGCTATTTTTAAATATAAACTGTCGTAAACAGAAATCTGCCAAATTATTTTTGACTTTTTAGTGAAAGTTTTTAATAAAATCGTTTCACTTAAAAATATATATATTTATTTTATTTATTTCTTATAACCATAACCAAGTTTTTGGTTTATATTAAACAGTAGTTGCCAAAAACTTAAGTTAAAAGTGTATGAAAATTTGTTAGAGGGGACTAAATAAAAAAAAGTCAATTTGTTTCAATACAAAGAATTTTATTTTTTCACATTCATTTTTCGGAATTGGCCGATAAATATATTTTGATCTTACATTGCTGAGCCTAAGTAAGCTGGATTAACAAAGTTTTAAAGATGAGCGTTTGCCCTAATTTGCTTTGCGGTTTTTGAGGAGGTATAATATCGACAAGAAGAAGAAGGGCAAAGCAGATCTTGTAGTGATAAAGTTTTTTGTCAACAAGTAATTGAGAAAAGGAGTGCCAGAAATATAGAGACTCAGGTTTCTTTTATGGACCTACAAAAAGCATATGACACCAGTCCAGTAAAAAAATTATGGACAGTGTTAGAACAAACTAATACAGTAGCTCTAAAAAACTGGAAACGTATACACACTACAGTTTGCTCAAGAATACCAAAAGTTAGGATTAACAGTAAACGTGGACAAAAATGCAAAAAAGGTTATTGAATTTCCTAATAGTATTTTATGGAGCAGAGAGATAACAAAGTGAGATCATAAAATAAAGAATGGGATTCGAGGGAAGCATAACGGATGACATTCCTAAAAGACAACTGATATGGTCCGGCTATATACAACGGATAAACGACGAAAGATTACCATAACAGGTCCTAGAATGGCAACCAATAGGGCGCAGAAAAAGAGGGCGTCCTAAACTGGAATGCCAACAGTCAATAATATAATAATTAATAAAATATATAATAATATTAATTTAAATCCAGCATACGCAATTTTTAAACTCATAATATAAACGAAACTAAATAACACAAAACTAGGTTAATCTGTAGGTACAGCAAGCTTTTTTTGATCGTGATTATACTCCCAAAATGGATTTATGCAAAATAAAACCAATGCAAAAATGAATAATAAGTCAAATGCAAGAGCTTCTGGTCTGACAGATTTAAATTGATCGCACTTTCGATTTAGCGTAAACGATTATACCTATTTAAATAAATGGAGAAATAAATAAATAAAGTTAATTTAAACTTTTGTTTTAGTTAAAGAAAAACAAAACAACTTATTAGCTTTTGTATCCTAGGTATCATAAACGGAATTTGATGAATTTTATATGTTTTTAACTAAAAGCTAATGCTCTAAAGTGACATTTAAGTACTTCAAAAATTGTACAAAATTGTAGTAACAGTGTCGAAAACCGGATATTTCCTATATTATCTGATTACAAATTTCTACATTTTTTAATTGTTGAACTTTAAAAATACTTTATGGAATTATACCTTGCGATGCACCTGATGATTTTTGAATATATTTATTCTTAAAAATGCGTTACGAAGAAAGAGTTTTTTATTTATATTTTTATGAATTGCCCTAATGTATTTAAGATTACACTTCGCACATTTTTAAACGATGGTAAAAATAAAAACACACGCTTAGAAATTGCCCGAAATTTGAGTTGTACCAACATGATTAAATTTAAAGTTTTACTCAAACCATTTAGATTTTAGAAGTTTGGTTTAGCTTCCTAACAGCAAATTATTACCGAGCCAAGCTGTTTTTAAAACGCAAAAATTCTTCAACGCCAACAATATAATGCAAATTAAGGTAAATAATTGCAATTTGAAATAAATTGATTTTATTTTCAAAAGTCTTTAACGCTTCGAAGAAGAAAAGTTTGACGGTTGACGAACCCGTTTCCAAAGGCATTCCATCAATGCTTGCTTTAAGGAATGTCGGCAAAAATCGGCTACAAAATGATGCCATCTTTTTTTGTTACTTAGCATTCTTCATCAGTTCTTTTTCTTTTATTTAAAAGCCCTTCATGCTTCAGGTTAAATTCGTATGACTGACTATTACCCAACCAAAAGAGAGATACAGTTTAGTTTTTACAGCAATACTTTTCCAATAAAAACATTGGGCACCACCGTTGCTGGTTATCAGCATGGTTGTTTCCCACCAGTACTTTTTGCTATAAAAATATTGGGGTAATAAGTTTATAAGCCGAAGTAGCCACTTTAATTTTTTGTTTAATTAGTCGGTTTAGAACGTTTTTTTACGTTGTCCGACGCTTATTCTCCACCTCCTTCGATCCTGACAATCATCTTCTGTCACATTTTTTGACTCATTGATCTTTGTTTTTTTTTAGGACGCCCTCTTTTCCTGCGCTCTATTGGTTGCCATTCTAGGACCTGCTTTGGTAACCTTTCGTCGTTCAAGCTTGGCCGTACCATATCAGTTGCCTGTTAGTGATGTCATCCGTTATGCTTCCCTCGATTCCTATTCTTTCTTTTATGATCTCATTTCTTAGATGATTTGTTCTATAGGTATTATTATTGATCTTCTTATTGCATCCATTTCAACATTTTCCATTTTTGCTTTGTATTTTTCTGTTACGCGAAAAGTTTCCATTTCATACAACAGCGTACTTTTCACCATTGTTTCATATAGGTTTTACATTCTTTTTATCTCTCTGCTCCATAAAATACTGCTTCAAAATTAAATTTATAAACGGCCTGGTCGACCGTCAGTTGAGCGCTATTTATCTTATAAAATATGTTGCACTAATGGCCCTTGAAATGAGGACAGTCTACCCCAAAATTTATTTGTTGTTTATTTGTAATTTTGTAACAACTTTATTTTTACTGTCTCATGTTGAACGCTTTGGTTTTCTCTATGATGAGTGCACTGATAACAAGAACGATAAAATCTGCTAAAATATTTGACGTAAGTACACTTGTCTCTCTATTCAAAATGCAGCAACATAAAAACTTAAAATGTGAGGATTTTGCCAAATTTTGTTTTAGAAAAGTAGTTTTTTGGAAAAAAATAATCCAATTAAAAAAGGCTCTGAGATAAAAAAATTTTTAGCCCTTTTTAATAACGTCACAATTAGGTCTAGGTTCCTTTAGGGCCCATCGCACCGACTTTTAAAATTCCCTTTCTTAACTATGAATTGCTTTAATTTTAAGCATGCCTTATTTTTAAATTTGTTGCACCGAGCAAAAATCTCCTCTCCTTTGTTAAGATGGGGCCACCTTGTGGCCCAATCAGGCAAGCCGCTGTTTTAACCAACAAAATTTTTAAACTATGAGAAAGCCTTAAAAACACCCAGTAGGTCCCAAAATATTTTTGTCAAAACCCATCAATTTTCTGTGTCAAGTCGCCCAATTTATTTACAAAAATGAAAGTTCTTGAATTTTTGGAAGAATATTTGGAAGATGATGAAATCGAGATGAAGCTACTCGTTTTTTTGGAATTTGGGTGTCGTTGTCGCCTTGTTGTTACAGTCGCGTATTTTTTCCCGGGCTGGTTTACGGTTCCCTATCCAGCCCGGGAAAAAATCCGCGCCCGGCCCACAAATCTACTGGTCATAAGGCACAGGCCGATAAGGCACCTGCCCATGAGGCTTCTGTCCATAAGGCAGTGGAGCATAATTCACCGTCTCAAAAAGCACCGGCCCACCGGGAAGAACACACCCCTGGGTACAACCAAAGGATTATAAATTATAATAAAATTAGGGTAAAATGTAAAGGCATTAAGAAAAGTCGTCTTTTCTTGCAGTGCAGTTGCAAGGGTTTTCTTAACACTGCTCAGTCCTATCCTACCCTTACCGCTGTACCCACCAGGTAACCCAAAAATCGGACAAAAATACTGTAATAAAAATTATATTCAACTTTATTTAAATTATTTTTCTTTCTTACAAATCTTTTTGTAATCGATACATAGGTATATTATTATATATTAGGAACAGTAAAGTCACGAAAAAAGCTGACTTAATTTTAACAACACTAAGGAAGAAATAAGTCTGCCTTTAAGTTCGGTGCAACGAAATTTTACGAAATAAGGTATCCTTAATGTTTCTAAAATTCATTGTAGAAAGAATTAGGCCAATAAAAAAATTAATCTAAAAATACCTATAAAAACCTGAGAAGCTCAAAACTTTTAAGGTGCACGGCATTATTATCCAGGTTTTATCAGTAAACTTGTCAAAAAAATTTCGTGGGCTGTGAGCCTAATTTCGATTTATACAACATAGGTCTCGACATAGGTACCAAAAACTACAATATAACATCCCTTATAGATAACTTGTTGGTAGAGTAGTGTGTGGTAGATTTATTACCATTCTATTTCTAATTGGTCAGATTAATGGATTTTTAAAAAAAAAAGGTTCGGTTCGGTTCGGTTCTGTTAATAATTAATATTTGTCAAAATGTTCTCGTTTCTTCTGTTGTCTATATAGGTAGGTAGATTTTTTATCTGTTTTGTATTAAAGGTTGCTTGTTTCTTAAAATGGTTTTCCTCTGGTTTTTCTTTTTCTTTTACTGTCTCCTTTTGCATAAACTTGCGTTCCAAAAGAGGCCCCGAAAAGTTTTGTTCCCAGGGCCAAATGTCGGTCTAGTTCCTGTATAGGGCAAAGTATGTGCCACTTTATGACACGTCGAAGAATTTGGTATATTGTGTTTCCCCGTCATCATGCTGCATTCTAAGCAAGTCATACTTAGCACATAAACAAGTGGATATTGATTTAAAAATATATATATTTGAGGCCAGTAAATACGTTGTTCATATAGAAAATTTACGTGTATACTGGACTTTAAACTCAGAGTAAGAAAAAAAAAAGAGGAGCGGTAAACTCGGTTTGGGCGGTCATTCATTCATTTGTTGGTAAACAATTCATGCGTTACGCTGTTGTCGCCTCCTGTATCTTCTTCAAATTGTATAAATAATAAATCAGGTTCAACTTGTAACCAGCTGCAAAATATATAGTGCTTTAGTTTTGTTGACCTATTCAACCCACGCGATATTTTGTCCTACGCTTATTAGTCTGCGTCGCGTCGTTTTGTATTGTGAATTTTTGATTACATCATTCGAAAACCTTTCATTAACAAGAACATAATTTATGAACGGTCCCTTTCCCCAAGACTTTTACAAAACGTGGTAACAGCGGTATGACGTCATATTACGGATTTGGTGTTAGCAGGGCCGGGTTTGGTTTTGGGCTATGTAGACTACATTCCCATCGAAGAGGGGTTCTCTATCTTATTGTAGAGGACACTAAACTATTATTTATTGATCAAACAAGTCTAACTGATATATATTCAGGCTGAAAATTTGAAAAGGTTTTACCCGGAATATATTTTAAAGCAAAATAAAGTAATTTTTAAAAACATATAGGGCACTCCGAGGCGTAAAGATGAGTTATGGATTTGCAGACTTGGCCCCCTCAGAGCAAGTCCCGCCCCTCAGTTTTTCGTAAATTGGAACCTTTTAGTTACGAGACCTAGTTAGATTGCTTTTTATTTATCTTCTTTAAGATATTAGGTGTTAAATAAAATACTATTTTGTTTCTACCCGAAATCGGCAATACTGCATCATCTGATGACGTATTACATCTATATATATTTTTTAGTTTATCCTGTTTTTTCACAAACACAGCCCTTCTTCCTATTCATTGTGAAGTACAAATAAGTTATTTTTTGTATTAACAAAATAAAAAGACAGTTATAACCAACAAACTCAAAAACACCGAACCATACAACAGCCAACAGCACATTCCATAGAAAAAAATGTTTGATTGTGCTATTTTAAGCGTTGTTGCCATGTCGCGTCACCTCGCGTGTTGAACTTGCAGAAGAAATGAAGGGCAGTTTATATGTAGGGGCCATTCTTAAATAACATAATGCTTAAGGGGGGAGGGGGTGGTGGTAGCCTTGCAATACACTTAAAGGAATTTTGTTGTATTTTTTATTGAAAATGCTGGAAGGAGGAAGGGGGGTCAAAAATCCTGAATTATTGCGTTACGTAATTTTTCCCGAGAAGATAGTTATTAACATTAAAAACTTCGTGACATTTTTAAGTAACCCTGTATGCTGACCCGGAAAGCAATAGCTTGAGAAGGCATTGTTTGCGTCAAAAAAATGTTTGTTCTTTGTTTTTCTTAGATAATATTTCTTAGAAAAGCAACATCGCTTTTTAAGAAATATTAT
This sequence comes from Aspidapion aeneum, assembly GCA_963576565.1. Classification (NCBI taxonomy): domain Eukaryota; kingdom Metazoa; phylum Arthropoda; class Insecta; order Coleoptera; family Brentidae; genus Aspidapion; species Aspidapion aeneum. Next base: position 18,700,893 of record OY755041.1, on the reverse strand, counting down.
CTAACCTATATTTTATCTGATAATATATTTAAAAATTAGTTTTAGGGAATATGACAATTCGCAGCTGAACCAATTCTCCCCCGACCCAACTTGCCACCGACCCAATTTGCCGCCGGGGCAATTCGCCGCCGCCGTGGTTTAAGTTTGCAATTTTATTCATTTCTTATACTCTACAAATAATTTTAAAAAAATTTAATTTTTTTTTTCAAAAAGTACTTTTTTGAAAAACTAATTTTACAAAAAGCATTTTCTCGAAAAAAAAAATATTTTTGTGTAACTTTTTTTGTGTGGAAAATGGTGGTGTCTCTACGGATTGATTTAATTACGAGGACCATGTGATCAACACAGCAAGAGCTAAACCAAAATTATAGCTACGATACATGGATGACACATTTATTATATTGCCAGAAAATGATGACAAACTGCAGAATTTTCTACATCTTCTGAACGGTATTCGACCAACAATCAAATGCACAATGGAGATTGAAAAAGATTCGGCCTTACATTTTTTGGATATTCTTATCAAACAAATAGACAGAAACATTTAAACCACTGTATATAGGAAACCTACTTACAAAAGAATGGTTATACCGAGAAATTAATAAACTCAACGATCTTAAAACAAACCAAATGTAGCAAATTCTCAAAATAATATGTTCAAAGGGTTTCAGAAAATATAAGAGGAATAGCCAAACCCTAATAAGGAGTTTTGTAACCAAAACAAATCCAGAAAATCCCTTAAATATTAAGGAATGTATTTTCCAAATCCCGTGTGAGTGTGGTAAATCATATGTAGATGAAACCAAACGCCCTCTTCATGTTAGAGTAAATGAACATCTAAAAAGTACCCACTTAGGGGATATTGAAAAATCCGGTTTAGCGGATCATCCATGGTCAAATGATCACATGATTCAATGGTCTGAAGCTAAAGTTTTGCATAAAGAGTCACATTGGCGAAAACGAAAGTTTATTGAAGCTGCGTTTATAATGCAGAATGAAGAAGTTTTCAGTCAACCAAGCAGGGACATACCAACATATGGCAACCACATCTTAAGGAAAACAAGCGTCTTAATTAATTATTAATTATTAAAAAGGGGGGCGGGCTGGCACACCCGACTGCACACCAAGTAGTATAAGTAGTAGCCTTTAGACTGGATGGTTTAGTTTACTCTTGAAAACGGTTAGAGATACATACTAACCCAAACGTCGTGTTTAAAATAAATTTCAAACAAAAAAGTTTCCCTCAATTTTATTAGGCAAAGTTTTTGTTAAATAATTTTAATGTGATATTTTTTCTGAAAACGTTTTACAATTTAACTGAATTTCACAACACCTTTAAGTTTTAATTCCTACCAGTGTTTTAATGTGTTTTAACGTGTTAAAATAATTTGATTTATATATTAAGTAATACCATGGTTCCAATAGGCTTTAACGTGTTTAAATAATTTTATTTTGTTTTGTTCCTTTTTTACAAATATGGCTACTAATTTTAAATGTTGCAAAGGGAAGGAGCATAGTAGTTGGTTTTGTTTATCATGCAAAAACATATTTCACCAAGGATGTTGGGAAAGACGATCTAACTATGAAACTGTGAATGGGAATTTTATACTCTGCTCAAGAGCGTGTATGGAAAGAGCTGTGGAAGATAAGTCTATTGGGGATCCCACGATTTATTTTTGATGAGCTTAAATCTCTAATAAGAAGTCTAGAAATAGATAACCGTGATAAGGATGCATACATAGAAAAAATGAAAAGAAAATCAGTTTCTTTTTACGAAGACGCAGAGGAAGCAGAGCAAAGCTACTTAAAGCAAATAAGTGATCTTAAAGAAAAAAATAAAGAACTGCAAGAAAAGTTATTACAAAAAAAAAGTTGATGCACTTGGGTCAAGCAGCGAAAAGAAAGCTTTTTCCATCAAAACAATTAACAGTAATGCACAAACAAATTTGAACGCGACTTTAATGAACGAAAAGATTCTTATAACTTAAGTCAAGAGATCCAAGTAGCATCAATGGAAAAATAATTAAATCTTCTAAAAAATAATTTTAGCACTGACAGTATGCAACAAAAAATTGAAGAGCTCTTAAAGGATAAAAGTAACAACGAGAAACTTAGAGATATTTTAATTTCTAATCTTAATTGTGATAATAGAAATATCGAGAGTAAAGACAGTAATGCAAAGAAAAGTAGTAAAAATGATGTTAGTCTCGATAATGGCGATAATTATAAGAATACGGAACAGGTTGGTTGGAGTAAAAGCGATAATTTTACTAATAAAGTTTTAATACTTACAGATAGATATGGCAAATAGTTGCATAACAGTTTCTCTAAAAAGATGTGCAGTAAGTTTACTATATCAGTTTTTGGTAAACCCGGTGCCAATTTAAACAATATTATTGAGGGAATAGACCCATTTATAACAGACTTTAGTGTATTTGACTTTATTGTTTTATTTGTAGGTCCACGATATGGAAATATTACAGAGGAGAATATTTCTGCCTTGGCAAATAAACGTTTCCATTCGAACTTAATTATATTATGTACAACTCCTATTAAGATTAGCTTATTCTATTATCCAAATGAAATTATTACCCAAGTAACTAAAAATATATCTTATTTTAATAATTATATTAAACTGTTCTCATTTAATAATAATTCCTCTACACTATCAGAAAAACATTTTGGATTAAAATCTAAGTTTTTGAACAAAAAATTTTTTATCAGTAATGTATTATTTTTACTGTTTTTCGAACTTGAAACCACGCCTCAGGGATGGTACTACAATTTCAGAGTATTTTGAACGGAAAATCTACGACTGGTCTAGGTCAACTGGGCGCCGGCAACTGGGCGCTGAGCCAACTCGGCGCCGGACTAAAAATTTTTTTTTTGATAAAATATGTAGATGAAAAACAAAATATAATATTTCTATTAAAACATCTTTAAAAAATCCTTTACGCAATTTTTTTGAAATTTGTCGTTTGTTGAATCTTGGTAGTTGTAGTGTCTGGTAACCTGGTAACACTACAATTTACGTTTTTTATTACAACAATGGCGGGTCCAAAATGGCGGTTATTTTTATTTTTAAACTGATTTGTCTGAAACTTGAAAGTTTGCAGTGCCTGAGATCACTAGCTATAATTGTATCCTCAAACTTAAAAAAATCAAAATGGCGGATCCAAAATGGCGGATTTTCTTATTTACTAACCGATTTGTCTCAAACTTGAAATATTACATTGTTTGAGGTCATTTAACACAATTTTTTACTCAAACTTAAAAAAATCAAAATGGTGAATCCAAAATGGCGGATTTTCTTATTTACCAGCCAATTTGTCTCAAAACTGAAATATTATATTGCCTCAGGTATATATATATATATATATATATATATATATATATTTATCGGTTTCACAACGTTCTACGTCTTCCGATACCCAATCTCCACTCATTTCTGTTTGCCCATAATTCATCATCTAGGCCTCTTATTCTTATTTCACTGTCTATTCCTTCTCTCCAGCTTTTCCTCGGCCTTCCTCGATTTCTTCGGCCAGTTGGTTTCCATTGTAATATTTGTTTAGGTAGTCTTCCATCATCCACTCTTTGTACATGTTCGTACCACACCAGTTGTTTTGTTCTTATATCATCCACTAAAGTACGTTCAACCACTGTCATAATTTCTCTTATTCTTTGATTTGTAACTCTTTCTCTTTTTGATTTCCCTGCTGCTCTTCTCCAATAGTATATCTCCGTAGCGGAAAGCATTTTTTCTGTTCTATCTTTGATTGGCCATACTTCTGAGCCGTACGTAATAATACTTTTTACAATGGTGTTATATATAAGCTTTTGGTTATGCTTTGATATACTTTGGTCCCAAATTATTCCATTTAATAAAGTTATTGCTTTTCTTCCTTGTACGTTTCGATCTTTTATAGCTTTGTCTAGTGTTCCGTCAGCTGTAATTTTTAGACCTAAGTATTTATACTCATCACAGGAGTGAATTCGCTGCCCGGTATTTAAGATTAGATCCTGTTTCGTTCCACCAATACACATATACTCTGTCTTATTGATATTAACCTCTAGTCCCCACTTATTGTACTCTTCTTTCTGAGGTCGTCATGTCATAATCTTGAGCCACCACTATCTGATCATCGGCGAAACATAAAGTATATAAGGTGGTTTCATCTAACGGAATTCCCATGTTTTGGCATTTTTTCTTCCAGACTTGTTCCAAATATATTTTGAAGAGCGTAGGCGAGATACAGCAACCTTGTTTAAGACCTTTATTTACTTGAAAGCCTTTGGTTAGTTTTGCTTTTATTTTAACTTTTGCCTTACTATTGCGGTATAACTCTTTGATGGCCTTAATTAGTTATACGCTTATGTTTGTCTTTTCCAACGCTTTCCAAAGTAGATTTAGTGGTATACTATCATATGCATTCTGCAAATCTACGTAATGCAGCTCTTGTCCGTATGCAATTTTCTTTTCAATAACTTGGGTTATACAAAAGAGATGATCTGAAGTCGATCTACCCGCCCTGAAACCGGCTTGTTCTTCTGTCTCCATATCTTTATATTCGCTCTCCATTTTATTTCTTATTATTTTGCCATATATTCTGCTTAGCGTACTAGTTACAGATATACCTCTATAATTGTCACATATATCTTTTCTTTCTTTTTTGTGTATTGTGGATATATATATATATGACGTTTTCCACTCAGTTGGTACTACAGCTCCATTTAAATATTTTTCGAAAGGATTCCGTAATCTCCAAAACAGTTCTTCAGTGCCATATTTAATAAGTTCAGCTGGGGTATTTCCGGGTCCGGCAGACTAACCGCTTTTTAAGGTTTTGCACACGTTTTTACCTCAGAGATTGTGAGGGGTACTGGCGATCCCATCGTTCTAATGATATTGTCTCTTTCGTCTTCCTTGAATTCTGCTCTATCAATAGTTAAAAGTTTTTTAAAATGCTCATCTCATTCTTTGTCTGGTATTGGTGAAATAATATCTCTGCATGTTTTTCAGCTGCATGTTTTTCAGCTTTCGGTACTTCTCCTACCTCCTAAGTAAGAATCTATTTTCTGGCACTTTTCCAACCACGATTGATTTTTCTTATCACTGATCATTCTTCTTACCTTTGATTGCGCGATTTTTTATTCTTCTCTGCTTCTATCTGTCTCTTGGGATAAGTAGGTGTGATATAATTTCCTTTTTTCCTCTATTTCACTTTCAATCTCAGCATCCCACCAGTATGGTTTTGTTCTTTTAGGAGTTTCTTCCACTAATCCTAGTGCTTCTTTTGCAGTTTGATGGATGTGAAATGTGATACATTCGTATTCCTCATCTGGGGTTTCACCTGAACTTGAATTAAGTTTTTCGTTCAGTCTCTTTTTGTATACGTTTTTTACGCTGTCATGTTCTAGGCTTAGTAGCTTATATTGACAGTGAACAATTTTCTCCTTCACTGTATCATCAAGATGTTGTTGATTCAGGCTTCGGCCTTGATAAGGAAAGAAAATTTTGGTCTCCTGAAAATAGTGATCACTTCCGCATGTTGATCCACGCTTTGTTCTGACATCTTGAATTTTTAGTTTTGTCTTTTGTTTAGTGACAAAATAATCAATGACGGATTTCAGGTTTTGTGAGGTCCAGTTATATTTGTGTATTTTCTTATGTTGGATAAAACCGTTTTTCATTTTTAGGTCTAATTGCTCACATACTGTAATTAGTCGGTTTCCATTGTCATTAACAACATCTTCTCCATATTGGCCAACTGTCAGATCATTTACTCTGTTACCTGTTCTACTATTTAAATCTCCCAATATTACAGTTTCTCTAGATGTACTTACTGCTGATAGTTCATTGTGGATTTCTTCAGAAATATTGTCTTTCACGGCTACATTTGCATCGTCATTATACGCATAGATTCCAAAAATCGTAAGTCTCATTCCTTTTATTTTTATATTCATTCTTATTAGCCGTTCATTTACTGCTTCCCACTTATTGATAAATTTTCTAAATCTTTTGTTGCCCAAAATAGATACTCCTTGTTGAGCATGTTTTTCTTTTGCCACTCCGCTATAGAAATGGTCATATTGTCCTAGGTTTTCAGATCCTTTTCCTTTCTTCTTCGTTTCTGTTAGTACAGCAAACCTTAATTCTGCTGCACTCGTGTACTATTTCATTCACTTTTCTACTCATTCCTTGTACGTTCCATGTACCAAAAAACATATTCCTGTTTCTTTGCTTGGTTCGTCAGGTTTTTCATTTCTTTCCGAGGCGTTTGATTGGGTTTTTAACAGTGTACGTTTTTTTCCGGGTATCAGAGAGTTAGTCTAATGCCCCAACCCCCAACCTGGATGACCAGGTGATTTTTGATCGAGGTTTTCTTCCCCTAGCCTTTGACGATTCCAACGCCGGTACTACAAAGCAGCATCTTATTCACCTGTGATCCTAGGCAGGAGCCCTTACAGGGTGCTATCATCCGGGCCAGATGAACCCTGGTTTTTTTTTACGAGGTTGTTACTCCTCCCTCTCCTCCTTTTTCGTTAGTGCAATGGGACTCCAGGCTTGAGACTGGTATAGCGGAGTTGCTTAAGGGCATTTAACAAAATTTTTTACTCAAACCTAAAAAAATCAAAATGGCGGATTCTCTTATTTACTAATCGATTTGTCTCAAACATGAAATATTACATTGCTTGAGGTAACTTTAACAAAATTTTTTACTCAAACTTAAAAAAATCAAAATGGCCGATCCAAAATGGCGGATTTTCTTATTTCCTAACCGATTTATCTCAAACATGAAACATTACATTGCTTGAGGTCATTTAACAAATTTTTTACTCAAACTTACAAAAATCAAAATGGCGAATCCAAAATGGCGGTCTTTCTTATTTACTAACCGATTTGCCTCAAACTTGAAAAATTACATTGCTTGAGGTCATTTAACACAATTTTTAACTTAAATTTAAAAAAATCAAAATGGCCTATCCAAAATGGCGGACTTTCTTATTTATGGACCGATGGGTACCAAATATAGAAATTGGCGGTGTTTTAAATCGCTGATTATAATTTTTGAATTAAACTTAAATAAAAAATCCAAAATGGCTAATTCAAAATAACGAACTTTCTTATTGATTAACCGATTTGTCTCATACTTTAAAGATTACAGTGTAAGGTCACTTAAAAAAATTTTTTACTTAAACTTAGAATAATCAAAATGGCGGCATTATCATATTTGGAACTTAGTGCTTATGTGTTGTTTGAAGGTGCTAAATGTGATTTTTAGCTAAAATTAAAAAAAAAAATTAAATGGCGGATCCAAAATAGTTTGCTTTAGGTAATCTTAATTCAATGTTTAACTCAAACTCAAAAAAAAATATATGGATTCAAAATGGCGCACTTTTACAATTATGGACTGATATGTATGAAATTTCAAACTTTGAGGTGTTTAAAGTCCTTGGTTATGAATGTTGACAAAACCCTAAGAAAAAAACCAATATGGCGGATCCAACGTGGCGAACTTTTTTATTTATTAATCGATTTTTCATATAACATACAAGTGTAATTTCCTTATGGGATGACCCCTTTTTTTCTTTATATTTGTTTAGCTGCTTTTTAAGCCATTTCTATTTAACTAAGCAATTAAAATCTAAATGTTTCTTCTTTTAAATTTCTCGTCTCTTGGTTTCCAAAACAAAAACAATTGCACCTACCAGTGGTGTATATAAGGGGGGGCCCGGGCCCCCACCCGAAGCTAAGTTTTTTTAGGTATTTTCCACAAATTTCATGAATAAATTCATAAAATATCATAAAATACGGGCTCATGGGGTTTCGGGCCCCTCCCCAAAACTGTCTCGGGGAATTTTTTTCGCAATATATACTGCAACTCGAAAGCAAAAAAAGAATTTTTATATATTTATATTTTTTTTAGTAAATAAGGAAATCGGCCATTTTGGATCTGCCATTTTGATTTTTTTAAGTTTGAGTAAAAAATTTGGTCAAATGACCTTAAGTAATGTAATATTTCAAGTTTGAGATAAATCGGTCAGTTAATAAGAAAATCCGCCATTTTGGATCCGTTATTTTAATTTTTTTAAGTTTGAGTTAAAAATTGTGTTAAATGACCTCAAGCAATGTAATATTTCAAGTTTGAGACAAATCGGTTAGTAAATAAGAAAATCCGCTATTTTGGATCCGCCATTTTGATTTTTTTAAGTTTGAGTAAAAATTTTTGTCAAATAACCTCAAGTAATGTAATATTTCAAGTTTGAGACAAATCGGTCAGTTAATAAGAAAATCCGCCATTTTGGATGTACCATTTTGACTTTTTTAGGTTTGAGTAAAAATTTTTGTCAAATGACCTCAAGCAATGTAATATTTCAAGTTTGCGACAAATCAGTTAGTAAATAAGAAAATCCGCCATTTTGGATCCGTTATTTTAATTTTTTTAAGTTTGAGTTAAAAATTGTGTTAAATGACCTCAAGCAATGTAATATTTCAAGTTTAAGACAAATCGGTTAGTAAATAAGAAAATCCGCTATTTTGGATCCGTCATTTTGATTTTTTTAAGTTTGAGTAAAAAATTTTGTGAAATGACCTCAAGCAATGTGATATTTTAAGTTTGAGACAAATCGGATAGTAAATAATAAAATCCGCCATTTTGGATCCGCCATTTTAATTTTTTTAAGTTTGAGTAAAAAATTTTGTTAAATGCTGGAAAGAAAATCCGCCATTTTGATTTTTTTAAGTTTGAGGATAAAACTGTAGTTAGTGATCTCAGGCACTGCTAACTTTCAAGTTTCAGACAAATCGGTTTAGAAATAAAGAAATGCGCCATTTTGTAGTGTTACCAGGTTACCAAACACTACAACAGTCGACTTAATGGATTTAACTTTACTTAGCAAAAACAAATTTCAAAAAAATTGCTTAAAGCATTTTTTAAAGATGTTTTTATATAAATAATATATTTTTTTTCATCTACACATTTTATCAAAAAAAAAAAAAAATTAGTCCTGCGCCGAGTTGGCCCGGCGCCGAGTTGGCGGCGCCCAGTTGTCTCGTTCCGCCTACGACTGCACGGAATAGATTTCCAAAAGATGACATTTTTATTTCTAAAGTTAATTTAAATTACTCTCATGTTGCACATTAGGGTAAACCAAATCTTTGCAGCTATTTGACATGTGAGTATTAAAAAAATACACTTAAACCGGTCGGTATCAAGTCTATAGACTTGATACTTAAACCAGGTCTAAAATGCTAAGTGTTAAGGTCTTAGTAAATACTAGTGTATATATATATGTCCCTTGTTTAACTAAACAGTGTCTTTTAATATCTTAAAAATCTCGTAAAAAAATACAATTTTACTTACTGTCAAAAACCCACAGACATGAAATATTTGGTTAAATTATTTGGTAAAATAGGTTTTAAGCACACGGATGTAGAAAAATTGGTCTAGAAGTTAGATGTTATATCAGTTATATATCAAATAAAATTATAAAGAAATAGCATAAATCTACGGATCACCAAACAAATAAAACCTTCTTGTTTAGAACTACTTACTGTGTAGCATTTGAACTACTTACTAATTAGTTCGCTATGTTTGTGCTAATAATTGTTGTCTCCTTTTTATCTATTATTTTTTTAGGAAAAATTATTTATTTTGGTATTAAGGTTTTGTTAACGGAATGTTTTTGTTGATATTTTCTTTTAATATTAACTGTTTAAACACGCAATGTTTTTGTTAATATTTTTCGGAAGCTCTCTTGGAAGACATAGCAGACAAGCCCGTGCAGCAATGGCTAGAGAAGGTATTGTTTTCGACGATTTTTTTTTGATAACGCCGAAAATGTGTTATTTCGGTGTATTTTTACCTATCCTAGCAATATCGGCGTGATGTCTGTCTGTGTGTGTGTTTATGTCTGTCCGTAACACGATAACTCCTAAATCGCTGATCCGATTTTCATGAAATTTTCAGGTAAAATAGTGTTCCATACTGTAACGAGCTGATGAGCTTAATGACAGTTAAAAGTTTTAAAAATATCCCAACCCTTTAAAGAAAACTAATATGCGGTTTTTTGAATATAGTAGAGCATATTTATAGGAGCTTTGTAGGAGTTTTCGTTTCGGAGAAATTTACAAAAAACTGTTTTGAAGGCTGATATAGCATGGAGTTTACTTAGAGTGTGCTAATGGGCTAGGAAGGTATAAGCTCCGTCATGGATCCATTTATTTTTATTTTAATTTCTTGCAGACATCTAAACTATCTTATCTAATAATAAAAATGTAATTTTTATAATAAATACCCAATCATTTGACAAAAGCAGATGTTATTTTTTATAAATGCCTTTTTACCTCACTTCTCCATCTTTGAAAATCCTTATTATCTTAAAAATAAGGGAGAGTTGAAACCAATGCTAAATAAACTTTTTTGCTTCATTTGTACAAATATTGTACCTCATATGATTTACGCCCTGTAGAATAAAATTCCCACCTAACTTTATAAATTCTTTGCTTACGGTGAGACAAAGAGTCTAAATTCTAAGAAACGCAAAAAGATTTGAATAAAAAAAGAAAAGCCCATCAAAATACAAATTACGACCGTCTGCGGATATGAATGTAAAAGAGCCGCTTGGGCACTATTTTATTACGCCTACGAAAAACGAAACTAAAAAACATAAGTCAAGAGTTATTCAAGAGCTAAACTTGAACGCATCTTTAAATGCATGAGAACTTTACCAATTAATTTTTGGCGACGATGTTAGGTAATATAAATCTCGACACGTTTTGCGATGCGATGCATCGACTAATGCACGTATAAAAACATAACCCTAGATATAAAAGCAGGCACGCACTGGGCCATCGGGCGATCGCTTAGTGGGCAGTACACAAGAGTTGGCAAGTCGGCTTGAAAATCTGCAGTTTTAGAAGATCTGCGTGTTAGAGTACGTTACGACACTCCGCTCGCAAACACGGATTTGTCCTGTGTTTGTGTTTCCAAGTTGCGCGCGCGCTACTTGCAAGCCGTTTGCCAGAAACAGCTTTCTTCGGCTCCTCTTTGTGTGTTCGCAGATCCTTTGGGACGGCATCGGCAGTTTGTTGTCGAGTTTTCATTTTAATGCGTGTTTGCTGTTTTTCCGTGGATTGTAGAAAGTTTCGTTGAAAAGAATTCAGCGAACGGCGCACATTGGAGCGCAAGCGGAGTGTAAGCGGCGTATTCGCAGAGCAGTTTGGTGTATACGCACTTCAATATAAGGCACAGAAGTATGTAAATCTATGCAATGGGTTGTATGTACATACCAAAACATTAGGCAGCCTCCTATCCTGGGACTGTCAGGCAGATGCCCGCATTCCGCAACTTAACGTGTTTAGTCACAGCCTTCGTAAACTAACGAGCCACGAACCAGAAGAAACGGCAACACAGTAGGTGGTCCGATCATTTTAGTCCACGTGCGTCGCCCACCACTCTAGTTAGTGGACGTCTCCGCGCAGAAAATGTTTTTTTAAACTTTTAGTAAATTTTGATTTATATATTTACCTGCAGCAATTCATCCCTTAAGCGTAAGATTGAAAAAATTATGAAATAAATGCCACTAACCGATATTGATATGTTATTTTGATATAGTGAATATGTTATTTTTGTGTAACAATTACAAATTATTTTTTTGTTATTTTTACTTTAGATCTTAGCTTTTTAGAGTAATTAAGGAATGTACTACTTGGGGGCAACCCTGTTATTGTACCTAAATAAATAAATAAATAAAAAGACTGTTTTGGTTTTAGTGAGATGTGTGGTGAACTTAAAATTATATTAGCTACTTAATAAAAGCTGTATAAGAAAGACCTTTTGTACACCGGCAATAAGTGAGGTTAGATGTTTTGTTTTTGTTTGGCATTTTTGGTCTGTTTTTTCTTTTTACGTTTTAAACATGCCTCGAAAGTGTTGTCAGACATGACTGTTATCAGACATGAGTGTTGTATACCCGGTTGCAAAAGTAACTATGCATCTGTGATTAATGAAGAGGGCCATCAAAGAACTTTTAGCTTCCCAAAATAAAATGACCTAAAAAATGCTTGGCTTCGGGCCATACACAGAGAAGATTATGTTGTGACTGCATCTTCAGTAGTTTGTTGGAAACATTTTGACAAGAGTGGCGCTGTTAGAACAATATATGGGTGATGATTATTTTGATGTTCTTCAAAGAAGCGGACTTTTTAAAGCCGCCCTAATACCTAATACGTACCAAATATAGTTTTAGTTAACTATACGAAAAACACAAACAGCAATACAGCTTCTGAAAAATTGAAACATTCAACATCTGCACCAAATACTTCAAAAAGTAAGGAGCAGAAGAAAAGAAAACTATCAACATTGTGACATTGTGTCAATAGTAATGGTAAAAAGCCTAATGGAAACGAATAAACTATTTAATCAACAATTTAAAATCTGTAAAACAGGGTAAGTGCATTTAAAGTTTAAATTAACATGTTACCACTTAAACTGGATTCATAGTTCTGTAAAGTAAGCAGTAAGACATAAGAAACTATCCCACATACATCCTGTTGTTCAAACTTGACAATAATAACATAGCAGTAAGAAGTAGGAAAGGAACCATTTTTATTTCTTACTGATCACTTCATACTGCTTACTTTACGGTACTATGAATCCAGTTTTAGGATTCTTCTCATAATTTGTTTAAACATATTTCTCTTCTATCTGTTTTTTTCTAGGTTTCATTGCATTTTTTTAAAATGATTAAGGGCCACTGATATTTATTTCTAATTGTTTTTGTCTGTTTTTAAAAATCAAATGTAACATGCTTAAACACAGTTTATTAGTTTAAAAAAAATACAAAATCGCTACTAATCAAAACAAATAGCAGATGTTTATATCTCCGCATATATATATCGGCCCACCAGCCGGCCCATTTGCGATGTTGCCTGTTCTGGCTCTTGGCTCGTTAGTTTACGAAGGCTGCGGCTTAGTGCATCGCAGCCTTGGACTGTATATCTGATCCACAGTCCCTGGACTGCAGGCTATATTATGTGAATGGGCACCATAACCAACGAAGCGTTAAATAAAGCTAAGTACAATAGTAACTTTATTTTTTAGTCTCGTCATATGTTTTTTTATATTTCCTTAGTTTAATCTTTTGATTTTTATTTTTTATTGCAAGTATTGTAAATTGCAAAGGAGAAAAGTAAGTAATAGTTTATAAAAGAAGTGCGGTTATTTAACTAAACTTCCAGTTTTTGTGTTTTTGCCTAAAAGTTAAGCAACATGGCAAAAATTATACTCACTTATTAGTTTTAGTGATATCCGTTTAAATCAAAGTAGTAAGTATTTTAACTAAACTACGCCATCCAGGATTTACAAATCCACAGTATTTCTTAGTTCAAATTTAATATGACGAGGCTTGTGTGTCGCCCAGGCCGTGTTTTAGGCCCAGTTCGGGCCTGTATAAAATATTATTCTACTGCTTACATAACGTTGCAAAGGTTAAGTTAGGTTAAGTTAACATATTTTTGTGAGACTTTAATATAATACCAAACGAATTGGTTAAAATCGATGGGCTTTATACGAGTATACTAAACTGCACTGAAATGTTTGTTATACCTAAATTGCATTTCTCACAATTTTTGGGTCTAATTATCCTTTCAGATTTTTGTCTTAGGTTGTCCTATACCTAATGTATTGCCCTAAAACCCTCCAGATACATTCTGTAATATTTTGATGGTGAAATCTCAAAGAATTTGCTTCTACAATAGTATAAAAATATCATATTTGAAGTAGGAACTCATTTTTTATTTTAAGTATCTTATACAATTTACGAATAATAGTTCTTAAACTAAAAATGTTTCTTGGGTTGAAAAACTGCTACATGATATTTGTCTAACCTTGACTTGGTTTATAAGTAATATTGTAAGTATAGTAAATTGATAATTTTCGTCTTACATTCACTATTTCTTACTAGAGTAAAATTAGCTACGATTAACCCAATAAAAGCAAATAATGAGTAAAAGTTTCAAAAATTTAGTACCCGTAAATTAAAATTCAAACAAGTTTTCGTGGCTAATCGGGTAAAAAGAAAAAATAAGGGTTTTTTGTTTCTCTAGTACTTTTCCGTGGGTAGCTCGAAAGCTTAACCTCACGGGGGTCCAAGATCTAATGGACACCTAATAAGTGTTGACAATTAACTATTTCGTCCTTATGGGACTCCTCAGAATACTGCTGGTCGATGTGACACCCTTCATAAATTAAGTATACGGCTTTATCTCTGACCTTACATTAGTGAGAAAACAAAGGCATGTACCCAACAAGAAGCGCCATCTACCGAAATACGAAAGAAACTAAAACAGCAGCATGCGAGTAAAACTGCTATATCATCGATCGATGAAAGTATCGATTGAAAGAAAGGATCCATACCGTGACCTACGACACACATTGCATATCTAGATCAGGTCAACGCTAATTGGGTTTGGTCATCATTTCTATCAGTCTGCAAAATTTCAGCTTTGTAGCGTGTCTGGAAGTACAGTAGAATTCTAATGCTCTAGCCATGAGTGAGTGAGTGAGTGGCAAATTCGACGTTTTTTAAAATTCCGTAACTAGTTTACTGCCTTATGGAAGTCCATATTTGAAATGGCTCAGTACTAAAGAGCAAAGAGACCTAGAAATCTACAAGGAAACCAGAAGACAGCTAAGAAATCTGATACGCACGGAAAAAAATTATATGTTCGCGCGAAAATGCCTTGATATAAATACACACGTAGGAGGTAGAGTCCCTGTATGTGACAGATATTGGATATCTGTCACATACAGGGACTCTAGTAGGAGGTAGGTAGAGTTCTGAAGTATGGAAATTCATTGCAACGTTAAAAAACCCAACAAAAGAAAAAGTAAACATCCAGATCATCAAACCAGAACAATGGACAGAACACTACAAGAGACTGCTGCAGGAAACAAGACCCGAATATCTGTCAGCCTCTCCGAGGAGAGACATAGAAGTACATGGAGAGGAAGTGATTATCGAAAAATAAATTATAAAGAATAGTATTAAAAAGTTTAAATCCGGAAAAGCTAGCGGACTGAAATGCTCAAATATGGATCAGAAAAACTACTAGAAAATCTCACATATATTATCAATCAATGCATAAACGGGTATCCAGTACCTGATGATTGGAAAATAGCATTCACATCCTCATTACATAAAAAAGGAAACAAGCTGGATTGCAACAACTACAGAGGAATTTCAGTAACCAGTACTCTAAGTAAATTGTAAGGTAGGATTCTTAGAGACCTAATAGAGAATGATTTTCATGACCAAGAAGAAGAAGAGCAAAGTGGGTTTCGTGCCGGCAGATCTTGTAGTGATAATGTTTTTTGTCTCAAACAAGTAATTGAGAAAAGGAGTGTCAGAAATATAGAGACTCATGTTACCTTTGTGGACCTACAAAAAGCATATGATACCGTTCTAGTAGAAAAATTATGGACAGTGTTAAAACAATCTAATATCAATCATACATATATAAAAGCGATAAAAGAACTTTACAAAGGGTCAAAATCTAAAAAAAAATTATGAATCGACTTTCAATAGAATTCCAGATAACGAAAGGCTTAAGACAGGGATGTTG
This sequence comes from Aspidapion aeneum, assembly GCA_963576565.1. NCBI lineage: Eukaryota > Metazoa > Arthropoda > Insecta > Coleoptera > Brentidae > Aspidapion > Aspidapion aeneum. Next base: position 18,685,262 of record OY755041.1, on the reverse strand, counting down.
TACCTCTGCAACTCTTTTTAAAATATATATCGCAGTAGCTCTAAAAAACTAGAAACGACACGGCATGGGAATACAACTTAACGACCGATTTACCATATACACACTACAGTTTGCTGACGACCAAGTAATTGTAGCTAATGATAAAGAAGACATGGAGTATATGATGAGAAAGTTAACGGAAGAATATCAGAAGTGGGGGTTAACAGTGAACGTGGACAAGACACTATACTTATGTATTGGAAACGAATCAAGTGAGTTAGAACTAGACAATGGACCAACAATATCTCCATGCAATGAGTATGTATACTTGGGTGTCACATTGACTGTAAAGATCTAGAAAAAAAATAGTAAAAGCAAAAAAGGTAATTGGTTGTCTTAACAGTATTTTATGGAGCAGAGGGAAAAAAGAATGTAAAATTTAACATATATGAAACAATAGTGAAAAGCTCGCTGCTGTATAGAATAGAGACTTGTCGCGTAACAGAAAAATACACAGCAAAAATGGAAAGTGTCGAAATGGATGCAATAAGAAGATCAATGAGAATATCTAGAATAGATCATATAAGAAATGAGATCATAAAAGAAAGAATGGGAATCGAGGGAAGCATAACGGATGACATCACTAAAAGACAACTGATATGGTACGGCCATGTGCAACGGATGAACGACGAAAGATTACCAAAGCAGGTCCTAGAATGGCAACCAATAGGGCGCAGAAAAAGAGGGCGTCCAAAACTGGAATGGCAACGGTCAATACAAAGATCAATGAGTCAAAAAAACCTGACGGAAGGGGTGGAGAATAGGCGTTGGACAACGTAGAAAAACGTTCTAAACCGACATAGTAGTAGTATGGAAGTCCATGAAACTTGGAGGGAGTCTTAACCCTATTAAGGTCTACGACATAGTTTGAGTTTGATAGCTCATTCTATATACAAATCGCTCTATAACGTTCTGCGCCGTCTTCTGATTTCCAGTCTCCATTAGTCTGGGTTGGTCCAGATATTCTCATCTACTCCTCTTTCTCTGACGTCTCTGTCTATTCCTTCTCTCCAACTCAGTCTTGGTCTTCTTCTCTTTCTTTTTTCCTGTGGTGTCCAGTTTAGTATTTAGTCTTTGTACGTGTCTATACCATCTAAGTTGGTTAATTTGTATGTCTTCCATTCTTTTGTGTTTAACATAATTTCTAGAATTCCCTCATCTCTTACTCTTTTCAGTTTTGTTTTGCCGGCAGCTCGCCTCCAATAATCCATTTCAGTGGCTTCAACTGACTTGTGGGCTTTTCCTTTCAAGGGCTATGCTTCACTACCAAAACTGATGACACTTTTCACTATGCCGTTGTAAATTTTATGTTTGTTTTGTTTCGATAGAGCGTTATCCCAGAAAATACAGTTGTCTAATTGCTTTTCTTCCTTGGTTATTTCTGTGTTTAATTTCTGCCGTCATTAGTGATGTGAATTTCCAGATAATTGTAATTTTTGCATTGTATTATCTGATGTTGTTGTTTCAAGATAAGGTCCTGTTTTTCCCCACCAATGTACATAGATTTGCTTTTCGGAAGATTTACCTCCAGCCCCCACTCACTGTGTTTTTCAATTAATTTTCGGGTCACATATTCCACATCGTGGTAATCTACAGCCAGGACTATTTGATCATCAGCGAAGCAGAGAGTAGTATACAGTAAATAATTGTTCAGTGGTATTCCCATCTGTTCGCAGAAGGGCCTTATACAACTCAATGGTTCGGAGTTTCTTTTCCGAGTTTTTAGGGCTTGTACTAAATAGATCTTAAACAATGTTGATGACAAGTAACAACCCTGCTTTTGACCCTTGTTGATGTTAAACCCCTTTGATAATATCTGCCCTGCCATATCTCATTCCGAAGTAGAATTATAAATAGGTCAAATATGGGCTGAAATGGTTCAAGAAAAGGTGGTGGTACAGCAGTTTGCGCGAACTTGGTAAGGCACTGCTGTACCCACAGATTCAAAAAAAAGTTATTTTTTACAAAAATACTAGGTTATACTCAAACGCTACAAAACACATTATTTTATGAGAGCCATTGTCGTAAAGCACAAAAGATATAATTTAGACACGCAGATGGTTACGAAAGAGTTAAAACTCTATTGAAAGATAAAATTTACCACCGAGGGAGGGTTTACCATCGACAAAGTTCCTTTTAACATTTTAATAAGAAGGTAAATGTTTTGCACATTTTGGGGATACCAATTAAACTTTTTGATCGTTTGTTTAAAAATAAAATTTGTCGTACCACTCTAAATTGCAAACTAATCCCATACTAATTCTTATCCAAATACCTTTTTTTTACTTATTATTCCGTTGTCCTGCATACAGGGAATTTATCCCTTTCAAGTGCTTGAATCCCTAATGCTCCTCTAATGGTGTGTGGTCATAGACACACCAAAATAATACCATTTGGTGCAGGGAAATCTAATATTGATAATTTTTTATAAAAAACGTAACAGAATCATAAACATGTCACCCAGTCGATGGTCACCCAGGTGATGTCGGTATAAGGGAAAATAAATTGCTAGATTAGTCATTAAATTAAAATGTTAAACCTACGTTAGCAAGATATTCCCTATAGATTAATAAAAAATTCATAAGCTACTGGTAAACTTCTTGAAGTTCTGCTAGTTTTTGAAATTTATATTTAGTACAAGACAAAAACTTGAATCACGTCAAAAGAAACCTCAAGTCGCCTGAAAGTTTTTTAAACCACTATATATTTAAGCAGTGCTAATACTTATGAACCCATTTTGGGATGCCTCTGGATTTTCCAATAATGTTTTTGTTTTCTAAACTATTCGAACCGTACTCAAAAAATTTCCACTACTACTCGTAAATATATCTTTAAATTTCGTAAGTGGGCTACTTTCTACGCAGGAATTGCCAAGTTACTTGGCTTGAAATTTACTTGGCAAGTACTTGGCAAGGTCCAAGTCTTGTCCAATTTAATTCTGTGTCACACTACTTGCTCTGTTAAAAATGAGAGTTTATTCTGACTAACGACCTTTGACTTCCACCAGTTTTCTGACAAGCGATGAAAAGTGCAAATAACTATTCAAAGCAGTGCGAGTCGCTGCACATATTACTCGCTACTTGCCAAGTAATTTGCAAGAATTTGGCAAGTAGCGCTTATTGGGAAGCCCGGTTAAAGCAAGCTCATATTTTCCCTATCGACGTTTGCTACAATTTTTACAAAAAAAAATTGTAATGTTGTATTGGTAATTACAAGTTTTCGACAGGTTTTTGTTTTTATATTAAACTTTTTACGATTGTGGTAGTTTAATCTAGAGTCCCTGTATGTGACAGATATTGGCGGAATGTTCAATGTTCAATGTACTTTATTGCCATAAGATTTACTTGGTAAATATAGACAGTGTCAGGTAAAGGGTAACATAAAAGAACAAAATAAACTAATTTATGCAATTAATCTATGTAACATAAATAAAGATAAGTTTTACAAATTACAAATTTTAGAGTATATGGGTGGTATTTCTTTTTCACTCTTCTCGGATTTAACCTCCTCTCGAAGTTAAAAACTCCCTTACTGAGTAGTATGCTTTATTTATAAGCAGTTTTTTAAGTTCCCCTCGAAATTTTTTAAAGCTTTGCAAGTTTTTTATGGTATTTGGAATTGCATTAAAAAGTGTTGCACAAAAGCAGTATGGACTCTTAGCATATAATGACAGATTGTAATTAGGTATTCTAATATTTGAACTAGACCTTGTATTATGAGTATGAATTGTGTTTACGGATGGAAATTTTTGTTGCTGTTTTTTCACAAATAGTGCTGCTTCAAAAATAGGATAGATGGAGCTGTCATTAGATTATTTTCCGTAAACACAGGTCTGCAAAAATCCTGATGTTTTAGTTTAAATATAAGTCTCAGTAATCTTCTTTGCAATAGAAGAATGCGTTCAAAGTTTCTACATTGACCCCAAAACACAACTTCGTATCTTATGTGATGGTATCCTAAGGAGTAGTATACGTTAATAAGCTGTTTAGTTGTGAGTAAGTTCTTTAGGTTCAAAATTGCAAAAAAAAGTAGAGTTTAGTTTTCCTGCCACAAAACTGCAATGATTTTCCCAAGTTATCTGTTCATCAATTTGAAGTCCTAAAAAAGAACAGTTCTCAAATTTGATGATGTCATTGTTTTTTATTTTAGTTTTATATCACTAATCAGTTTCCTTTTACGGAAAACAATGTAGTGAGTTTTAGAGGGATTGACCAAGAGTTTGTTTTTTTCACAACATTTGCCAAAGACTTGAAGAATAAAGTTCGACATACTTTCAAGATGATCTTCTAAGCAGTTACTACTATAGTGCAGTCGTCTGCATATAAAACTATGTTTATGTTTTTACACTGATCCATAATGTATTTGATCATGTCGTTTATAAAAAGTATATAAATTAAAGGCGATAAGACACTACCTTGAGGAACCCCAAAATTAGGAGTAGAATATTATTCCAACAATATATATGTCACAATCTATCTAAGGCTGTATACAGATATGTATTCCACGCAAAGACTTCTAAAACTGTATAAGAATGTAAACCTTTTATCAAAAAGATCCACAGTGCGGTTTTAGAGAAAATCTACGTCTTTAAGCTTGTAAACCTTTTACCATATCAAGTGAAATGATAAGAGTTTATTCTAAATTTTACATAAAAAAAAAGAACTTTTCATTTAAGACGCCTTACTATGCAAAAAAATTTAGCAAATCTTTTAGTTGGTGTGTATGCTACAAAACAAACTAAAGTGAAAAAATTAATTAGTAGATATTTAAAATAGAGACATTTTGGATATTTTGTCTTTAGGAATAAGACAAATTATTTCTGGAACATCAAAAATCAAATTTAAAAAACGTATTTTTTCGATAGTATGTTTTCATCTTTTCCCAATGACTGCTTTCAAACAATATTTAATTTTTCTCGATATTTAGTTTAGTTTCAGTTTGCTTGAATATATTGATGTACTTGAAGACAAACCGTACGTAAAATTAAGCAAAGAATTTTCTTTATCTTATACAGGACCACATAAAAATGTTTTAATCGATATGTGAAGACAACCGGAATCAATAAGTATATGACCCATATAGAGCAGCAGAGAAGCAGCCGGCGAGCTTTGCAACATTGAGGGGCAGATGGCGCGCGATATTCAGGGACTACTAGTACGATTTCGGTGCATGTGCGAATTCCGAGGTTCATGTCTATCATATAAATGCCATTAGATCATAGTACTTGCAGTAGCACACCCAGGAATATGTCTCGGGGGGGGCCCGAGGCCTTATGATGTCGTATTTCATGCTATTTTTTGTGTTTATTCATGAAATATGTGGAAAATATATACAAAAATCTTGGGCTTGGGGGGGGCGGGCCCCGGGGCCATGGTACTTGTCTCTGAATATGCTACTCAATGTTGCAAAGGTTGCCAGTTGCCACTCTATATGGATCATATACTCATTGCCGGAATCCAACGAACTATAGTAAACAATTTATAAATTTTATAGAACAAAAAAATATTTTAAAACGAAAAAATATTTTAAGTCGAGAAAACGTTTGTTTAGTTATAAGTAGTGTGTAAATGGTTTAGTTCTTAGAGTAATAAATATATAAAGAGAAGTAGTCAACCGCGGCCCCATGTAAATTTTCCCTATTCGTGGCGGTCATTCCTGAAAACTTAGAATTTACAGAATCCCCGGCGATGGCAACATAGCTGCGTTACTGGAATCATCTCGTTGAAACCAAAGTGGGCTGAATTTTCACAATATTTTCATAAACATAGCACTTCTTGATTATTTTTACGTCCAACTAAGTTCTTTTTTACAAAAATAAAACTCAACACAGAGTAAAAAAACACCAAAATTCAATACACCGGGTCCGACGATCAAGACAACACTGCATTTAATACAAACACATACACACAACTCCAAAAATTTAAAAACCTCAAAATTTTAAGTAAGGCATTGCAAAGGTTTTGAACAATATTCCGCATATTTTACTATTTTAAAAATTAAATATTATCCAATTCCTTTAAAAAAGAAGTGAATCATAACAAAAACATTTCATGTAAAAAAAGCCAAGTACGCGGCATTCCGTAAAAAGAATTGAGATAAAAGTAAAGTCAACTTCTCAAATTCAAATTTCAAAATGAAAGTAAGAAACTAGTTTGGAAATGTTTTTCTAAACTTGGCTATTACGGCTGTAAATGACTCTTAGGCACAGTGCTAAATTGAACATAAAGAAGTTCGGCTGTAATAGCAAAGTTTCGAAAAACATTTCCATCTAGTAAAAATCTTTCATTATGAAATTTGTATTGGAGAACTTGGCCTTACTTTTATCTCAATTCTTTTTACGGAATGCCATTTTCGCGTACTTGGCTCTTTTTTTACATAAAATGCTTTTGTGTTGATTTATTTTAAACAGGACGTTTCAGTAAGTAAGTATCTCTAACCGTTTTCAAGTGTAAACTAAACAATCCAGTCTAAAGGCTACTACTTATACTACTTATACTACTTGGTGTGCAGTCGGCCCGCCCCCTTTTTACGTTCCTAGCCCGCACAACAACGGCTAGATTGTCTATTGTTTTCAACAAAAAATTTTTTTTTAGAAAACACCGAAAATTTGTTATTTGGGTGTACTTTGACCTACCCTAGCAATATCGTCGTGATGTCTGTCGGTGTTGTGTGTGTATGAATGTATATCTGTCCGTAACGCGATAGCTCCTAAACCGCTTAACCGATTTACATGAAATTTTCAGGTAAAATAGCACTTGATACTGCAACGAGCTGATTAGATTTTAGTCAAAATTCATCAATGCTGCTGACAGTTTTTTGACAGTTAAAAAGTTAAAAAAATGCTAACTTTTTAACGGAACGTCGCATCAATATGCGGTTTTCGGAATATAGTAGCGCGCGTGTTTTGAAAAAAAATATGTTATAACCGAAAAATTCGTAGGAGCTTTCATTTCGGAGATATTTACAAAAAACTGTTTTCAAGGTTGATGTAACGTGGAGTGTGCTAATGGGCTAGGAAGGTATCAGATCCGTCATGGATCCATTTATTTAATTCTAAGACGCTTGTTTTTCTTAAGGTGTGGTTTCACACAGAAAAACTACAAAACTACTAAATACTTAGAGAAAATTATCCTAGGAAATTTTCGTTTGGATGGTTAATAGTGCTTCAACTCTCCAAACAGAAAAGCCGCATTTTAAAATAATAAAATAGAATATCCTTAATACCGGTTAAAACTGTTGGAACAATGACTAATAGTTAATCGTCCTCTACAATAGGAAAAATGATTCTCTTTTTACCTGGGGATATAGTCCAAGTAGCTCAAAACGTAACACGGCCCTGCTAACACGAAATCCGTAATATGATGTCATACACCTGTTGCCACGTCCTGAAAAAATTGTGGGAAAAGGGGCCCTTTATAATTTATGTTGTCTAAATGAGTTTTTATCGCAGGATGTAATAGGAAATACACAGCATAAAACGACGCGACGCGGGCTAATAAGCGCATGACAAATTATCGCACGGTTTGAATAGCCTAAACAACTCAAAGCACTATATATTTTGGTAAGGTAAGAAGTTGAACCTTACTTATTATTTATAAAATTTTACAGAGGCAGAGGAGGCGGCAACAGCGTAAAAGCTACATTGTTTACCAACAAATGAATGAATGACCGCCGAAAACGGGCCTACTAGTTCTCTTTATATTTTATTACTCTGAGGTTTAGTTTAATATAGTTGGGTTGAAATAGGATTACATATAGCAATTAGATAATTGCTAAGACTAAATCAAACGAGATACGAGGGTTTTCTTTTAAGTTTTGCATATACAGCTGGAATAAGACTGTAGATAACTAAAAAACTTTAATGTTTCTCGAAGTATTCTCCACGAAAGTCAATGCACTTTTGCATGCGCTCAAATCAGTTGTCGAAGCTGTAATTCCACTCGTTTGTTGTTTGAGGTTTTGTAGGGTTTAAAATTCAATGGATTTTTGTGCTTTGTGCGAAATTGCATTGTTTTGGTGGAGGATGATTCGTCGTTCGTTCGTGATGTACCAATCGGCAGTAACCGTCCTTTGATCTTCCGAAGGAATTTTTGCTACATGACCTGCTTTTGAGACAAATTTCGCGACCATCTCGTTGGATACACTTCGAGAACGGATGACATTTGTTGGATTTTCTTTATCTTGGAACATCCAAACAGACGACTGACATTTATTTTTGGGTTCATATAAGTAAATCCACGATTAATTACCACTGACATTGCTGTACACGTTTTCTGAATTTCCTGCCTTATAGCTGTCTAGAATTTTTGACACCAATTGACCCTAGCTTCTTTCTTCGGTTAACAGATGCCGTATCCAGCAAAAAACTATTTTTCTGACCCCTAATTCCTCATGCAAAATTTTTTAAATTGAGTTTTTTGAAATATCCAATAAAGCTTCAATCTCGCTATATGTCACACGTCGATCTTCCGTGATAAGCATGCGCACAGCATTGATGTTTTCCAGTGTGACAGCCGTTTTGGGTGCACCAGGCCTTCGATCGTCACTTAGGCTAATCCGTCCATGCTTGAACTCTCCATACCAACGAGAAACTGTCGACTGATATGGTTCTTCATTACCGAGAACAGAAAGCAACTCGGCAAGGCATTGTTGTTAAGACATTGTCCTTCCAAATATGTAAAAAATTATAGCACGAAAATGTTTTTGGTTTAATTTTATTTTTCGACTGATTTGTTATTTAAAAAAATTCACTGTAGCTATAAAGTTATATGTATCGCACTGCAGTTTTAAATTTAGGTTAGGTAAAGAATGATGTTAAGTTTTAGTAATGACATTCGACCAGTGTCGCCCCCTATGTTTCTAGATTCAAAATGTGAAAGACAGCCCTCGTACAGAACTCCGTTTTTTTATCAGAATTTCTTAATAAAACAAAATTTAATTAACGGTTATCAATTGTTTTTTTTAGGAGTTGCCCAAAGTGGGATAATATATAGTGGGATAAAGAAAATAATAATAAACTAATAAGTACCCTTTGGGTATTAATGATCATTGGGTTGGAAATAATAAAATTTTTGGGATGTTCAAAAACAGCCTTTAGGTTTTGGAAAACCTGTTTGAATCAAATTTTGGATAAAATTAGTTTTTTTAATTTTTTATATAAGTTGGAAAGGCAACAAATTCAAACAAAGGTGTTTTCAAAAATTTTCTAGTTTATAGTATGTTTTTTCAAGAAATTTAAGTATTTTTTTGTATGATAATATTAAAAGTTCCTTGTGGTCCTATAATTTGATCTTGTGATATTGCATTTTTTGAGTGCACTTAAAAAATCGCTTCAGACAGATAGATATTTTATAAAAGCTTTCGTTCTTTTGTCTCCATTGCTTCGCCTTTTCGCATTAAACTACACCCGCGTAAGTAATGGATCGAATTTTTTATTTTTGCTTATAATTTTATAAATTAAGATTTAAAAATTAGCGAAATAAAACTTCTGCCTTAGGGTTTGTTTTTAAGAAAATAAACCAGTACCTATCTAATTTGGGTTTAATTTTAAGTTACTTTATCTAAAACACAAAAGACATACAAAAAACATAGAATTCTTCAAATTTAGTTTCAAATAATATTTATTTCAAAGCAACCTAAACCAAACCACAATTTTAAAGTATATAAATAAAAGAAACATTTTATTGCAATAGAATATGCATCATATTCTTCCCTTTGGGTTAAAGGTAGATGCTTAAATCTATTTTTTCCGAGGGGTCATCGGCACCCTAAAATTTTGTACAGCGTCCAACAGGACTTGGGTCCTGACGTGTACTGTTGGGTCCTGTTGAGTACTGTTGGGTACTGTCGTGTACTGTCGAGTACTGTTGGGTACTGTCGTGTATTGTCGAGTACTGTTGGGTCCTGTCGGTGTACTGTTGAGTACTGTCGTGTACTGTCGAGTACTGTTGGGTCCTGGCGGTGTACTGTTGGGTCCTGTTGAGTACTGTCGTCGTGCCTCGCCCTCAAAAAACATGCGAGCACAAAAAAAAAAAAAAAAAAAAAAAAAGGTCATCATCTTTGGGGAACCGCGCCGCGCTCACAAATCTTGCGACCACAAAACAAAGGGAAGGCCGATGCGCGTTTCATATATAAATGAACCGAACCGCGCCGTAGAAATTTGAACCCCGCCGTCTCCAAAAAAAAAAAAAAAAAACAAAAAGGTCATCCTGTCGTTTTGCATCTAGTTGGTACTGTTGGATTCTATCGTGTACTGGTGTACTGTTACGTACTGTCGTGTACTGTCGGGTAATGTTGGGTCCTGTCGTGTACTGTTGGGTCCTGTCGAGTACTGTTTGAACCGCGCCGTCTCCAAAAAAAAAAAATAATAAAAAAAAAAAAAAAAGAAAGGTCATCCTATCGTTTTGCATCTAATTGCTTGTTGGATTCTATCGTGTACTGTTAAGTCCTGTTACGTACTGTCGTGTACTGTCGGGTACTGTTGGGTCCTGTCGTGTACTGTCGAGTACTGTTGGGTACTGTCGTGTACTGTCGAGTACTGTTGGGTACTGTCGTGTACTGTCGAGTACTGTTGGGTCCTGTCGTGTACTGTCGAGTACTGTTGGGTACTGTCGTGTACTGTCGAGTACTGTTGGGTACTGTCGAGTACTGTTGGGTCCTGTCGTGGTACTGTCGAGTACTGTCGTGTACTGTCGAGTACTGTTGGATCCTGTCGTGGTACTGTCGGGTACTGTTGTGAAATTTGTACAGTACTGTTGAAAGCTGATGACCCCTCGATTTTTTCCAAATTCAAGTAACATTTATTTCGTATTACAGCACAAGCTATAAATAATTTAACTTCTGAAAACTATCCCGACTTCTTTTTATTTTTGACCACTAAAAATGTATTTGAACCATTCAAAAATTTTACCTACTACTCCTACTGGAACCCAAACCCAGTACAATATTTTTTTGTCGACTCACTTAAATAACTTGCATTATGTACTTTTTCACTTTTCATTCTAGTTTCAATGAGATCGTGTCTCGCCTCTGAAGTCAACTTAAGTTAGGTTAAACAGTTTTGGTCAGATTTTGTCTTAAAACCTTAAAATTTTAAAATAGGTTCATAATATTAACACGTTATAATTGAATATTAAACAGCTACAATATTTTGTGCTTTAACATCAAGAACAATAAAAAAAAAACCGAATCAGATGGTCAGTAATTTATACTTTGGAATATACTATTATTAATATTTAATAACTTTGTATCAAATATTATCTGAAAATCTATGTTTATAAAAAGTAACAACATTTTCCATTGCAACCTTGAAGTACATATTATAAAATTACATAACAAGAACAAATATATAATTCATATGTTGCTTGTAAAGGAAATAAGTACAATTTCCATACTATGATCACTTATTCCTTCATGGTTTGTTGATGATATAATAAATAAAATCAAGGATTTGTTTAATTAAGTCATAGCATTGACATAATAATTAGGTTGTTTGGTGTTTTACTATTATTTTTAATTTATATTGCACAATTTAATGGCTTAAACATTCTAACTTTTAATTAATTTAAAGGAGCTCCAGCAAACGTTGCGCAACAAAACACAAAAAAATTAACCATGACAAAAGAGTTGATTTGGGATAATTTTTTTAAGTTCACCTGACCCAGCATGGTGTTTTTAAGCATCTAAATTTGACGCAATATTTACAGGCGCGGATCTACGGGAGGGGAAAAGGTGAAAATTTCCACCCCAAATCTCAAACTATATGAAGCTTTGACACACAAAATACACCTGGTCACTATGCAAAATAGTTTTATGCAATATTTAATATGATATTTCCCCTAATAAACTTTCGTTTTCGAATCCCGTGATCTTTTGACCATGCATGATCCGCTGAACCAGACTTTTCAATATCCCCTAATTGGGTACTTTTTAGATGTTCATTTACTCTAACCTGAGGGGGATATTTCGTTTCACCTGCATATGATTTACCACACTCACATGGGATTTTGTAAATACATTCATGAGGGAATTTATTTTTTTGTTTTAGTTACAAAACTCCTTATCATATTTCCTGATGAAATTATAGTGTTTGGCTATTTGTCTTATGTTTTCTAAAACGTCTTGACCATGGAATGTTAATAACACCCAACGGATTATTATCTTGAGAATTTGCTACATTTGGTTTGATCTTAATTTTTTGATATCAATTTCTCGGAATAACCATTCTGATGTAAGTCCTTTTAAATGATGTAGATTTCTGTGGTTAATTCTTCATTATTACAACAAATATGTCTTAAATACAAACCCTTATAATTCCTTGTTTTGAAGCAACAGAATGATTAGACTGACTTAAAATTTATGTACTGTCCCGTGTGTGTAGGTTTCCTATATACAGTGGTTTCGCTGGATCTGTCTAATCATTTGACGAGAACATCCAAGAAAGGAAAGGCCGAACCTTTTTCAATTTCCATTGTGCATTTGATTGTTGGTCGAATACCGTTCAGAAGGTGCAGAAAATTTTGTAGTTCGTCATCATTTTCCGGCCATATAATAAATATGTCATACATGTATCGTAGCCATAGTTTTGACTTGACTCTTGCTGTGTTGATTGCATGGTCTTCGAACCACTTCATGTAGAAGTTTGTTACTACTGATGAACCAATTGGAAGTCCATCATTTTACGCGTAAAACTTATCTTTCACTTGAAAGTAAGAGTTACGGAGAGAGAGCTCCAACAGAGTGGTAGCAAACATCTACCTGGAGTAGTTTACAGACCATGCTATCAACACTGCAAGAGTCAAGCCAAAACTATGGCTACGATACATGGATGACAAATTTATTATTTGGCCGGAAAATGACGAACTACAGACTTCTGAACGGTATTCGACCAACAATCAAATGCACAATGGAAATTGAAAAAGATTCGGTATTACCTTTTTTGGATGTTCTTGTCAAACAATTAGACAGAAACATTCAAACCACTGTATACAAAGTGTCTTAATTGCTATGGGTCACCATTGCTATCTCGGTAACTATAAGAACTACAAGGTTGTTCAAATTAGATAAAATGAGCAGTTTTTGGGGAACATTAAAAATCTGGTTTCACATTTAATAGAAAAAACTATTATATCCCGAGCTACGGGGGCTTTTCGAAAAATTTATTTTATTAAATATCTCAAAAAGTATAGTTTTTACAAAAAAATCGTAAAAGATTTTTTTTTGCATTTTTGACGTTTTTCAATATGGTATTTTATAAGAAAATTTTCTTTTCTAGATATTACCATTAAGTTACTGTTTTTAAATACGAACCTGTATTTTTTATTCCATTTTTTAAAAGAACTTTTTTTTATGATTTTAACGATGTCCATATTTATTTGAATTTTAATGCCAACAAAAATATCATTTAATTTTTTTGGCACTTTTACCGTTTTATCATAGGTGGCTTGGACAGCAAAAAAACATTTGCTTATAAAAATCTATGATGCGTAATACATCTGTTAAATTTAGTTTGGTTACTAAGACGCCAGGGGCGTGATATTGATATTTGCAAAAAAAATGTATGGTTTGATGAAAGCCATTTTTGCAATAATGGATCGATGGTACAACAGGAAATTGCATTATTGGTGAACACAAGAAAATGAGCATTTTCAAAGAGAAACGGAATTTCAAGAAAGATTCGGGATAAATGTTATTTCTTCCAAAAAACTCTCACCGGATTAACTCATTAAAATTTTCTGACAAATACATTACAAGATTTTTTGGATGATCTGCCTTTAGATGTTCGAGCGAATTTTGAGTCCTACTAGCACGATGGTGCACCCGGCCACTGAGATCGTCGTTGTACCAGGTTTTTGAATAATTTCAAACCAAATCAGTGGATCGGAAATAACGGACCAATACGTTGGCCCCCCAGGTCACCGGACATTACTCCTCTGGATGTTTCCATATGGGGTCTTATCAAGGATAAGGATTATAAAACTGGTCCTCGAGATTTGGAGGATCTATTTCATAATGAATAAGGCAAGCCTGTAACCAAATCAAACCTAGGATTCTAAGCAAAATCCAAAATAAAATAACGAGAAGGGCGCACCTCTGCTTGCAACAAAATACTGGACATTTTCTGCATTTGGATAATTAAGCTGTTTTATTTTGAAAAAACGGGTTAAAATAAAAATTAATATTTTTAAATAAGTTTAATTTAATTAATCAGTAAAAAGTTTAAATGTTTTAAAAGTTAGTAAAAAGTTTTTTTGTAAAACGCATCCGTTTGTTTGTTTATAAAACAGTCAATTGGTTTGTTGGTCTTAAATCTAATTTTTCATTATTGAAATACTCTGTTGGTTTAAACTAAATTTAAGACATGTATTCCGCATTTTTATAAGCAATTGTTTTTTTTGCTGTCGAAGCCACCTATGGTAAAACGGTAAAAGTGCCAAAAAACTTAAATAACATTTTTTAGCATTAAAGTACAACTAAATATGGACATGTGATACATCGTTAAAATCATAAAAAAAGTTCTTTTAAAAAATACAATAAAAAATATAGGTCCGTATCTAAACAAAGTAAGTTAATAGTAATATCTCGAAAACTAGTCGTAGTAAATTTTTTTAATAAAATACCAAATTGAAGAACGTCAAAAATGAACAAAAAAATTCCTTTGCGATTTTTTTGTAAAAACTATACTTTTTGAGATATTTAATAAAATAGATTTGACCAATTTTCCGAAAAACCCCCGTAGCTCGGGATAAAATAATTTTTTTAAAAATATGAAATCAGATTTTTAATGTCCCCAAAAACTGCTCATTTTATCTAATTTGAACTACCCTGTAGTTCTTATAGTTACCGAGATAGCAATAGTATAGGAAACCTACACACACGGGAAAGTACCTAAGTTTTAAGTCTAATCATTCTGTTGCGACAAAACAAGGAGTTATAAGTTTTTATTTAAGAGCCGTAAATATTTGTAGTAACAATGACGAATTAACCACGGAAATTAACATTACAAAGGACTTACAACCGAATGGTTATTCCGAGAACTTAATAAGCTAAACGGTCTCTAAAATTAAAAACAAACCAAATGTAGGAAATTCGCAAAATAATGATCCGTTGGATGTTATTTACATTCCATAAGTTTTTTAGAAAACTTAAGACGAATAGCCAACCACTATAATATAAAAATAGTATTTTCATCGGGAAATACGATAAGGAGTTTTGTAACTAAAACAAAACCAGAAAATCCTTCAAATAATCAGGAATGTATTTACCAAATCCCGTCTGAGTGTGGTAAATCATATGTAGGTGAAACGAAACGCTCTCTTCAGGTTAGAGCAATTGAACATCTAAAAAGTACCCAATTAGGCAATATTAAAAAATCCGGTTTAGCGGATCATGCATAGTCAAATGATCAGAGGATTCAGTGGTCAGAAGCTAAAGTTATGCATAAGGAGTCCATGGGTGAAAACGAAAGTTTATTGAAGCTGCGTATATAATGCAGAATAAAGAAGTTTTCAAACAACCAAGACGGACATACCAGATATATGGAAATCATTCCTTAAGAAAAACAAGCGTCTTAGGATTAAATAGGGCAAGCCGTCACACCTGACTGTACACCAAGTAGTAGACTGCACACCAAGTAGTATAAGTAGTAGCCTATAGACTGGATTATTTTGTTTACAATTGAAAACGGTTAGAGATACTTACTAACCGATACGTCGTGTTTAAAATTAATAAAGGCAATGGAACCGCAATTTTTTTTCTATTTATTACTTGTCTACGAGTTTCAAATAAGGCACTGTATTGTTATGCGCTGTTTTCGTATAACGGTCTTTTGTAACGCGCTCTTCTCTACAGCTCTTTCAATACAAAGCCGATTTTTTTTACACTACAACAAAACAAAAAACGTGGTTTGTCGTAATAGTGTAAATAGTCACTGAAAAAATAAGATAGCGAATTTGCAAACCACAATATTACTTGAAAGCTTGATCTACGAGTTGACAACAAACTAAATTCGCCCACCCAAATTTATTTCATATGATAGAGAAACAAGGATTTTTTTATTTTCCAGGCAGCCATAGCACAGAGAGGATTGGGACAGCTTTACATTATAAGATGACAAACGATCTGTCAATATTAGGCGTTTTTGTTTTAAAAGAACCGGAATAAATACTACCTTGTTTCTATCAAAGTTAACAAAACTTATCCTTATATTCGACTTTGTTATGTCATTTTTGAATGACCAACTGTTGGTCTATGAATCAAAACTGTCTAAATACTGCCTGGCTTTATTGCGCCTTAAGTCCCTAATAAGTAAGAGCGAGTCAAAACGGTGTTACAGGGTGAGCTCCGGTCTCTCGTAACTGATTTGTGGGTAAAAAATACTTAAATTTATATTTGGGCAATACAGTATGTATAAATAAAATTTACATTTTACAGTAATGTTATGACGTCCGATAAAAAGACTTATAGATAAAATAGAACTTGATAAAATCTAGTTAAAAATATATTTTTGATCGTTTTTATAAAAAAACGTGCTTGTTTCTGTTAAACTGAATTTAATTTTGAATTGAATATCTTTATTAGCTTTGCTAAATAATACATTTAAAAAGTAAGTTTGATCTTTTTGCTGCAGTTCGGCACCTGATGTTTGATGATTTAATTCTACGCAAATGGGTGCTTGGCTGCCTGAAAACTGTAAAAAATTCTTGCATTCTTCGCTCTCTCGAAAGGCTCATTTTAGAGTACTCGAAGTAGCCCCTGATCTTCCTTGTTTCCTTTCAAGTGATTGTTCTTTTATCCATCTCTTATTTGCAGAATAAACTGTTGTTTGGGTTACGTTAAAATGTTGGGCTCCCGCTCAAAAGGACCAACCATTGTCCAACTTAGTAATAAATTTAGCTTTTAGTTCTTTGGTGGTATGTAAAGCCATTTTAGGATTAAATACTATATTTATGTATTTATTATTCTCTATTTGATAACAATGTTTATTTATATTTATTATTATTTTACTTGACATTAACAGTTTTGATATTGTTAAAATACTGAGGTTTTGAGAAAGCTGACATGGTGGCTTGAAATTTGGAAAAAGTTCTGTAAAGAGTAATAGAGTTTGTTTTTTTGTTTTGGCGGTTACGACATGATATAATTATTTTTTTTTTAATTTTTTTTTTATTTATAAAATACACTTTATTAAAACACAAAGGTTCATACAAAGCAAAATACTTAAGATTATAATAAATGTTTCTTAGATAAAACTTAAGATATAGGTCTCACTTAGAAAATATTTAAGTAGGTTCTTATAAAATTACATTTCATAATACCTATTATTACTAATACAGTCTTAGACAAAATTTAGTGAGATCATTACTATGAGATTAATTTATACATTTCTTTGGTTGATTAGGTACTTTTTACAGTTTTGGGTAAAGATTTTGATACTTTTTGAATTTTTTACATTATCAGGTAAATTATTATACAGTGCTTGACATCGAACGTTTAGGCTTTATCAAAAGCGTATAAAAAAGGATGAACTTATGGAAAACAAGAAGTCAATGAGGGACCAAAGACGCGCATATTTGGGAGCGTTTGCCGCTGTGACTCAAAATTCATTAATAGTTTTTTATTACTAAACAGGAGCAAGCACAGTAAGATTTCCACTTTTAAAAGACGAAGAAATAGTCATTATTGTTTATTTCGTTATTTTAGCTTTAATCAGGAAATATTAAATCAAGAAAAATTCAATTTTTTAATAATTTTTTCTTAAGACATTAACCTTGCTCATTTATTATAGTCGCGTTTCGTGCCGTTCGATCTGCTAGCGGCGGCTAACTAGGTAAGTCAAGTTGCTAAAATAGTACAGGCCCTACGGGGTCCGATACTGCGAACCGAGTCCCCCTTAGTTTAGTAGCTTTTTAATAGTTTTTTGCTAATAACTCGAAAACAATCAACTTTTTCAAAAATCTTCTAAAAATCATTTTTCAAGCGGATACAATTTCCTTTCCAATCATGTACCTTGGTACCCTCTGATGGCAGTGGTGCACATTCCGCTAGCGTACGAAAAAAGGGGAAAATTTTTAAAATATTTATTTTTCTCTTTTTTTTGTGGTATTTTTTATCCTTAACACAATTTTTTTTTCAAAAAAATATTTTTGTTTAAAAGCCCATTGTATACAGTTAAATACTTATTAAGGTAGGCATCTTTTTTTAAATAGCCGCCTTGAGATAAAAATAAATGTGTTTGTAGAAATCCTTAAATCAAACGAAAATGTTGATCATTAATTTTTTTAACTGAGTAAATAAAAATGAGAGTGTGTAAAAAATTATTTTTGGTTAGTAATACCTTAAAACTGACTTTTTCTAGTTAACCACCCCCTCAAAAGTTCTCTCTTACAGTATTTTCCCAATTATTTGCAAACTTTTAACTTGGAAAAAAAGTAATAACTATTAAGGCTCATGAAAAGTCCTCTCTAACGATGTATAACACGCCCCCCTTTTATAGACATTTAAATAAATTATAGGTGTGGAAAAAACTTTTTTCAATTTTCTTAAATTTTACTATCCTACATATCGTCGTTGATCTTACAAACTGACGTAACTCATTTATTGTAATTTTACAAGAGAGCAATTTCAAGTTTTAGGGAAAGTTTATATTGGATTTATATCACTAAAAATGTGCTTGGATCTAATGATTTTTATGCTATTAAAGGATTTTTATGAGTTACGACACCTTGTGGGATGAAAGAACGACACAAATAAGGTAGTATTATGGTATTATCTCAAAACTGCATTTTTTTGAGATACGTCAGTTTGTAAGATAAACGACGATATCTGGTTTTCAAACATATTTTTAAAGCTGAAGAAATTACCTTTCGAACGATGTATATCACTCTCCCCTCAAGGCAAAGGCAAAAATGGTCAAATTTGGTATACACTTAAATCTTCATTTAAGACAATCTTTTTGGAACAGTATTAATACACACACTACGTTCAATGAGAGAAGCAACACAATTGGTATGTATATACAGTATACTCCCCCCAATAATATAACGAAGGGGAAGGGGAAATGAAGCCGCCTAATCTAGGCGGGGGGGTAATCCCCTCCTTAAATATTTTTTTCTAATTCTTTCTAATAAACCGAAAATTTTCAAAAAAGCATTTAGGGTAGGGATACCAAGGGTGGGCGGGTCGTTCCCCGTCGTTATATTTTCGGGGGAGTATACTGTATATTCATACCAAGTGAGTTGCTACTCTCATTGAACGCAGTGTCTGTATTAAAACTGTTCTAACATGGTTGTCTTAAATGAAAATTCAAGTGTATACCAAATTGAGGGGGGAGCGATATAGATCGTTGGAAAAAAAAATTTTTCAGCTTTAAAAATAAGTTTTAAAACCAGACATGTGGGACAGAAAAATTTAAGAAAATTAAAAAGAAAACAAGTTTTTTCCACACCTCTTATTTATTTAAATGCCTATAAAAGATGCGCCACTGATGTAAGGGGGGCGTGTTATACATCGTTAAACAGTATTTTCCCAATTATTTGCAAACTTTTAACTTGGAAAAAAAGTAATAACAATTAAGGCTCATGAAAAGTCCTCTCTAACGATGTATAACACGCCCCCCTTTTATAGACATTTAAATAAATTAGAGGTGTGGAAAAAACTTTTTTTAATTTTCTTAAATTTTACTATCCTACATATCGTCGTTGATCTTACAAACTGACGTAACTCATTTATTGTAATTTTACAAGAGAGCAATTTCAAGTTTTAGGGAAAGTTTATATTGGATTTATATCACTAAAAATGTTCTTGGATCTAATGATTTTTATGCTATTAAAGGATTTTTATGAGTTACGACACCTTGTGGGATGAAAGAACGACACAAATAAGGTAGTATTATGGTATTATCTCAAAACTGCATTTTTTTGAGATACGTCAGTTTGTAAGATAAACGACGATATCTGGTTTTCAAACATATTTTTAAAGCTGAAGAAATTGCCTTTCGAACGATGTATATCACTCTCCCCTCAAGGCAAAGGCAAAAATGGTCAAATTTGGTATACACTTAAATCTTCATGTAAGACAATCTTTTTGGAACAGTATTAATACACACACTACGTTCAATGAGAGAAGCAACACAATTGGTATGGATATACAGTATACTCCCCCCAATAATATAACGAAGGGGAAGGGGAAATGAAGCCGCCTAATCTAGGCGGGGGGGTAATCCCCTCCTTAAATATTTTTTTCTCATTTTTTCTAATAAACCGAAAATTTTCAAAAAAGCATTTAGGGTAGGGATACCAAGGGTGGGCGGGTCGTTCCCCGTCGTTATATTTTCGGGGGAGTATACTGTATATTCATACCAAGTGAGTTGCTACTCTCATTGAACGCAGTGTCTGTATTAAAACTGTTCTAACATGGTTGTCTTAAATGAAAATTCAAGTGTATACCAAATTGAGGGGGGAGCGATATAGATCGTTGGAAAAAATAAGTTTTAAAACCAGACATGTGGGACAGTAAAATTTAAGAAAATTAAAAAGAAAACAAGTTTTTTCCACACCTCTTATTTATTTAAATGCCTATAAAAGATGCGCCACTGATGTAAGGGGGGCGTGTTATACATCGTTAAAGAGGACTTTTCATCTGCCTCAATAATTGGTACTTAGTTATTTTGCCAAGTTAAAAGTTTGCAAATAATACATGATAATAATACCACAAAAAATAGATAAAAAAAATATTTGTAAAATTTTTCCCTTTTTTCGTACGCTAATGAAATATGCACCACTGCCGTTAAAGGGTACTAAGGTACATCGTTGAAAAGAAAATTGTTTCCGCTTGAAAATTGATTTCTAGAATATTTTTGAAAAAGTTGACTGTTTTCGAGTTATTAGCAAAAAACTATCAAAAAGCACCTTTAAGGGGGGGGGGAAACCACCCCATGCAAGGGGGGGTAGTTCCTTTTCGTAAAATATTCGGGCGAGTCTTATGTCTATCCATGCCAAGTGTGTTGATTCTATCATTAAACGCAGCACATGGCTGTAGTCTCGGATGTAGCGCCTGAACTAAAAGCAGAATTACGGATTCGCAGTATTGATTATTAGTCATACAGATCAAATAATATCTAAGAGATGGCGCAACAGCATTTAAAATCAAGTTGGATTTTATTAATGGCCGCTTTGGCCTACTCAGCCGGTAAGAGTAACTTCATTAGATAGCCAAGTTTAGAAAAATATTTCCAAACTAGTATAAATCTTTCATTTTGAAATTTATATTGGAGAACTTGCTTTACTTTTATCTCAATTCTTTTTATGGAATGCCATTTTCGCGTACATGGCTTTTTTTACATGAAATGTTTTTGTTATGATTTCACTTCTTTTTTAAAGGAATTGGATAATACTTAATTTTTAAAGTAGTAAAATATGCGGAATATTGTTCCAAACTTTTGCAATCCCTTACTTAAATTTTTGAGGTTTTTTAACATTTTTCTATGGTTTTATCGTAGTTCCTATCAGCCTTCCAAAGCTCAGCTCTCTAGCGTTTCTGAAAGTGCACAATGTTACTTTTACATAACTTTACATGTATAGAGGAGGGAAATAAATTAAAATTATCGTGTTTTTAAATTTTTTTCTATAGTTTTATCATAGTTCCTATCAGTCTTCCAATCCTCAACTCTCTAGCGTTTCTGGAAGTAGGTAATGTTACTTTTACATAACTTTACATTTATAGGGAGAAGAGTAAATGAAAATATTGGACTTTTAAAATTTTTTCCCATTGTTTTATCATAATTTCTATCAGCGTTCCAATGCTCAGCTCTCTAGGGTTTCTGGAAGTGGGCAATGTTAGTTTTATATAAATTTACATTTATAGGAGTGGGAAGTAAATTAAAATGTTGGTGTTTTTAAATTTTTTCATATAGTTTTATCATATTGTCTTTCAGTCTTAAAAAGTTCAGCTCTCTAGCGTTTCTGGAAGTGGGCAGTGTTACTTTTACATAACTTTACATTTATAGGGGAAGGAAGTAAATGAGAATTTTGGGGTGTTTTAATTTTTTTCTATAACTTTATCAAAGTTACTATCGGTCTTCCAAAGCTCAGCACTCTAGCATGTCTGGAAGTAGGAAATGTTACTTTTACTTAACTTTACATTTATAGAGGAGGAAAGTAAATTAGAATTTTGGGGTGTTTTAATTTTTTCCTATAGTTTTATCATAGTTCCTATCAGTCTGCCAAAGCCCAACTCTCTAGCATTTCTGGAAGTGGGCCATGCTACTTCTACATAACTTTAAATGTATAGGGGAGGGGAGTATATTAAAATTTTGGGGTTTTTTGATTTTTTCCAGGGGTTTGGTCATAATTTCTATCAGTCTGCCAAATTTCAGCTTTGTAGCATGTCTGGAAGTACAGTAGAATATTGATGATCTATACATGAGTGAGTGAGTGAGTGAGCGAGTGGCAATTTCGACGTTTTTTGAAATTTCGTAACTACTTTACTACTTCATGGAATTCCATGAAACTTGGAGGGGTTGTTAACTTCATAGAGGTCTACGACTGTGCAAGTTTGAGATTCGTAGCTCATTCCGAAGTAGAGTTTTAGGTAGGTCAAATATCGGCTGAAATGTTTCAAGAAAAGATGGTTACGGCGCGCGAACTTGGCGAGGCACTGCCGTGCCCTCAGATAAACGAGCCTTTTTAAAAAGTAAAGTTTTTTATGTTCGCCATCTTGGATTTTACAATGACGACAAATTTGGATCGTGATCTTTTAAAAGTTCTGTTCCACGTCGCTTTATATTTTATTAAAATCGGTTCGGCAAAAATTAATTTTTAAGGAAATTAATGCAGACGGGAATTAGAAGGTAATCGTTAACCTGTAAAACAATATAGTTGAAGCAGAACTTAATTTTTAGGGCTTAAACCGATCTTAACGATTCATATCTCGTTTTGCGTAGCAAAGATAGAGCTTTTCTATAAACAAAAAATATCCAAAATTTCCGTAACACAAGAATAAACGAGCCTTTTTCAAGGGTTAAGTTTGGTGAACAACAATATATTTTTACGCAAATGTCCGATCAATTCCCTGCAAACTACTTTTTTTATGTGTTTTGGTAAAATCGTTTTTTTTTTGCACACCCGGTATATTCGAAAAGCGCTCATTTACACACATACAAACATTTAACATTAAGTTACTTACTCTTTATAATTAGTATTTTTAGAAACAATAAATATTGTATATGTGATTTTTTTTCTTTGCCCTAATATCAGGGTATAATAATAGCGAAATTTAATAGGTGGTAGAAAAGATCAAAAATAGGATTTTCTTCTTATCTTGCATCAAACCTCTTTGTTTTTTAGATAAAGGGTGTCAAACTTAACAGCTTTTATTTTATATTTTTTTATAACTTCCTTAAAAATTACAACAGAAAATCGAGATTTTACGAAATTATGCATGACAGTAAGGGTAATAATTAAATGGTAAAATTGTTTGAAAATAAATAGAAATACTCAAAATTATTACCAAAAATCTGTTTTTTTTTTCAACAAATTTTAAAAAATCTTTAAAATATAGTGCTAATATTTCTATTTGATATTTTTATTAAGGGGACGTTAGACATGTACAAAAATGTATTTCAAATTCTTTTCTGTAATTTTAATAGCTCATAAAAATATTAATTCTTAAAAGAATTATTAGATTATTTGTCCACAATGTATCCTTAACCTATCTATATTTTCTTGGAAAAAAAGCAATATCTTTTAATCATTTTAAATATGTTGTTCAAGTTGTCATTTTAAAAATGCATCGTTTTTCCCTACTCTCCAAACTTCACAAATGCTATAACTTGTAAAATTTATTTGAACTTTTTTTCTACTTTGGATCTCTTAAAGTTTGGTTCATCATTTAAATTACACCCTGTATTTTACGTATCATATTTCAATTATATTTTATAAAAGGCCAAGGCCCAAAAGTGGGTATTTATTTCCTGTTTAATGGGTATCCAATCTGAAGGCCTGCGTATCCAAATGGATACACAATATAGTCTAAAAAGATGCCTTGATACCAGTTTTTTTTTTCGAATTTTAAAACCAATCTTTTACTCAGCTACTATATCGAAAAAAAGGAAAACCAATAATTATTACTTTAAACATAAAATATTATGTAATTTTCCGCACAAGTTTTCTTTCTAACCTTTGATTTTTTAAAAACAAAAGTTAAAAGATATTAATTATTCTCATTAAAGTTAATAATAATAATAAAACTTAAATCAAAAGAATGATTATGTTTTTAGTAGGGTGTGTAATAGTGAAAATAGTTTCTTGCATACAATTCAAAAAACCTCTAAATAGAAGTACCTTTAATTTTATCATTCTCAAGATATAACTAACTAAAGACAGTTTTTACGCCAAATTGCAATTAATAAATATTTTATCATTTCTGGGAATTATCAATGACTAAATGCTAGATCAATGTTTAATATGTGCAAGAACTGACATAACTATGGTTGAATTTCTGATAAATTCCTATCTTCATTTTGCACTTGCACGACTAGCATTGCGGAAATTTTACGAATACGAAATACCTTTTTTATCTCCATGAATGACGGATTGGTTTTTATTGTGAAATAATATTTGCTGTTATCTAGCGTGTTGAAAATTTATTTGTTCAACAAGTTTTTTGTAATAAAGTCTTGGTAAATTAGTTCATTGAAGAAAAATTTCAGTTCAACAAAGTTTTTGTAATAATTATCTGGAAAATTATACACTATTAGTTTTTAGTTATCAGATCTCATCTGCAAATTGTCATCTGTTTAATATATTTAGACATGCGTGATGCTGTGTTATTAATCAAACTACTTTTCGTGCCTAATCGGGTGAAAATAAGGGTTTTTAGTTTCCCTCGTATTTTTCCGGGAGAAGCTCGAAAGCTTAACCTCACCTTATAGGACTTCAGAACACTGCTTGGTCAATATGACACCCTTGCTAAGTTAAGTATACCGTTTTGTCTCTCACCTTACATTTCTAGTGAGAAAACAAAATCATATACTCTGCAAGAAGCGCCATATACCGACGTACGAGAGAAACTAAAACAGCAGCAGGCGAGTAAAGCTGCGATATCATCGATCGATGAAATTATCGATTTAAAGAGAGAATCCATCACGTGACCTACACACACACAGTTTAAAGCCAAATTATAAAAAACATAAGATTTAGTACCCGTAAATTAAAATTCTCATCTTAAAGTTTTCATGGCTAATCGGCTAAAAATGAAGATTTTTGTTAGCCACGAAAACTTTACGGGTACTAAATTTTACGTTTTTTAATATTTGGCTTTAAACAATGTGTGTTGTAAGTCACTAGATGGATTATATTTTTCAATCGATATTTTCATCGATAAATGATATAGCAGTTTTACTCGCCTGTTGCTGTTTTAGTTTCACTTGAACTTCGGTAGATGGCACTTCTTGCAGAGCATATGATTATGTTTTCTTACTAGAATCGTAAAGTGAGAGACAAAACCATATCCTTAACTTAGCAAGGGTATCACATTGACCAAACAGTGTTCTGAAGAGTCTCATAAGGACGACACAGTTAACTGTCAAGCTTTGGCGCTACCGACGAAACAATACGAGAGAAACAAAAAACCCTTATTTTTACCCGATCAGCCATGAAAACTTGTTTGATTTTTAATTTACGGGTACAAAATTTTACCTCTGTTAATAATATTGCAAATTTTTTTAAAACATTTTTAAATTATCATTCCTTATAGGTAATATAATCATGGGCGCACCCAGTGGGGGCCTTGGGGCCCGGGCCCTCCCCCCAAGCCTAGCACTTTTTTAGATATTTTCCAAAAATTTTATGAACAAACACAAAAAATAGCACGAAATAATGCATCATGATATCTCGGGTCCACCCCAAAGGCCTCGCTTCCCTCCCAAGACATATTTCTGGGTGCGTTACTGATATAACTAACCTTCGTCATAAGAGTTTATTTACCAAAACTTATTTTTTAAATATTTTTTTTGTTTTGATTCATTTTTCGACATTCCTCATTTGATATTTGGCCGATCCGGTCCTGGATGAATAATGCCAATAATGCCTACACACGTTCAAGAGTATTCAAGCCATGATGGGTTTTTGTTCAGTTTGGGTTGTACGTAGATATATTACGGTGTAGTTCAGAATAACTAATGTTAATACTATCCATTCAATACCTTTTTTCTTAATTTTGTTTTTTTTTTCAACTTAAAACTTCAAATACCTGTATTAGAAACTAGTTTCTTATAATTGGTTTGGTATTTGCATATTTTACATACATATAATTTTACTGCTAATTTTTGCTGCATTTATGACAGCAAATTAGGTTTTATTATATAGGAAACTTTTGATTTTGGTCAAATTGTTCAGAAGTCGAGCCATTAAAAGTTGTTCATTACGCCAGAAAATCCGCAATAAATTCCTTTAACAATTTGCACTACATACGATTCGTAGCACCCGCCAGAATCCAGACTACAAATAATCTGCTCTAGAGGGTGGAGATCTTAGCCGAAGCAATGCACGTAGAAAAGTACAGGATAATAAACGGATCGTTACAGAAAAATAAAGCATTTATAGTGGCTTGCTCGTACCAGACGGTCTCTTATAATGGTATACTGGTCATCACAGTGCGGAAATACAGCATGAGCAGTGGAAAAGGAGCTGAACGATAGTCTGGTAAGATAACAAACACGATAAAATGCATGCATCCTGATTAAAACACTTCGTCAATGGACCACTAAAAAGCATGGAGATGTTGGCTTTTAGCTCACTCAGTTACTGATCAGGAACGTAGGTGCTTCAGGAGCTTATCTTTTGCACGAACAAGTGTATTTGTGGTGTGAGGTGATACGTAACTGTAAAACAAGCATTTTCGGACACTGAATCGAGAAAATGCAATGACTATAAATATTAAGGAATATGCTGACACCACCGAAAAGATAATCGGTCGTATTAGAAAACCTGGAGCACTGTCACCAAAATCTATCAGCTGATACCTCACGAAAAAAATACAGGGTATACTAACAGACTGAAAAGACACACAACAATTTTGGAGACAAAATGGCACGGCACATAGGCGACGAACATAAGGGAGATAAGATCAAAGCAGCAAACTAAATTAATGTGAGAACGATTACACATTAGAGCAAACGGGATGATGGGGATGCTTTACTGGGGTAGGTATATGCAAACATATGGACCCTCCAATCGTACTAACGGTGCGTGCTAAAACTTATTAAAAATAATTTACTAATTTCCTAACTTGCAAACAAAACTATCAATCAATCAAGTTAGAACTTTAAACTTATTCTTATCTACATATTGTTATACAACAGATACACTTATTTCTAAAGATATATACTGTGAAGGCTATAATTTGTTTTTTCCGTGACTTAGTTTTACGTATGGTCCAAATATTCCTCTCCTTTGTGAGACACGATGGCAAACGGCAATTCTGCAACTAGAAAGATGGCATTTCAGCTTTACAGTACTTACAACAAGGCCAGTATTTAATATTTATTTCCTAATGCCTGATAGCAAAGTGTTCTGCGCTTTTGGAACCTGTGACCAATATCTTGCATATCTAATATCTTTATTATCGCAGTGTGGAAATCACATTAAAATAGTATTAGATCTAATTAAACATCACCGCAAATCTGCAGAAGGAGTAATTTACACTATCTCAACTGAAGCCAGAACATATGCCAAAAACCTTGGAATAGAGCTACAGGTGCCAAGGATAATTGTTGGATGAAAGAAAAATCGTATGAACGTTCCTGCAAATAACCTACCAGAGCACTGGAAAAAATCTTTATTGGTATCTTCTATGGAGCCTCTGTTTAAAGCAGCGCCTTTCCGAAGAATACCTATACCAGTTTTCAAACTATTGGCACCACGTTCGTTGTTTGACAGGTCCACTTATCATTCAGTAAATTTATGATGCGCAATAAACAGTTTTCAGAATTTTATCATGTATGTATCATGTAATGGTACAACTTGTGAAGAGACGAATAAATTAATCGAGGAGTTAAAAAGTTTGGAAGTAGCCAAAGTTGCAAAGCAAGCGGATTTTTTTTCGATCAGCAATAACTGCTCCACATATTTTGCCAGCATTGCCATGTTGTATCATAGAACGATCTTTTCAGATAATAGATTAAGTGGTTTGAGCATACTGAGTGTACACCGGAAATCTGTTTCAGAAAAAAATATTTGAGAAGAAAAAGAGGTTTTAAGCAGATTTGCTAAAGATCCCAGTTTCAGGTTAAGATTTAGAAAACTGATGTGTATGTATGTTCGTTTTTTCGTTTTAATTTTTTTTTGTTTATTTTAATAAGAAGTTTCATGCTGGGTACACCCATGCCTAGCTGCAAATAAAATCATCCTGCAGATTAATGCGGATATTGCATATTTACTTTAAACTGCGACTTTTTTCCCTTTTTGGCTTAAGAATTGCTTTTAGTGCCTTTCAGTTTTAGTATACCCCTAAAGGGCGCATGATATGAAGCAATATACTTGCAGTTGCATGCCAGGTTAGTGTCCCTCTTATGACATAGGATGTATAAACTAAAAACTAGTACTAGTTTCTGGGATAAATAAAGAAATATGTGAAATATTGCATGCAACTGCAAGTTTATTGCTCCATGTCAAGCGGCCTTGATTGTCTTTGGTGGAAACTTTGTGTCTCTGCTTTAACAGCCAAGATTTTGTTTCCTCAATTTCTGCTCCGATATGCAGTTCCGATGGATTGGCTGATGGAAATGTGCTAGAATATAAAGATAAAATGCTTCTACATTTTTTAAAAGAATCTACGGCGTGCTTTACCAACAATTCTTATGCACAAGTTAAACCTCTGGTGAATACACCAGACCCAAGTTTAGTCCCTATACTATATTTAGTTTAGTTCGTTGTAACGCTTCAAGCAAAACGATACAGCCGACAACGGTGCAGCCCGATGCGACGTTGGGGTCTATGAACGCGGCGGGCTTTACGCCGATGTCATCGTAGTGTTCCGTCAAGTTTTCGTCGTTTTGTAAAGGGCACATGGTCAGAGTTTTGGAGTTTGCGCGGGTGTTTTAAAAACATTCAATATGGTGAATTTTGAAAAACAAAATTTATTTGAATAAAACTTACTCATGACAACAGTTTCGCGTTTCTAAATGTAAAGATGCTCTCGAACTTAGTGCAGATGTTAAGAAAATGTTTTTGTGATCCAGAAACCTTTGAATTCAATTAATCTTAAAATAAGTCACTTATAAAAAGTTGAGTAATAATAATCGTACCAATCATTGTTAGTGATTAAAAGGTCGTGAAGGTTTTTAGCGATTTCAAATCAAAACAGTTAACTTTCGACTTGGCAACAAAATGAGTTTGCCGCAATGAACAAATTCTGAAGAAAACTGATAAACAATTTGTATGAGAGTGCGTTTTAATTTTGTTTAATAATGTCGTGGTTAAGACGATCTTACGATTCTCCAAAGCACATCAAACATGTCACTAGTGGATACCAACCTGGCGATGTTTGTAACTCCATGTGTTCTGATGACTCGGTAAGAAATTTTAGGAATGTAATGCAATTAGGTACATAATTAGTTCTTTTTAAATCAGTTTATACTTTGCTTTGTTTTAAACACTTCCACAATTTTAAATAAAATTTTATATTTTATTTATTATCATACCTTCATATTAAACTAAGCTTTAGTATGATATTTGCTGATTTTAATTTAAGTTAAATAAAGGGCAGTTCAGCCTCATATATTACATTAGATTAAATTAAATTAACTTACATTAACTTACCCTAAGTCAAATTAGACTAACTTTAGATATTTTTTTTGTGAAAAAAGTGTTGTTTTTTTACATAGGAAGGTTCCTAAAGGCATAAAGTAAGATGTTTACAAAAAATACAAGTGAGAAACTTCAGAAAAACTATAAAAATCGCGAAAATTTCTTCCTAAGTTAGTCTAATTTGGCTTAGGGTAAGTTAATGTAAGTTAATGTAATTTAATCTAATATAATTTATAAGGCTGAATCGACCGTAAAACTTAATAACAAGAAAACTAGCAGTTTTTCGAAAAAAATGTTTTAGGTAATATTTTATGGTTTATATTTTTCTACCTGTCATAGATGTCTAGTGTCATCATGACTTTGACATTGACACCTTGTTTGTGGGTTATTTTGAAGCAAATAACTTTTTTTAAAAGGAAACCCTCATTTATTTTTCTTGATGATAAAAGTCGTCAAAATTATCTTTTCAAAAATGTATCCGTGTCATGGGTTCAACTTATTAAAAAGTTTTTACTTTAAAATACATGGATCCATGACGGATCTGATACCTTCCTGGCTAGCCTATTAGCACACTTTAAGTGAAGCCTTGATATACAAGTCTTGAAAACAGTTTTTTGTAAATGTCTCAGAAACTAAAGCACTTACAAAGTTTTTGTTATAACACAAATTATTGAGAAAAATGTAGTCTTATATATTCCGAAAACAGCATCTATTGATGTGATGTTAGTATCTTTTTTTTTTATTTATCAAAAACTGTCATGAACAGTAATGGATTGTTACCAATATCTAATCAGGCCGTTAGAGTATCGAACACAATTTTACCTGAAAATTTAATGAAAATCGGTTCAGCAGTTTAGGAGCTATCGCGTTACGGATAGAAATATTGTACATACACACAGACAGACATCACGACGATATTGCTGAGATAAGTGACATTTTAGTAAATAATTAAAAGGTCTTAAAAGTTTTGCAGAAACATGCGTTCGAAATATTTAGATGTTTCGTTACATATGGGACACTTTGTATATTAATTTAAGAATTTTTGTCAAAATTCCTAAATAAATTAGGTACAGGTTAGTTACAAGTTATTTAACATAGCTTGTATAACTTAGCTTGTATATCTTATGTTCTTATAATGTTTGTCTTTTATTCGAATGTTCCTACCATCCAGCACAATTTTAATAATGCACACAGTGAATACATAAGCTGCACATCCAATATTTTGTTGCATTATTTGTATAATGCCCCATTTAAAGAGGATAACAACACGTTTTTGTTGACATTTTGCTCCTGAAAAAAAAGACATGGTGAAAAAAAAATCCAATAAAATTATTATATTGATGACAAATCTGGTTAAAGCATAGTGTAGTTTGGCAGGTGGTAAATTGTCAAAGCCGTAAAATGAGAGTTAGGCAAGGTTGTCAAACATTCTTACGTGTCTAGAGAGTGCCATCGTCTGAAAGTGTATGAGAGAGAGCGAACACACGTCAAACAAACGTAGCATGAGTTTGATGCATAATCAGCGCTTTAAACCGGATTATTTTAGAAAATGAGGACCATTTGAGTTATAAACCTCTGGAGGTACAACCTGTTAGTTAAATATATGTAGGTATCTAGGGCTTTAAACACCTAAAACAATCAGTTCAAGAAACTAATTGGCGGTTCTAAGTCAATAGGTACTATTACAATAGAAAGTGACTTTCTTGATATTTTTTAAACGTTAACATATACGACTTTGACGCTTAAAATGATTTAAAGTTTGAAGTATACGATACAAGAAACATAAACAGCAAAAACAGGAATGCTTTGCAAAAAATTTAATTGATTTAGCAAGGGTAAAATTTATTTAATAGAAAATTATAAGATTTTGTTGAAAGTAAAATATACAGTCGTTTGTCAAGTCGAAATGCGGGATTTATAAAAAAAAAATTATTTTCTTTTATAATTAAAAATTATTACCGTCAAGGTTTTAGTGTTTAAACATTTCTAAACCATGTCGACCAAGTTTTTTTACTTACAATTTTTTAAAGCTTCATGCCTCTTCATTGATCAAATACAACACTGAAACTTTTACAGACTACCACCCTGGGATGAAAGGCATTGTTAAAATAAATATCCCAAGTATTGATTATATTTGTCACGTTTTATATCTTTGTATTGTACGCTTTTATGATTTAAAATTTTTAGAAGTGGCTTTTCATAAAATTATAAGAAGTAATGGACTTCTAATGTAGGTACCTAAGGGATTTGCTAAATGTGTTTTTAATTACGTTTTTTCAGTTTTCTTTATAACTACCTATTCTTAGCGGATATAATAAGCCATAGGGGACAGCAGGCACTGTGCTCTTGTATTTTCTATGACACTCAATACTATTTTTACTTTTGTAAACTACATTATATTAATTCATATATTTGCAAAAATATACAATAATAAGGACTTCACAGGGTACTACATTATTAAATTTCAATATTTTAATAGCTCTGAATAATTTTAAACAAAGGTCTGTTGCGAAATTTGTTGGGCAGTTGGGAAATGTAAATTTAATTTGAGGAGCGTTTGCTGTTTCTCTACAGTGTATAAATTCTTGAATAAGTGAAGAGTATTTCCTTAGAATCAGGTAAAAGGCAAACTGCGCATGACACCTCACTTCATTTCCGCATCTTTATTGGTCCTGACATGGCGAGATTCTCATTCTCACTCTCACCAATTTAAATAATTTATGTCTCTCTTACTTTATCCCCCTCTCTTTCCAACTTTTATTTGCTTTTTCTGTAATTTGCTTTGACGCATCTAGCTACAGAAAAAGCATATAAAGCATATTATTTATTTTGTTTTAAAATACAACCAACGGCGCACGGTAACAAAGTTTAGGGGAAGAAAATCATAGGGACCCTTGCAATAACTCCCTGTAGATTTTACAATTAACTGACTTTTTAACCTTCTTGATAACCTGTACGGCTGTCAAAAAATATTTGTGGAAAAAGCATTTTAAAGGTGCTAAAGTTACTCTGTTAACAAAATTAAGATTTGATTTCCTCGATTTAAAAATGTTGACATTAAAATTAGTAGAGTCAAGTCCACGATCCTGAAAAAATCGGCTGTTCTCGGGGGGCTGACTTTTCCATTGGGTCTTATGGAAGCTTAGAAGTTTTTTTATGATATTTTTAAAATGCATGCCGCGAAATTTTAGTGAAATGTTCTCAGACACCATGCCGATATTCCACCAAACTTTTGTAAGGATGCAAGATTATTAAAACGTTAAAATCTTTTAGTTTTAGCATTCCTTATTTTGAATTCAAATTACCCGCCATGTACTGCATGCCAACTGTTATATTTGACATGTATTTGACTTTGTCATCTGTGTTTGTCAAATTTGCTTCTGCTTTAAATTTAATTTTAGTGTGAGTTAATGAAGCGGCGCTGAAAAACTAAGAATTACTATACATTAAAAAAAATTGTTCTGCAAGAATATAGTGAAAACAATCGCAAAACCGGCTTTATTTAAAAAAAATCAAATATTCATGAACCACATTTAAACTTCAATATTTTAAAGACAATCAACTGTGCCGTGATGTGACCACCAAAAAAAATCAACCGCCGATGTGACGTCAACAAAGTGGAGTATCGTGGCCCATCCAATTTGATAGCCTTGTTAGAGTAACTAAAACTTCGGAGTTCATAAAGATATTTTTAATTTAAAAATAATGGTATTTACATATTCTCATAATATCTAAATATGAAAAAGTTTAGATTTTGACTTGAAGTAATTAAAACGAAATAAATATGAGCCACGTATTATAAACAAGAGGGTTTCCGTAGCAGACTAGCACTATACCAATAAATTATTTATAATAAAAATAATGTAAACATAGACAGCAGACGCCATTGCTCAGCGGATGTTTAAATAATAATTTATGAATATATTATGTATACTAGACAAAGTTCTTTTTGAGTTAGATTATTTACACAGTGGTTTAGTAATAAACTAACAAGAAAATTATAACATATCTTAATACTATGCCGGCTTTTCCAAATTAAATGTCCATCATTGCTGACTTTTTTATTATTAAAGATACGGAATAATTTAAATAAGCAAAATATAATACAATGTGTTCCAAGTTAAGTGTCCGCCAATACTAACTTTGTTATTATAAAAAAAAGTTTAAATTAGCATACAAGTAGAATTTTTGACGCTCTTTAAGATACTTAAATCAAAAAATCTGATAGGTCTTTCAACTCTAATCGAAAATTATGTTTTGATTTTGTTTCCTAAAGTTAAAATTAACGAAGATATTCCAAATTCAAAATTACGCTTAGACTTTTTTCTACCAAATAAAATTTCAATAACTGGGAAAAAAGTCAAAAGACAGTGTTCAATTTTTTTAAATGTTTTGCGATGTTAATTTTTTTTTTGTTTTAAGTATTAAAGAACACCAAAAATTCTACTAGTTTGTCAATTTAAACTTTAATACACATTTTATTACATCTTTAATAATAAAATAGTTTGGAACACCCTGTATACCTACCCACAGGTGGTGCAATGTAAAAAAATATGTTTCGTTTTAACTTAACAACGGGATTTTTAATTAGATTTTTATTTCACCATCCCAGACCTGGACATTCACAAAAGCAAACATGGATAGGTAGCAAAAGCCCAAAGATCAATGGAAAGACAAATGTTACATGTAAAACTAACAGATAGAAAAAGAAATGAACAGATAAGAAATAAAACAAAAGTAAGGGATGTCAGAGGATAAGTAGCAAAATTAAAATAGAAATTTGCCGGTCATCATATCAGACAGAAAGACGATCGATGAAACAAATGTATTGTAAACTGGAGACTTTGGGAAAATAAGAGAAGTAGGGGAAGACCCCAACAGAGATGGGCGGAAGAATTGAAGAAACACGCAGGAACTAGATGGATGAACACAGACAGAGAAGAGTGGAAGATATTGGGGAGGCTAATGTCCAAAGATGGACTGAAGAAGGCTAAATCATAACAAAAACATTTTATGTAAAAAAGGCTGAGAAAACATAACAACAATATTCTGCATATTTTAATACTTTAAAACTTAAATATTGTTCAAATCCGTTAGAAAGGAGTGGTCATAACAAAAACATTTCATGTCAAAAAGGCCAAGTACGCGAAAATATTTTTCCGTAAAAATATCAAAGTATAGCCAAGTTCTACAACATAAATTTCAAAATAAAAGGTTCTTAGTACTTTGAAATTGTTTATTTGAACTTGGCTATTAAGAGCGCCTTATTGTTACCTTTTACGTACAGTTTAAGAGTGTTCAATTTTTAAATTAAATAAACATAAGCGAGTTTATCCGTAATAGCCAAGTGCAAATAAACAAGTACTAAGAACCTTTTATTTGGAAATTTATGTTGTAGAACTTCGCTATACTTTCATATTTTTACGGAAAAATATTTTCGCGTACTTGGCCTTTTTGACATGAAATGTTTTTGTTATGACCACTCCTTTTTTAAAGGATTTGAATAATATTTTAGTTTTAAAGTATTAAAATATGCAGAATATTTTTTTGTTTCTGTCCTATCGTTTTCTCAGCCTTTTAAAGCTAAGCTCTCTAGCGTTTCTGGTAGTGGCCAATGTTATTTTTACATAATTTTGCATTTATAGAGGAGGGAAGTAAATTAAAATTTTAAGGTTTTTAAATTTTTTGCTATGGTTTTATCAAAGTTCCTATCAGCCTTTCAAAGCTCAGCTCTCTAGCGTTTCTGGACGCGGGCAATGTTAATTTTACACAACTTTACATTTACAGGGAGGGAAGTAAATTAGAACTTTGGGGTGTTTTAATTTTTTTCTATAGTTTTATCATAGTTTTACATAACTTTACATTTATAGGGGAAGGAACTAAATTAGAATTTTGGGGTGTTTTAATTTTTTCTATAGTTTTATCATAGTTACTATCGGCCTTCTAAAGCTCTCTAGCGTTTCTGGAAGTCGGCAAGGTTAATTTTACATAACGACATTTATAGGGGAGGAGGAAAGTAAATTAGAACTTTGGGGTGTTTTAATTTTTTCCTATAGTTTTATCATAGTTCCTATCAGTCTGCCAAGGCTCAGCTCTCTAGCATTTCTTTTACATAACTTTACATAAATAGGAGAGGGGTGTAAATTAGAATTTTGGGGTTTTTTAATTTTTTCCAGGGGTTGTCATAATTTCCATCACACTGCCAAATTTCAGCTTTGTAGCACCTCCATAAACCTAGCAAGCCCACCTCAATAAAAATTTAAAAAATGTATTCCAGAATTATGTGCTTTTTATGTGCTAATTTCGTCCACTTTTTAAAATTTTTGTGCTCCTTTGGTTTCCACGGAAATTTAAAACAATGATTGGCGTGCTAGCTTTATATAAAGCTAGCAAGCCCATTCAGAAATAATCAATATTTTTATGATATTTATATGCGAAAATTAAGTGCTTTTTATGTGCTCCCGTTTGCTAAAAACAAAATTCCATTTATCAAGTTTTTAACCTTTTTTTTTAAAGAAAATGTGTGGGCTGGCTAGGTTTATATAAACCTAGCAAGCCCACCTCAATAAAAATAAATAAAATACATTCCAGAATTATGTGCTTTTTATGTGCTAATTTCGTCCACTTTTTAAAATTTTTGTGCTCCTTTGGTTTCCACGGAAACTTAAAAACATGATTGGCGTGCTAGCTTTATATAAAGCTAGCAAGCCCATACAGAAATACTCAATATTTTTATAATATTTATATGCGAAAATTAAGTGCTTTTTATGTGCTCCCGTTTGCTAAAAACAAAATTTCATTTATCAAGTTTCTAAGCTTTTTTTAAAAAAAAAAATGTGTGGGCTGGCTAGGTTTATATAAACTTAGCAAGCCCACCTCAATCAAAATAAATAAAATACATTCCAGAATTATGTGCTCTTTATGTGCTAATTTCGTCCACTTTTTAAAATTTTTGTGCTCCTTTGGTTTTTACGGAAATTTAAGAAAATGATTGACGTACTACAATACAGAAATAATAAATATTTTTATGCCCACCTCAATAAAAATTTAAAAAATTTATTCCAGAATTATGTGCTTTTTATGTGCTAATTACGTCCACTTTTTAAAATTTTTGTGCTCCTTTGGTTTCCACGGAAATTTAAAAAAATGATTGGCGTGCTAGCTTTGTATA
Source organism: Aspidapion aeneum (assembly GCA_963576565.1). Taxonomy (NCBI): domain Eukaryota; kingdom Metazoa; phylum Arthropoda; class Insecta; order Coleoptera; family Brentidae; genus Aspidapion; species Aspidapion aeneum. Next base: position 18,648,248 of record OY755041.1, on the reverse strand, counting down.
AAGCTAGCAAGCCCATACAGAAATAATCAATATTTTTATAATATTTATATGCGAAAATTAAGTGCTTTTTATGTGCTCCCGTTTGCTAAAAACAAAATTCCATTTATCAAGTTTTTAACCTTTTTTTTTTTAAGAAAATGTGTGGGCTGGCTAGGTTTATATAAACTTAGCAAGCCCACCTCAATCAAAATAAATAAAATACATTCCAGAATTATGTGCTCTTTATGTGCTAATTTCGTCCACTTTTTAAAATGTTTGTGCTCCTTTGGTTTTCACGGAAATTTAAAAAAATGATTGACGTACTACAATACAGAAATAACAAATATTTTTATGCTCACCTCAATAAAAATTTAAAAAATTTATTCCAAAATTATGTGCTTTTAATGTGCTAATTTCGTCCACTTTTTAAAATTTTTGTGCTCCTTTGGTTTCCACGGAAATTTAAAAAAATGATTGGCGTGCTAGCTTTATATAAAGCTAGCAAGCCCATACAGAAATAATCAATATTTTTATAATATTTATATGCGAAAATTAAGTGCTTTTTATGTGCTCCCGTTTGCTAAAAACAAAATTTCATTTATCAAGTTTTTAAGCTTTTTTTTTTTTAAATGTGTGGGCTGGCTAGGTTTATATAAACCTAGCAAGCCCACCTCAATAAAAATAAATAAAATACATTCCAGAATTATGTGCTCTTTATGTGCTAATTTCGTCCACTTTTTAAAATTTTTGTACTCCTTTGGTTTCCATGGAAATTTAAAAACATGATTGGCGTGCTAGCTTTATATAAAGCTAGCAAGCCCATACAGAAATAATCAATATTTTTATAATATTTACATGCGAAAATTAAGTGTTTTTTATGTGCTCCGTTTGCTAAAAACAAAATTTCATTTATCAAGTTTTTAAGCTTTTTTTAAAAAAAAATGTGTGGGCTGGCTAGGTTTATATAAACTTAGCAAGCCCACCTCAATCAAAATAAATAAAATACATTCCAGAATTATGTGCTCTTTATGTGCTAATTTCGTCCACTTTTTAAAATTTTTGTGCTCCTTTGGTTATCACGGAAATTTAAAAAAATGATTGACGTACTACAATACAGAAATAATAAATATTTTTATGCCCACCTCAATAAAAATGTAAAAAATTTATTCCAAAATTATGTGCTTTTAATGTGCTAATTTCGTCCACTTATTAAAATTTTTGTGCTCCTTTGGTTTCCACGGAAATGTAAAAACATGATTGGCGTGCTAGCTTTATATAAAGCTAGCAAGCCCATACAGAAATATTCAATATTTTTATAATATTTATATGCGAAAATTAAGTGCTTTTTATGTGCTCCCGTTTGCTAAAAACAAAATTTCATTTATCAAGTTTTTAAGCTTTTTTTAAAAAAAATTTGTGGGCTGGCTAGGTTTATATAAACTTAGCAAGACCACCTCAATCAAAATAAATAAAATACATTCCAGAATTATGTGCTCTTTATGTGCTAATTTCGTCCACTTTTTAAAATTTTTGTGCTCCTTTGGTTTTCACGGAAATTTAAAAAAATGATTGACGTACTACAATACAGAAATAATAAATATTTTTATGCCCACCTCAATAAAAATTTAAAAAATTTATTCCAAAATTATGTGCTTTTAATGTGCTAATTTTGTCCACTCTTTAAAATTTTTGTGCTCCTTTGGTTTCCACGGAAATTTAAAAAAATGATTGGCGTGCTAGCTTTATATAAAGCTAGCAAGCCCATACAGAAATAATCAATATTTTTATAATATTTATATGCGAAAATTAAGTGCTTTTTATGTGCTCCCGTTTGCTAAAAACAAAATTTCATTTATCAAGTTTTTAAGCTTTTTTTTTAAAAAATGTGTGGGCTGGCTAGGTTTATATAAACCTAGCAAGCCCACCTCAATAAAAATAAATAAAATACATTCCAGAATTATGTGCTCCTTATGTGCTAATTTCGTCCACTATTTAAAATTTTTGTGCTCCTTTGGTTTCCACGGGAATTTAAAAGAATGATTGACGTGCTAGCTTTATATAAAGCTTTATATAAAGCTAGCACGTCAATCATTTATTTAAATTTCCGTGGAAACCAAAGAAGCACGAAAATTTTAAAAAGTGGACGAAATTAGCACATAAAAAGCACATAATTCTGGAATACATTTTTTAAATTTTTATTGAGGTGGGCTTGCTAGGTTTATATAAACCTAGCCAGCCCACACATTTTCTTTAAAAAAAAAAGGTTAAAAACTTGATAAATGGAATTTTGTTTTTAGCAAACGGGAGCACATAAAAAGCACTTAATTTTCGCATATAAATATTATAAAAATATTGATTATTTCTGTATGGGCTTGCTAGCTTTATATAAAGCTAGCACGCCAATCATATTTTTAAATTTCCGTGGAAACCAAAGGAGCACAAAAATTTTAAAAAGTGGACGAAATTAGCACATTAAAAGCACATAATTTTGGAATAAATTTTTAAAATTTTTATTGAGGTGGGCATAAAAATATTTATAATTTTTGCATTGGCTTGCTAGCTTTATATAAAGCTAGCACGTCAATCATTTTTTTAAATTTCCGTAGAAACCAAAGGAGCACAAAATTTTTAAAAAGTGGACGAAATTAGCACATTAAAAGCACATAATTTTGGAATAAATTTTTAAAATTTTTATTGAGGTGGGCATAAAAATATTTATAATTTTTGCATTGGCTTGCTAGCTTTATATAAAGCTAGCACGTCAATCATTTTTTTAAATTTCGGTGGAAACCAAAGGAGCACAAAAATTTTAAAAAGTGGACGAAATTAGCACATAAAGAGCACATAATTCTGGAATAAATTTTTTTAATTTTTATTGAGGTGGGCATAAAAATATTTATAATTTTTGCATTGGCTTGCTAGCTTTATATAAAGCTAGCACGTCAATCATTTTTTTAAATTTCCGTGGAAACCAAAGGAGCACAAAAATTTTAAAAAGTGGACGAAATTAGCACATAAAGAGCACATAATTCTGGAATGTATTTTATTTATTTTTCTTGAGGTGGGCTTGCTAGGTTTATATAAACCTAGCCAGCCCACACATTTTTTTTTTAAAAAAGCTTAAAAACTTGATAAATGAAATTTTGTTTTTAGCAAACGGGAGCACATAAAAAGCACTTAATTTTCGCATATAAATATTATAAAAATATTGATTATTTCTGTATGGGCTTGCTAGCTTTATATAAAGCTAGCACGCCAATCATGTTTTTAAATTTCCGTGGAAACCAAAGGAGCACAAAAATTTTAAAAAGTGGACGAAATTAGCACATAAAAAGCACATAATTCTGGAATATATTTTTTAAATTTTTATTGAGGTAGGCTTGCTAGGTTTATGGAGGTCTTTGTAGCATATCTGGAAGTACAGTAGAGTTTTGATGACCTATACATGAGTGAGTAAGTGAGTGGCAATTTCGACGTTTTTTGAAACTTCGTAACTACTATACTTCTTTATGAAGGGGTTATTAACTCCATGAAGATCTACGACTGTGCAAAGTTTGAGATTCATAGCTCATTTCGAAGTAGAGTTTTAGATAGGTCAAATATCGGCTGAAATATTTCAAGAAAAGATGGTACGGAGCGCGAACTTGGCGAGGCACTGCCGTGCCCTCAGATAGAATAAAATAGAATGTTGGCAATGGTGGACACTTAATTTGAAACAGTTTGTATATAAAAAATTAGTATCATTATTATTAGTTATTGCTGGATTAATTAAAGTGATTATTTAAACAACACATTTCCGGGTTACCAGAATTTATTGTTAACCAAAAGCCAGCAGTACCTTCCCTCAAAATTAGAAAGGTAATAAAAACTAAAGTCGTAAGCTGTTGGATGCCTCAGGGGTCTGTTTATGAGAGCTTTTTTTTGATTTATAAAGATTATCTAAATTAAGGTACATGAATAATAATAGGGACTTATTGGAATAAAACCTGACTTTATTTTAGAGTCGACTTTATTTTGACACATTTACACAGAAAACTAACAGCTGACCTCTCAAAATTGACATTCCAAAGCCAAATTTAATAAAGACGATAACTTTCATTTAATAAATACCGACACTAATAAATCCGGTTTTTAAATACACAAAGGAATTTTGAAGCAGAGCAGCTGCTTTTTATATGCAAACCTGTCACCATAGGATCGATGTTTAAATAAGGTCAGGTTTTATTCCAATAAGTGTCTAGTAATTTTTCTCTTTGAATTTTACACGCCCGCGCCTCTCTAAAGTCATAATATGAACTAGGCGAGTTGGTTCTTCCCTGGTTCACATTCTCATTGTAATTAAACCAGGCAGTAATGGAGCTAAGCAGTATTTGTACAGTTTTATATTGACAGCTGATCTTTCAATATAAGGCCTTTGTGTATTATAAGAAACGAAAGTAAACCTGCCTTTCTTTATTTTTTATACTGAGACTTTTTCATTCTTACTAGGATTAATCGCCCAGTTTTTGCCAAATATTTTGCGTAGAAAAATAGCTTTTTAGATATAACAACACAGCCATGCGTAAAGTGTGACTCGGAACCAACAAACTCGCAAGGCGACGCGCCGTGGTCGAGGCAGTCAGGTCAAATAGATTCTGCTAGCTTAGCAGACATATATCCGAAGCAGGACCAGTACTCAAGCGGACACCATACTTAAAAGGCGACCCTCGTATGGCCTCTTGGTGTAAAACAAATAGCCCATCCATTCTATAGAATTTAAATATCATCAAATTATTTAACCTTTAGAATTAAAAAAATTACATTATTTTAATAAAAACGTATTAGCAGACATTGTTTTTAGAGCAACATAAAATAATACATAGAAAATGTCATAAATTTAAAATTTTAATTTTATTTGTATTTCGACCGGTTTTACTCAGTCTTCAATTTTAAGGTAACGTGGGGCAAGTGCGAACGAAAATTTCCATAGATGACTTTTAATTAACTATGCAAATTGTACCTTTTAAATTTATTTATGAGTATTTCTGTATTTGTCATATCATTACCATCATTCACCTACTTATCAGTAGTATTTATCCAACAAAAATACAACACTTACAAACTACATACAATTTTGTTTTTGAAAGTACATGTTACGCACTTGCCGCACTGGTCCGGGGCAGGAGCATAACATGCCATTATTTTTGTTGACAATGAGTTGTTTTTTTATGTGGGGCTAGTGAACATTTCCCTTATGTATGTAATTTTCTTTTGTATGTTCATTTTTGAATAGTTATCGAAAAAAAAAGTTACAAAATATATTTTTATATTTATATATATATATAGGGGAAAGTCAAGATAAGCTAAAATAGTTTTACTTCAAAAATATTTATTTGACTTTATTGCCGACAACGCAGTTTAAAGACTCTCTGCGGTATATATCCCTTACCTCTGTTACTTTTGCGAATGTAATTTCGCACAATGGTGGACCTGTTAATAAAAAAAAATTGTCACTCACACTTGGGGGTAAGTGCGTTGTATATGCCGCTCTTACCCCACGACTTTGTCCGCACTAGCCAGCCCCGGGCCGGGGTGAAAGGGCAAGCGCGGCATATTAAAAAACCTATGGAAAACTTTAATCAAAATAAAATTATATGTTCAATGTAAACCACTGTAGCTAATAAGTGTAACAACAAAAATCTTTAAAAAATCTTTAAGGATTGGAGAAATATAAATGGATCAAGTTTTGCACCTGCACTTGCTCTAAGAGATCAAAAATACATGTGACACTCTCAGGCCTGCAGCGTCAATGAAACCAAATAACTAAACTCTGTAATAATTTATATTGATGGCGGAAGTGTTAAGAATACCAAATGATAGATGGCAGCACTTATTTCAAACAAAGTCTACTTTTAACAGCCATGTTACGCACTAGCCCCGGAACCGCACTTGCCCCACCTTACCTTAATCTGTTTTTGAATAACTTTCTTTGTGCTTTCATTTATATTTTTGAATCCTAAATTTTATGTGTGATTTATAAGAGACGAGAAGTATATTTTATGCAATCCAAGGTACTGCGAACATAGTCACGGTGGTGTCGAACTGAAAAGGCAGAATTAAAACAACCACGATAACAAAATAAGTACCTACCTGGGTAAATAATGAAAGATAGCAAGCGCGTGCAGTGCCAAGCAGCATCGATTCACGGTATTCTCGCTGAACGGTCGATAGTAAATTCAACTTAATCCTCCCCGGTCTAGGACATATGGCGCCGCCAACTCGGCGCCACCAATTGGGCGCCGGGCCAACTGGGCGCCGGGTCAATTCGGCGCCGGACGAATAAAAAATTTTTTGATAAAATGTGCAGATAAAAAACAAAAATTTTTATACAAAAACATCTTTAAAAAAAATTTTACGCAATTTTTTTGAAATTTGCTTTTGTTAAGTAAAGCTAAATCCATTAAGTCGAGTGTTGAAATTTGGTAGGTGAAGTGTTTGGTAACCTGGTAACACTTCAATTTACGTTTTTTATTACTACAATGGCGGATCCAAAATGGCGGATTTCTTTATTTTTAAACCGATTTGTCTGAAACTTGATCGTTTGCAGGGCCTGGGAACACGTAATACAGTTTTATCCTCAAACTTAAAAAATTCAAAATGGCGAATCCAAAATGGCGCATTTTCTTATTTACTAACCGATTTGTCTCAAACTTGAAATATTACATTGCTTAAGGTCATTTAACACAATTTTTTACTCAAACTTAAAAAAATCAAAATGGCCGATCCAAAATGGCGGACTTTCTTATTTACTAACCGATTTGTCTCAAACTTGAAATATTACATTGCTTAAGGTCATTTAACAAAATTTTTTCCTCAAACTTAAAAAAATCAAAATGGCTGATCCAAAATGGCGGACTTTCTTATTTACTAACCGATTTATCTCAAACTTAAAATATTACATTGCTTAAGGTCATTTAACAAAATTTTTTCCTCAAACTTAAAAAAATCAAAATAGCCGATCCAAAATGGCGGACTTTCTTTATTTTTAAATCGATTTGTCTGAAACTTGATAGTTTGCAGGGCCTGGGAACACTTAATACAGTTTTACTCTCAAACTTAAAAAATTCAAAATGGCGAATCCAAAATTGCGCATTTTCTTATTTACTAACCGATTTTTTTCAAACTTGAATATTACATTGCTTAAGGTCATTTAACACAATTTTTTACCCAAACTTAAAAAAATCAAAATGACCGATCCAAAATGGCGGACTTTTTTATTTACTAACCGATTTGTCTCAAACTTGAAATATCACATTGCTTAAGGTCATTTAACAAAATTTTTTCCTTAAACTTAAAAAAATTAAAGTGGCCGATCCAAAATGGCGGACTTTCTTTATTTTTAAACCGATTTGTCTGAAACTTGAAAGCTTGCAGTGCCTGAGAACACTTAATACAGTTTTTTCCTCAAACTTAAAAAATTCAAAATGGCGGATTTTCTTATTTACTAATCAATTTGTCTCAAACTTGAAATATTACATTGCTTAAGGTCATTTAACTCAATTTTTTACTCAAACTTAAAAAAACCAATATGGTCGAACCAAAATGGTGCACACTATTTATGAATCGTTCAAACATTAAATAAATTCAAAATGGCGAATTCAAAATAACGAACTTTTTTATTGATTAACCGATTTGTCTCATACTTGAAAGCTTACAGTGTAAGGTTATTTAAAACAATTTTTGAATTTAATTTAGAATAGTCAATCAAGAGAAAATAAAACATTTCAATTAAGAATAACTATTATTTTGCAGAGAAAAAAGTAGAATTTGGCCAAAAAGGCATAGTTCTGGTGATTATTTTTCATAATATTAATTTGAGCGCGTGTTCAAAATAGCGCGCATCAAAATAGCGCGTATCAAAACAGCGCGTATCAAAATGGCGCGTGTTCAAAATGGCGCGTATCAAAATAGCGCGTATTCAAAATAGCGCGTATCAAAATAGCGCGTGTTTAAAATAGCGTGTGTTCAAAATAGCGCGTCTTAAAATAGCGTGTCTAAAAATACCGCGTTTTGAAAGATCGCGATTACAAACGTCGCTGTTACCAAATAGTTCAAGTAAGAGGTCTCTTTCTAACATATTATTTAAAAAAAAACTTTTCTGACTTTTTTCCCGGGATCCTAAAGGGTGTAACCAAACCGAACCGAACCGATTCAAACCCCACCGAACTGAAATGTACCAAACCAAACCGAAACATTTTTTCAAAAAATTATTTCCCTAAATTAGCTTCCCGATCCTTATTTTCGTAGGTTTCTATTCTAACCTGTGACTTGGGGACATTTTTTTTGGTTGAAAAAGGTCAGGGAGCTACTGGAAAAAATGTTTGGGTTTGGTTCGGCTCCGTCCGGTTCGGTTCGGCTGGGTTACACACCCTCTAGGATCCCGGAAAAGAAGCCAGGGAAGTTTTTTTTTTTGAAAAAATATGTTAGAAAGAGACCCCTTAGTCGAAATATATGAGTTGTGTTAAATATAGCAAGCGATCAGTTTATTTAACGGTTAAGTAAGTATAACTTATCTGACCTTGCTCAAATTGTTTACGTGAATATACCTAAGCAGACCTGATACGCGCTATTTTGATACGCGCTATTTTAATCACGCGCTATTTTGATACGCGCTATTTTGATACGCGCTATTTTAAACACGCGCTATTTTGAACACGCGCTATTATGAACACGCGCTATTTTGATACGCGCTATTTTGATACGCGCTAGTTTGATACGCGCTATTTTGAACACGCGCTATTTTGATACGCGCTATTTTGAACACGCGCTGTTTTGATACGCGCTATTTCGTTACAGAGCCCCTTAAGCAATGTAATATTTCAAATCTGAGACAAATCGGTTAGTAAATAAGAAATTCCGCCATTTTGGATTCGCCATTTTGAATTTTTTAATTTTGAGGATAAAACTGTATTAACTGATTTCAGGCACAGCAAACTTTCAAATTTCAGACAAATAGGTTTAAAAATAAAGAAATTGTTGTAATAAAAAACGTAAATTGTAGTCTTACCAGGTTACCAAACACTACACCTACCAAATTTCAACACTTGACTTAATGGCTTTACCTTTCCTTAACACCATTTTCAAAAAAATTGCGTAAAGGATTTTTTAAATTTGTTTTTGTATAAATAATATATTTTGTTTTTCATCTGCACATTTTATCCAAAAAAAATTTTTAGTCCGGCGCCGAGTTGGCCTGGCGCCCAGTTGGCGGCGCCGAGTTGGCCCGGCGCCGATTTGGCGGCACCTAGTTGTCCCATTCCGAATCCTCCCTATGTTCGCAGTAACTCGGACCGTATGGTATTTGAATTCAATTCAATATATATTTATTTACAGTTCTCCTTTACATGAATCTAAGTTGATTTTTTTTTCTTGTTGACCGCAAATAAATAAAAGATTTTTTGAAATTAATAAAAACTGTCTCTATCAGAAACCGCATTCTTATTTTTTAAATTTTAATTAGGTACCAAGGTAAATCAAATCAAATCAAGCTTTATTGTCCAAATTTTGTACAAATTATTGACAAAGCACTACTAATTTTAATTTATCAAAGCACTTAGAAGTGTTTCCACTAAGAATATGTCACACGATTATATCAAGTCACAAATTGTACAATAAATTAAGAAAAAGGTTTCAATTATTTAAAATAATTTAAAAATAATAGAAGTAAAAGTATGTTTGACTGTAATTATAAATTAAAAATAAAAATTATTTTAAATTGAATAAAATAAATTAAAAAGAAAATAAAATAGAACAATAAAATAAACTACTATGCATTGTCACAAAAACAAATTTAAAAAAAGAAAGAGTTGATAAAAATTAGTTAAAAAAACATAAAAAAATAACACAACATAATATATCACAAACTTAAATTGTTTGTAAAATAACCATACAAATGTATTATAAAGTAAGAATAATAAAATAATGCACTGTGTATATGGTACAAGGCAAAATAAAATACGCTCAAAAAAAGAGGCAGTGCAAAATAAACTATGAAATCTAATCATTAAACTATATTTAAAAACAAATTAAATGACGAAACAGTTCCTAAAATGTAATACCAGAATACTCAGCTATACTATAAAAGACGTTTGTGACTAAAAGGTTTTTTACCGCGTCGCGAAACAAACAAGGTAGGTAACTAAATTTATTATTATTATGTTTTTATTTAGTAGAGTAAATTTGTAGGGTCTTTCAAGAAAAATCTGCAAAAATTATTATTAATTTTTTATATTTGGCATGGTAGTAGCTAACATGGGGTAGCTAACATCAAAAGCTAAATTTTCAATCAAGGATCCCCTATTTTCCGGCATCAGAATCCAAGATGGCGGCTGCCAAAATTAGGAAAAAAAATGAATTCCCTGTTTTAAGAAAAATTAAATTAGTTTTGATAAATTTACTTTAAGTTGAAACTACTCAATTCAAAAAAAAATTAAAATTCGCGTGTCACTTTAAAACAAAACGGCGCGGCGGCTACATTTAAAAAAATCGTTTTTCTTCGATATTTTGTTTAATTTTTGCGCGATATTTATTTTTAATACCTTATATTAAAGCCGCTGACCAGCTCTTTAAAACTGCCGAAAAAAAATTAGTTTCTTCGCCGACACAAAGATGGCGCTTAATATGTCAAAAATAAAAGAGACCTTTATAACTTGTAGACCAAATTAAATTTTTACAAAAAAAAAAATTGCTTTTATCAATAGTAAGCCAAGTTTTGTAAAAATTTATAAACAGTTACAATTTGACATTTAACATTTTAAGATGGCGGCCGAAGTTCAGATAAAAAAGTTATTTTTTTGTTCTTGTTGGACACAACTAGTATTGCCGTGTAATTTATCGATTTATACTAAATAGGGGTCGTCGATTTTAAATATTTCATAATAAATGACACATGTCTATTATTAATCAAGATGGCGGAGTTCAAAATATAAAAACAACAGTATCTTCTTGGTTTGGTAATTTTTTTTACCAAGATATGTAGTTTTATATTACACTTAATTAGTTTTAAATTATAATGTAACAAAAAAAATATAATTTATTTATTTTTTAAAGATGGCGGCCAAAAAAGTTTTAAAAAGATCATTTTTGTTTATTTTTTCGAAATTTAACAAAAAAAAACTGGAAAAAACGCGCTTCTTGTTGGGTACATGGTTTTGTTTTCTCACTAGCAATATAAGGTGAGAGATAGAGCCGTATACTTAATTTAGCAAGGGTGTCACATTGACCAAGCAGTGTTCTGAGGAGTCCTATAAGGACAAAACGGTTAACTGTCAACACTTATTAGGTGTCCTTTAGATCTTGGATCCCCGTAAGGTTAAGCTTTCGAGCTACCCACGGAAAAATACTAGAGAAACAAAAAACCCTTATTTTTTTACCCGATTAGCCACAAAAACTTGTTTGCATTTTAATCTACGGGTACTAAATTATACATATCGATGGCCTAACTGCAATACCCCGTATCTAAGATTTTGATAATTTTTAGATTATTTGTGATTTAGGCAAAATCAGCTGGCTTCTTTCATGGTGTATAAAATAAGACATATAGGGCGTGGGAAATCACAAATATAGCAAATAATATTCTTTCATACCTAATAATCATATATGTGTTACCTAAACTGTTTTTTGCTTCCCCTGTAAAGTTGCATTTTTTCAGATACGGGATATTGCAGTTAAGCCATCGATATTTTAAAAATTTAATTATCTACATATATAAAAAAAAAATTGGGCATAAAATTTAGACAAAAAGCAAATAAATACTGTCTTTACTATTCAACCAATGTTCTTGACCATTATAAGGTCAATGTAAAGACCATTGGACGATTTGGTCTGCCAAACTTTTCAACAAGTTAATGACACCAAAAATAATAAATTGCTTTGAAGCACGCTTCTCCCATTATGGGTCTTGGCCTTTTTAACGAAGAAAGTTACAAAAAAAACCCGCATATATTAATTCGGTTAAATTAATTTTTATTAGTTTAATTAGAGTGATTGTTTATCATTTTTAAAGGGCCATTTAGCATCTGTTCATGATACTGGAGACTTGAGACAAAAACTAATATAGGGGCCGTCCTGATGATCTTATTAAATTTTAATTTAACACAGTAAAAATATTAAGTAGAATATTCGTTAACAAAGCAAAAGTAATAAACTAAAATACTTTTGTACATTTTATTTAAAATATATTATCTTCTGTGGAATCACGGCCTTCCTAAAACTATAAGTTTTAAAATGAAATTTATTTGTATCGCCTAGTTTGATGGTTCTCGGAATAAAACTAGAATATAATAAAATCAAAGTGAATATAAAATAGTTTTTTTTAGAGTTACAACTTGGCGCTAGCCACTACTGGCACCAAGAATAGATTTATTGGCGTCGCAGTCATTCTAATTTTATTTGAAATAAGTAAAAGGAAAAGCCTATGATTAATCAATAAATTAAATCTATTTTTGTTTTGATTTCGTAGTCGACTTTCGTTTAGATTTTAAGACATAGTATTATTTGTCCACTTCAGAGGCAGCCCTAGACTTTCAAAACGGAGGAAGAGTTGTTTTTTTGAAATATACAGTTAACAAAAAACACAAATTTCTTAATTGGGAATGTAATACACCAGAATGTACCTCTTAAATATAAAGTTCTCTGGAAAAAAGAGGACAATGAACGCAACGACCCCCCTTCCCAACAAACATTTGAAGTTGTAACGACGGAACCCCAACTAAAAAGAATTTCTTAAAAGTAACCGCGACGTACTCCCGCTACGTCTCAGTATACCATACAGTGACGTGTTAATTCCCTAAGTGGGGAACCAATTTCTGGTTATAACTACTTGGCCAAGTGTTTAAGGTCACTGTAGTAACAACTACACTACTAAATCGCAGCTAGGTATCTACTACGTCGTAGAGGCTGGTTTTTTTCCGTAATGACATAAAAGTAGCAATGTAGTTGCAAATAATATAATGGTTTCTTTTTGGTAGAATTATTACACAATATGGTAAACACTACAGTAAACAAACTGGCTAAGTTTTTAAGTTCGGTTATGGCTATAATATGTACTATGTTATCTAAAAGTCAGAAAATTTACTAGCCAAGGACCAATATTCAACTGCGACGAAAATTTTTATGTGAAACATGCATCATATTTATTGCAAAAAATCGACGCACCTGTAAAATTGAATCGTTTTCTGATATCTGATGGAATTTTTTGTTGTGGTTTTTGAGGTTATGTTTTCCTAATCCGGACTCCAACAAATGGTGATTAATATGTGGATTTTGGTAACATTCGATTAATTTGTTTATAAATTAGTATACTTCCTTAATATGGGCTCAAAAAACAAAAATAAAAATTTAAAATTTTCTACTTATAAAAAAAACATGGCGTCTTATAGTCAGTGTTTATTATCCAAAAATGAGCTATAAGAAGATTATATAATGCTAACCCTCGCGAACACTGCAAGCCTTTATTTAAATCAGCTAGAATCCTAACTCTTCCTTGTCTCTTTATACTGGAAACTGTTAGCCTTGTTCACAAGAAAAAACTGCAACAGGATAATCATACCAACGTCGGCCATTACACAACTCGGCAATCTGAGAATCTACGCTTGCCAATACCAAGATTAACTCTAACAAAAAATTCACTTATCTATGAAAGCATAAAACTTTATAATCACCTGCCAATTATAATTAGGAGAATTCAAAATTTAAAACTATTTAAAAAGGCAGTTCGTTCTTGTTTAGAAGAAAAAATCTTTTATAGCTGTGATGAGTATTATGGGGAGACCTTACATTTTACTATGGGTTAACGCTCGGGTTAACGGTTCATAAATACGTTTAATTCAATGATTTTAAACTTTAAGAATGCTTATGGCTGTGATGAACTAAAATAAGAAAACGTTATGACAGAATCTTTTTAAATATGTTTGACTTTTTTTAACTTTCAAATATTAGTGTAATGTCGTCGTGTATAAAACATTTTTTTTTGTGTTTTTGTTGTTGTGTTGGGCCATTGTTTGGCTCTGTTAATGTTTTTATTTTTGTGTTTTTTTATTTTTATTCAGTCTTAAGTATATAATTTGAAAATAGGTACCGAGATAGATAAATTTAGGAAACTTAAGAATTTGGTAGATAATAAGAATATTTTTTGCTTTGTCAATAAGATTTACTCTTCCGACAATAAAGCTTGTTTTAATTGAATTGAATTGAATCTCACACAATATTCCCTAATAGTCGAAAGAGTAACTCAAAAGTGAGCCTAAGTTGCGGCAACGTAATACGAACCACTTTCATGGCAGTGTTCCCTTTTAGTTTTAGACAGCACACTCGAATTTCTACTCTTTTGTCACGGCAACGTATTAGTCCCTAGCTTCCGGCATTATAAAAACACCTTTACAGTAGTAGGAACTACGCGATAAGCAATATCACTACCCTTAAGTTATTGAGGTGAGGCCAATTGTCATTTTTGTAAACAATAATGCCTAATCCTGGTTTTTAATGACATGTTCTGTGTTCTGTAGCATCGTGGTTTGTCGAATTTGTAAGTTTTTGTTGATGTGAATGATGAAAATGCGTCTTGTAGTCGTAAACTATGAATCTGTACTATTGCCTCTTATTAAAGGTTTGTTTACACATTTTAGTATACATTTTGTACTTTCGGGGGCGCCACTTACTGGGGACATTACTTTACAAAAACCAATGCAAGTATTGTATTACGAAAACTTATACAAGTATTGTATTACAAACCAAAATAAATATTGTGATTTATTTTACTAGAAACTGATCAAGCAAGGTCCATATTCTAGAAAGTGTTATCAAGGAGCTAAAAGAACGTAGTCATATACATAAAATCAACTTATTTGTTTATAAATTCAAGTAAATAATATTTTGTTTTAAGTCAGTGGGGAAATTAAAGAACGACAAATTACTTAACAAAATTAAGTGCCTCGGCCGGGACACGAAACCGGAACCTTTGGCTGTGTACGCCAACGCCCTATTAATTGGCGTACATATCCAACGGTTCCTGATTCTAGTCACGGCGGACGCACAGAAAAATTTAGTTTTTATGATTTTTCGTTCTCTAATTTCACCATTTTTACCCCTGGTTTCGAATTGTTATTTACGGTTTTGAGTAAAACCTTGCATTATTGCACTTTGCTAAGTTGTATTTTGTTATCGTTTGTCCTATTTCCCATACTATATATTATTGAGAAATATTTTTGAAATGTTGGATGGTGTCCATGTGAAGTTGTATTTCAATTAGGATAAAAAGAAATAAAATACAGAAGTGGTATATGGTACTGATGCTGCTTCATTGCGAAAATGGTCTACCTGAAAATAAATGCTGTGTGGACAAAAAGATAGAGTTAAACACTTTTTTTCTATGTTTTCTTTTTTTTATTGTGATTTTATTATTTGTTCCTATAACTAAAAAAAGTAGAGGTTGAACATTTCTAGATCGGTTGGAAATCCATGAAAAACTACATCTTATTTATAAAAGGAGTCACAAAAGTAGGGTTAAGAATGAGCGCTACCAAGATGCGACTGAAAAAAGTCTTCGTTTCCAAAGTAGAAATAAGAGGTAGTATCTATTTTAAAAGATTGACACTAAAAAGCAGACAAATTATTTACGGCTTTCAAGTTGTTGCAAAAAGTTATTTTCTCTACATTATTACATCAGATGACTATGATTACACCATCATTTGTGGTAATAATTAAAGTTATAATGTAGTTTTCGGATAAACTTGATTGCGACTTCAATGAAGCTTAACTTTCTAGTGGTAATTAAGTAACATAGAAAAGTCACGGCGACTACGAATCAACGACTAAAATGAAAGTAAAACTTTGGCAACATCCTATCGTGGTAGGGAAGACTAACAGAATAGACTATCAAGTAACAGTCCTAAGAAGTAGTTTAGAGGGTCGTTTTTACGAAAGCTCTACTTTTTCGTGACACTAGATAGCAGACAGAACTAAAAAGTGCCGAATTTTTGTTGGGATCACCACATTTCTAACATAAGATAGTAGCAAAGTCTTTGGAGCCTGTAGCCGCTACTATATGCGTTAGTTGGGTTCTTGAGGCCGCTACTGTCCACTTTATCCAAAAGTCATTTTTACCTTTACCATGCCTAGTTTTTCCAATGGTAATTTTTTTTAAATGTTTAAATTTATTTAAAATAGGGATTTATATATAGGTATTTGTGAAAGTTATTGCTACATTTATTACTAATAAGGAGGGTGGTGAGGAGAGAGGGAGAGGGATCGCCTTATATTTGACACAATTATTTGAATATGGTTTTTAAAGAGGGTGGGGGGAATGACAGGAGTAGAGATGGGTGGGAACAGGGAGGACAAAGTAATTACAGCAAATCAAAAGACGTTTGCAATGGGTGATCAAAGGAATTTCATTAAAATCGCCTGAAATTTAGGTAATTTGTATGCCTTAAAGCAGACATCATGTGACAAAATGGCGTCTGACAACCGCCATGTTGATTCCTGTTTGAAAAAATTTAGCCTATACCACCTTTGGGATCAGTAGCAATTCAACAACACTTTTTTTTGTCAAAATCGGTTCAGCCGTTTAGCCCTTTCGTCGTGCTCCATTTTGTTAAAAAGGGAGATTTTGAAAATTCTTTTGACACAGTACGTTTTTTTCGAAACGTAAACATAACTTTTTTGCACGAACTCCCACGATTCTTTTTTCAGAATATCATGTGTGGTCCCCTATAAATTATTACTGTTTTCTATTAATCATTTCAACCGCAATATCAAGTACCACTCTTAAAACTGCCATAAAGTACTTATATTTATTTCTATAACCAGTGTTGTGTTTGTATTTTATTCAATAATAATAGTGTTACCGCAACAAAGCACTATAGCGCAATTATTTACGCTATAAATGCTGTCATGGCGTGTTTGTGTAATTTTAAATTTGCCGCTAATTAATTGTGAGATTTATTTTGTAACATCGAGGGCAAAATAGTTATGATGATGATAATTCAGTTGAATAAATGCTGTTTGACCATCGTTTTCTATTGCGAAAGGATCACTCAACTAGGGTGGGGGTATATTTTAAAAATTACGAGTTTAAGTGAAAATATGGCGTGTGTGATATCAAACGAAAGGTAATTGAGTCCGGAGTTTAACAAAATACGTTATAGTTTTTGTTTTTTTTTTAAGGGTGGGGGTAGATTTTAAAAATTTGAGTTTAAGTCAAAACATGGCTTGTGTGGTGAATAAAATATATTTCAATTTTTAGTTATATTAGCTCACATGTACACTATAACTATAGTACCTAGTGTGAGCTTAGGGGCCCATATATTGGCAGAGTATTTTCGGGGTATTTTCATATTGGGGAATACCAAGCACCGCTCTTTCGAGAGTCCATTCACAATAGTAGATGCAGGATAAACTCTGGTCTTTTACAGTTTTTTATGTGCAAATGCAAATGCACTTTTTATAGGTCAAAAAGGTGAAAAGTTATGGCGTAGGATGGAAAAACAGCTAGGCGGCAGGTCTAGGCTCCGAGTCTCCCTCGCCCTCGAACCGAATCGAACCGAATTGAACCGAACCCCCGCCCCACGCCTTAATTTTTTTTAGATATTTTTCACATATTTTATGAATAAAAACAAAAAATATCATAAAATACGAAATCATCGGCTCTCCCCCCAAGGCATATTCCTGGATGCGCTACTGATAATTACTACATATATCTGATTCATTCATCGTTACCCATTTTTTCATACTTCTAAACTGAAAAGAAAATTGTTTTTGCAGCAGTTGCTGAAGCACCCCTAAATTATGAAATACACGTCTACGTGGCAACATTGAACTTGTGTTCTATGATGACTCACCTCTGGCAGCATTTTGTATTGGGAGTTTCTCTGGCATTTTTGGAATCGCCAGTGTAAATATAATTCTAACAAGTAACGTCACTTTATTAAAAGAAATGTTAAGACAGATAATTATTGAAATCAAGCCAAGCAGTATTTTGACAGTTTTACTACTACTATGTCGGTTTAGAACGTTTTTCTACGTTGTCCGACGCCTATTCTCCACCTCCTTCGATCCTAACAATCATCTTCTGTCAGATTCTGACAGTTTTACATTTGTTTATTAAAAGAAAAGAACTACAGGAAATAATACGTTTTCTTATAAAGCCAGGCAGCAATACCGCCACGTCCTGTTTTGAAGTTTTATATTCAGTGGCGGATCCAGGATTTCCGGGGGGCTTATTTACGTTTCCGTGCTGATTTCACGGCAGCGTTGTTTTGAAATAGACACGGAAATGTTGCAACATATTTGGTTACAAATGAGTGTTGATTTTAAGGCGCCGAGGCTCGAACAAGGCACGGATTTTTATTGAATTACGCAGCGCAGGGGTTTATTTATTAGTGCACATTTGAAACTTAAATTGGATTAACGTTGTTGATTAGTTTGATTTTGAGGTTATATGTTTGTTAATATAAAAATTATGGAGCAGTTTAAAAGTATTTGTACTAATATTACTCAAGATTTTGAAATTCTTTGAAGTTTGAAGAACACAATATTTTTGTTTTTGCTGCCCTTTGGCCCCTCTCCCCGGGAAGCGTATTTACGTTTCCGTGCTCATTTCACGTCGGTGTTGATTTTAAGAGTTTTGATCTCGAAATGAGCACGGATTTGTAAGAGAACATCGCTCATTAAACTATTACAAAAGCGTATTCAACTGTCAGCTTAAAACGCTAACATAACGAAAGCTAATCAATCAAATCTAACCGAACCGAACCAAAGCAAACTGAACCAATAATTTTAAAAAAAGAAAACTTTCCTGAGTTCCTACCCGGGATCCTAGAGGATGTGAATCTGAACCGAACCGATCCTAACTAAACCGAACCAAACCTAACCTAACCAAACTAAACTACAACACCATTCACACCCTTTAGGATCCCGGGAAAGAAGTCAGGAAAGTATTTTTTTAATTATTGGTTCAGTTTGCTTTGGTTCGGTTCGGTTTGGTTCAATTCGGTTCGTTTCGGTTCGGATTCACATCCTCTAGGATCCCGGGTAGGAAGTCAGGAAAGTTTTCTTTTTTTAAAATTATTGGTTCAGTTTGCTTTGGTTCGGTTCGGTTAGATTTGATAGATTAGCTTTCGTTATGTTAGCGTTTTAAGCTGACAGTTGAATACGCTTTTGTAATAGTTTAATGAGCGATGTTCTCTTACAAATCCGTGCTCATTTCGAGATCAAAACTCTTAAAATCAACACCGACGTGAAATGAGCACGGAAACGTAAATACGCTTCCCGGGGAGAGGGGCCAAAGGGCAGCAAAAACAAAAATATTTTTTATAAGCGATTTTTGATAGATCTCAGATGTGAAATTTAGTATTTAAAGGAGATTTCTTAGTAGATTGACAGTTGATCTTTCAAAATTGACATAACATAACAAAATTTTTTCAAATTTATTTGTTTAAATTATGTTAGGTAGATATGTGATGTTAACTTACATGTCCTGTAGTTGCAATATATTGAGACTGCACTCAACCCCCTCTGTCTGTATGCCTGTCTGCTCTAAATGCAGCCTCATCCCCTTGGCCACCCCTCTGGCGAAGAGAAAAATGAATTATCCGAGAGTGGTGATGTGCTATACGGATATCCATGGATATCCTAAAGGAGGCTGTACACTTTTTATTTATTTAGTAGAATTAACTTATTGAAAGTGTATTCATTGTGCACTTGTACTAAATGCGGCGCCGAGAACTACGGTTTTGGTCTAATATGGGCCCATAGAAACATTTGAAGAAAAACTCAAAACCTATAAATATAAAAATATTTTATGTAGATTTCAGGCAAATTCGACTGTGAGCAGTTTTCCAATAATTTTGTGCCGTGTCCTTTGACATTATCAGTACCTACGTAGTTAATTCTTGCTAAAAAATATGCTTATAAAAATACAGTTTGTTGCTTGTTGTCAACAAGGCGTCTAATTAAGCCCAAAAATAGACCCTTAATTTTAAAGCATACTTTTATCAACGTTTAAGAATTTCTAGTCTAAATCCCATGCAAAACTAACATCAAATTGTTCGTCTATGTAACAGGGACTTTAGAAAGAGGGGCTAAAAATATCTAAACTAGAAGGGCCGGTTTTTGTTTAATTTAGGAAAAAGAAAAGAAGCAAATTAATACTTTTCGTTGATTGACAGATACAAAATTGATTTTTCTTTTTCATTCATTTCTGATTTTAAGAAGATCAAATCATGATTATCGAAAATACAAATATGTGGTTGTGGAATTATCATCAAAACCTATTTCAACAATAACAAGTGTAGCATATGAATATTCGCATGGATCTACCATTGACAAAACGATGAGTAGCAGAGTTCTGTTAAGCAGTTAAATGTAAAAAAAGTTTTTTTAGGAACCAGTAGTGTAATTTATTGGAATATATTATTTTAACAAGTAATCCTTACAGGGTAGGTCAGTGGCGGCACTTTTTTCCAAGCTAAACAATACTCTTCTATCTATCTATCAATCTATTCAGCCACAATATCTTCCACTCTTCTCTGTGTGTCGCCGTATTCATCCATCTCGTCCCCGCATGTTTCTTCAAATCATCCGCCCATCTCATTTGGGGGTCTTCTCCCACTTCTTTTATTTTCTCAAGGTCTCCAGTTTACAATAAATTTATTCCATCGATCGTCTTTCTGTCTGATGATATGACCGGTAAATACTTCTCCTCTGACATCCCTTGCTTTTGTTTTATTTCTTATACATTCATTCCTTTTTCTATTTGTTACCTTTATATGTAACATTTTTCTTTCCATTGATCTTTGGGTTTTGTGTTAAATTATCCATGTTTGATTTTGTTTCCAGGTCTGGGATCCATGTGCGAGTACAGAAAGGATACATTGGTTATACACTTTTGTTTTGAGTTACTGACGATATTTTTTATTTATTTATTTTTTACAATTAAGGTACGATAAGATAAAAGGCTAAAAATCGGGGCTGCGCTGCGTCGGCCAAAAAAACCGAACGTTTGGTCACCTTATAATATATCAATAAACAAATCGCGAGCTTGCTAATGTTTAGAGAAAATATACACAGTTGAAGCAACTTTGGTTTTTCGTTCGCCGGTGTCTAGTTGTCAAATCGCGGGGTAAAAGCGTCCGATGGTTGTCATGACAACGTCTATTACCAAAATCGTGTTCGGGTCTTGTATATAATCGGTTTTTGTTTTCATTTTTTCGCATGATATTTTCTGTGTACGCAGCAATTTCATCGTAAACCTAGATCCCTACCTGATTTCGCTGGTTTCTTTATAGAATATTATTAGCATATTATTATATTTTTATTTATGATTCGAAAGTAGAAAGGCGGGAAGGACAATGTTGCGTCACTTATTTGTAAATACACCAGCCACCACTGGGGTAAACATAATATATATGGGAACGGGGGGCAATATGTGGTAAATAATTTTATAGGCTTATTTCTCCAATTAAATGTTGACCATTGTGTTCGTTATTTGGAATTAAGTTGACAAAATATGTTATCTTTATGATTTAATTTTCAGATCAAGCGATTTAAGAACTGCATCATACTTTTATTTTTATTTTTGTAAAATACGAGGTAAAATGGAGTACCAATATGTGGCAAAACGGCGGGGCGGTTGTGTAATTTAGACTTAATATTTTTGTAAGGCCAGTTTTATTTATTAAAATACTAAGCAAGATTAAAATTCTTATTTAAAAAATAAAAAGTTGTAATAAAAAATACATTTATAATAATTAAATAAATTGTTTCCAAATTTTATAAAGAAATGCAGCAATCTAGTCATCTCTGTCGAATTTTGCGCCCCGTTTTTGCAAAGACAACATAAAATACAACTTTCAGTAATGGTATAAAAAAAATTTAAATTTCTTTAGTTCAAAATGGGGTCTACTACTACTAGGTATAACAAGGTACCCCATTTTGCCTCCATGAAAAAACCTTGTTTTGCTCCAAATTACCCGTTAAATACAAAGAAAAATCATACACAGCCAAAGGCTAATTTTACGGGCAAGTTTAATTATGAATAATAGATACATAAACCCAATAATTGTTCAATGTAAACAAAATTTTGCAAAGTGTATAAAAAATGTACTTGCCGTCAAAAAATGTGGAAGCTATTTTTACAAAAAACCGCGCACAACATCACATGTTGAACAAAAACAAACTTAAGCTAAGCCGGCACCAATCATATTGCAAAGAGTTGAACCAGTCATGGAGATAAAACATCTGATAGTAAAAGGTTTAATTCTTGCGCAGTTTACCTAAAACTGCGGAATCCCGTTTTACCCTCTTACGTCATTTTGCCCCCTTTTCCCATATAATAGGAAATATTGTAAATTTCGTTAATAAAAAAAGGTGCATTATTTCATTTTTTAGCCACGAAGGTATCACGTGACAACTGGCAATATTTCTAGAAAACTTCCTATCGGACAATATTTTATGCTAGACTGCACGATTTCGAAGTTATTTTCTTTTATACAGAATTGAAATTAAATACACTTTATTCGATTACAATGGAAAATGCAGTCGGTAGTAAATTGATATAAGAATGAAATATCTGAGGGCATGTCAGTGCCTCGATAAGTTCGCGCTGCCGCCGTACGATCTTTTCTTGAAACATTTCCGCTCATATTTGATCGATCTAAAACTCTATTTCGGAATGAGCTACGATTCTCAAACTTTGCACAGTCGTAAATCTTCATAGAGTTAACAACCCCTTTAAGTTTCATGGAGTAGTAAATTAGTTGTGAAATTTCAAAAAACGTCGAAATTGCCACTCACTCACTGACTCACTCATGTACAGGCCATCAAAATTCTACTGTACTTCCAGACATGCTACAAACAATTACAAAGCTGAAATTTGGCAGCCTGATAGAAATTATGACCAAACCCCTGGAAAATATCAAAAGCCCCAAAATTCTAATTTACTCCCCTCCCCTATACACGTAAAGATATGTAAAAGTAGCAAGGCCCACTTCTAGAAATGCTAGAGAGCTGAGCTTTGGCAGACTGATAGCATATACGTAATAGTACGTATATAACTGATAGGTACTATGATAAAACTAAAGGAAAAAAATAAAACGCCCCAAAATTTTAATTTACTTCCCTCCCCTATAAATGTAAAATTATGTAAAAGTAACATTGCCCACTTCCAGACACGCTAGAGAGCTGAGCTTTGGAAGGCCGATAGTAACTATGATAAAGCTATAGAAAAACATTAAAACACCCCAAAATTCTAATTTACTTCCCTCCCCTATAAATGTAAAGTTATGTAAAAGTAACAACGCCCACTTCCAGAAACGCTAGAGAGCTGAGCTTTTTAAAACTGAAAGACACTATGGTAAAAATATAGGAAAAAATTTAAAAACACCAACATTTTAACTTACTTCCCTCTCCTATACATGTAAATTTATATAAAAGGAACATTGCCCACTTCCAGAAACGCTAGAGAGCTGAGCTTTGGAAGGCTGATAGAAACTATGATAAAACCATGGAAAAAAATTTAAAAAACCCCAAAATTTTCATTTACTTCCCTCCCCTATACATGTAAACGTATGTAAACGTAACATTGTCCACTGTCAGAAACGCTTAAGAGCTGAGCTTTGGAAAGCTGATAGGAACTATGAGAAATCCATGGGAAAAAATTAAAAAACTTCAAAATTTTAAATGAGTCATTGCAAAAGTTTTAAACAATATTCCGCATATTTTACTACTTTAAAGATTAAATATTATCCAATTCCTTTAAAAAAGAAGTGAAATCATAACAAAAACATTTTATGTAAAAAAAGTCAAGTACGCGAAAATGGCATTCCATAAAAAGAATTGAAATAAAAGTAAAGCCAAGTTCTCCAATAGTTTAGAAATGTTTTTCTAAACTTGGCTATTACGACTGCAAATGACTCTTAGGCACAGTGCTAAAACAAACATAAAGAAGTTTGGCTGGAATAGCAAAGTTTAAAAAAACATTTCCAAATTAGTAAGAACTTTTCATTTTGAAATTTTTATTGGAGAAATTGGCTTTACTTTTATTTCAATTCTTTTTACGGATGCCATTTTCGCGTACTTGGCTTTTTTTATATGAAATGTTTTTGTTATGATTGATATTTTCCCCTCGGGATAAATTTATTGACATCATCTGTACTATTATTACAGACTTAAAAATGAATTGTTTTCTTAGTTTTTTAACAGGGTCTAAAAAAAATCGAAAATAAAACCCAACCAATTTTAAAAGAATTTATGACAAGTAGTGTCGCAAGTTAAAACTTTCAAAGTAAAATAAAAATTGCCACAAGCAAGAGGTATGTCTGCAATAATTTTCTTGAGTTTGTGGGAAAAATACTAAAAAAAAACTCATTAATTGGGTTGGGAAGCACATATAAGTTTTCAGTCAAACCCTTTTAGCTCTTATTCTTAATGTTTTATGTCCCACACTCGGCGTAATAAGTTTCCCTTTAGTTTTATTTTCAAAACCATAAATCAATCAGTCGCTAAGCCTATCTGAATTTTATGCGTCTAACATTAAAAAAACAACAAGGCTTCTTTTTTCTGTTTTAAAATGTATAGCGGGTTATTTCCGTCACATTAAAATATTTTATGTTTTGTAAGTGTCCAAAACGGTACAGGATACAGGACAAATAAATAATAGTTTTAGCTTACTTTAGTACACGCCTAACAATTATATTAATTGAAATTAAAGTATAAATTTATTGTTTATAAAAAATAATTTTGCAAAACAAAGGAATTCCAGAAAAGAAAAGTTAACATTGTAAGGTATTGAATACCTATCACAGGATTTAAAAAGTGAAAATATTACGAATGTATCAGATGAGTCCTCAGATATTAGGGCACGCTGAAAATGGCAATTTTTATCGATATAAAGTTTTTAAAAAAGAACCTAATTTTAAAATTCCGGATTTCCAAGGAGATCTTCTCAATTACGCTGCAGATCAAATTGGCCAACACACATTTTGGTGCCGGAGTAATTTTTGGGTAATTTTTGGGTGGAGAATCCGAAATAGCCATCAAATTTTGTCTATAAGATCTAGTTTTTAAAATAGGAATTATTTACTTTTTTTTAACCTCTATTTTACGTTATAACTATGACTATTGCCAGTAACAAAACAAAAACATATATAATTAAATATTTATTATAAAAAGTAGCTTAACATACATTCATATTCATATGTCACTATCACCTACAAATTTTATTTTATACGACTTTCTAGAATGGAGTTTACTGGTGTAGTTTCGCTGAAGGCTCCAACAGTAGTCGGCCATCATGTGGCTATTCCATCGTCCTTGATATCCATCTTCCATAGTTTTAATATCCTGATGGAATCTTTCTCCCTGTTCTTTACTACAGTCACCTAAATTTTCTGGAAAGCGATCTAGGTGGCTATGGAGGTAGTAAACTTTTATACTCATGATACAACCGAGAATATGAAAATTTAAAAGCATAGTTTCCAATCATTCTATGTAATTGCCTATTTTGTGATCTCTCATTCATTGATGTGGTGAACTGTGCTTTTAGTTTTTCCGTGCTAATCCCAGGTAACTTACGTGACAAGTACCCAAAACAATTTCCATCTCGATCTAACGCTTTCACAAACTGCTTCATAAGCCCCAACTTGATATGCAAGGGTGGTAGTAACATTTTTTTCCCTCGTAACTAAAGGTTCATTCACTACGTTTTGTTTTCCTTGCACGATAGTATCTCTTAAAGGCCAATTTCTTTCAACCCAGTGCTGATCTTTAGCTCCGCGCTGTCCCAAAGACATAAATAACAGGGGTATTTTGTTTATCCACTTTGCTGTCTAAGGAGAAAGCATTTTCAAATCAACACAAATTGCCCACTGATGTTCTTCGTATTTAATTTGTTTCAAAACTTGTGATATTGTTTTATACTCCTCTTTCATGGTAGTCCAATGGGAATTGAGGCATATTTGTTACCGTTATGTAAAAGGATATATTTTAAACTACATTTTGAACCGTCAATGAAAAGGCGCCAATCGTCTGAAGTGTATTTTGGAAAACCCATTTTTTCTAAGAGTCCTTTTATATCGTTACATAATACCAGCTTATTTTCCTGAGTGAAAAAAGGCAGCAGATCCTTTTCTCTCTTACGATAAAATGTAACTTTAGTGCCTGGATAAAGAAAATTTATTTTAATCTGGATGCAAGTAATTCAGCACACTCCTCTGAGAGGTATTGGTCTCTCATGTGATCGTTCAGTTCTTGTTGATTAAAACACTCAGGAGTTGTTACATCTGCCTCAAATTCACTGTCATTTTCTGATTGCATTCTTTAAACTTCATCAGACGTTGATGTTTCTGTATCATCTTCCGGAATTTCAGAAAGACTGCTTCAAAGGTTCAAATGGGTATTTCCTTAGAGTACGGTACAGGTCTTCTTGCAGCATCTAGATCAGGATATGACCATTTATGTCGATTGCCCCTATTTATGCCTTTAATATTAACGAAATAAAAATAGCAGTCATAATAATTCCAAAAAATTGGTACACCAAATTTCAGGCACTTTCTGTTTCCAATTGTCCACTGTCGCAAATGTTCAACACATGTTTTACACACCACATGTGGAGCCCAAAATTTATCTTGATCTCCCAAATGAGCGCCAAAATAGGCAAGATAAGACCTTTTCACAAATTCAGAAATAGTTTTTCTACTTTCTTTCAAAGTGTATTCACCACATACATAACAAAAACTTCTGGATGTTTTACACAGCTACGCCTGCTTGTGGATGCCATTGTTTTAGTTTTAACACTATAAAACGACAAAAATGTACACAAAATTATGACATAACTTTATTTGCAAAAACTACACAATATATTTCATAATATAAGTCGAGAAGGATAAAGGTAGACAAAAGGTACTATGTTTCGAAAACCAATTATGACCAGATATGGGGAGATCGGTTCATAGAGAATTCCAAATATAAAACAGCTAATAAAATTAGTAGAATTAAGTAATGGGGGTTAACCAGGTCTAGGAAGATTGGTTTACAGGTATAGTTGGCTAATTAGATCCTACCTAGTTTTGAATACCAAATTTCAATTTTGAATTTTAAAGAGATGTAGATTTATTTATTTTTGCATTTTATTAGTGGTGCCAGTTTTAGAATCAGCATATTAAATATATCTAAAATCAGTTCTTAGATCTCAGGCCCCAACTTTTTTTTTGTTGGCCTGTGAATCATCCGATACGATTAAAATATATTCACCTATTTATTTAACGCCTAAAATTCAAAATAATTTTTAAAAAAAGGGTTTAATATACGTTTAGTTACGGTACGAACACAAAAATAGTGTCAAAGTCGTTTATCGGACAAGCAAAAATTATACAAAATAAAGGTTTTTGTCTTGGGCGATCACAATTTGAAAATTCTAAATCGACTAAACATCTAAAGAAAATCACTTATCTTTGTTATGTGACCGGTAGACAATAGACATTTTGAGAGCAGCTTTAATCGAGAATAGAATCGCCATTATGATTTCCAGCAGTTGTAATGCGGACGGCACTTAGCAAGTAAAAAAAGAAGGCGAACATACAACTACCACTTATGTATAGCCCAGAAAATTTATAAAATATTCAGCACACTTGAAAAAACAGAACATTTCGCACATTAAAGGCATAGAAATGCTCACAATAATACCATATTAGATAAGAAAGATGAAGAGGAAAGGGAATCAATGAAGAAAAATAATATCCTTAAACATTTAAAAGACTGGATTGAAATAATTAGCTAATTAATATTTATTAAAAACTATTCTAAAAAAAGTTGGAACCTATGGGGTTTCTAACTTTATTTAACGTGTTATACAGGATGTCCCAACTAAATGGTAACAGGGGTGTTTTTGGGTACTTTTTGTGCGAATTTGGAGAAACGCTCGAACGCGTCGATTTTCTTTGCGTGGGGAACACTTTTTGGCTATCTGGAAATTTTTGTAGCACGCACCCCCTTCGTAGGGTATACTTTACCCCTATATTTTGAATAGGGAAAGTGGGACTAGTGACACCTTGTTTTGAAGGCCTTTTGAATGTCTTTCCAATCGTGTAAAAATTTCAAAAATTTATCCATCAGTTTTTGAGATAATTGCCTTTAAACTTTCAAATTTAACATGGACTGATAAAATAAATATTTAATAAAAATTTTATGTTTTTTGGATTTAATTTTTATTTTATCATTCCATGCTAAATTTGAAAATTTGAAATCAAATATCTCAAATACTAATCGATGGATGTTTGTAAAAAGAACTTCAAAGCAAGTTATTACTAGACTCACTTTCCTTATTCAAAATATAGGGGTAAAGTATACCCCTCGAAGTTGGTGCGTGCTACCAAAATTTCAAGGTAGCCAAAAGGTGGGACACCACCTCGCAAAAAAAATCGACGTGTCCGAGCGTTTCTCCAAATTTGCATAAAAAAATACCTAAAAACACCTCTGTTACCTTTTAGTTCGAACACCTTGTATAGCAAAAAATCTAAAAACTAATCTTTTAAATCTACTTTAAAGCCGAAAAATAATTTTTGTAAGACCCCTTAAAAACATTAAAGCTTTAGTGGCAAGATAAAATTGAAATGAAATTAAAAACTACTATAAATTGCATTTTTTAAATTCTTTCGACAGTAAGTGTGCTTCCTACGCACATTATGGTTTACTCGTACAGTATTTGAGTATCTAAATACAATACTGAACTATCTTATTTAAATTTAAAAATAAACAAAATGGATTTCTAACGCCCATACTTACATCGTAAAAATGTTAAAGAGTTCAAGGAAAACTGTTAAATATTTGGATACTTAGAAGTATTATTGAATTTATAAACCTACTGTAACAAAACGGGATTTAAATATAAATGGTATTTTTGCCATTTAGAAATTTTTTAATATTTTAAAATAAATATTGTTTTCGACATCAACAAGTATTAATTACATGCAAGA
This sequence comes from Aspidapion aeneum, assembly GCA_963576565.1. Taxonomy (NCBI): domain Eukaryota; kingdom Metazoa; phylum Arthropoda; class Insecta; order Coleoptera; family Brentidae; genus Aspidapion; species Aspidapion aeneum. The sequence continues at coordinate 18,619,263 of OY755041.1, read as the reverse complement.
CTAGGTTAAAAACAAGTAAAATTTATGGCAAAACAGCGACTTGTTTTTAGGCATATTTTCATAATCGCTTTATTTTAATAAAAGTTGTATTCGGCTAATCTGTTCTTTGAGCCACTAACGTCACAATAATTTATATTTTGTAACTGGAAACAAATTTAGCAACTATTTTCAATTTTTAAAAGTAGCCGCATCTCTGGCTTATGGTGTTGTTTTGTCTCTTTGGAGCCTTTAAAGCACAGTCTATCTCTTCCTTTGCAAAGCGCTTTAGAATTAGTTCAAAATAAGCAACGGCAAGTTGGGGCAGGATAATTTCAATCAACACAAAGAACTCGTTGGAAAGGATTTTTATGTGGGTTTCTGTACGTTTCACTTCGCTTCATTTTCAGAATTCAAAATACCTTGCTATTAGGCACAGGGAATAATAAATGTCTTGTTGAAGCGCTGTAAAGCTAAAATAGCACATTTCTAGTTACAATATTGCCGTCTTCTTATAATTCTTGACGGGCTTCAAAGATGCAAAAAAAGTTGTCGTTAAATATGGCAATATTATTATAGTTTTAAGACCATCATGACTAACAAAGGACAAAGGGAAGGAATATTTGGCCCATACTTTCTTCGTAAAACTAATTCACGGAAAAAACGAATTATATCTTTCACAGTATATAGAAATAAGTGTATCTATTGTATAATATTATTTAGATAGGAAAAGTTTAGAGTGCTAACTTAATTGAGTGATTGATTGTTTTGTTTGGAAATTAGAAAATTAATTTAAAAAAATTTAACATTTAGGGGGGGGATGCCCCTCTCTGCCCCTCGCTGCGAACGCCCATGGTTTAATTCGCCGTACAGCTCATTGTTCGGCTCAATCTTCGTCGAAATGTTTAGGTCTGTATGAGACTCTATGATAAAAAAAAACCTAATTCTCGTTTTTATAAAGATAATTAAAAACAAAATAAATGAAAAATGAAATGGTTTTTGGTTTTTATTTTTATCAAGGCATGCCCAATAAATGTTTTTTTTTTATGATAAGGCAATTACTTTTGCAGCGTTATGTTTGCTTTATAAACCAATAATTTTTAATTTATTTAATTTTTTCTATTTTAGTTTGGTCCTGTCTTAACTCGGGATTACTTACAACTTTTAAAATACGTGTTTAAAAAAAGAAACAAGGCATGAAATTACTATTTGAATAAATCATATCTGAGTAAAAGCTTTCTGCAACTCATTTTAACCTTGATAATCCTAACCTTATAAAGAGCAAAAAGGAAATGCATTAAATCAGAGAAAGTGAAATACGATCATTTGTACTTGTCAGAGAACAAAGTGCATTTTTTCTGTGTCAAGAAATCGACAAAATTACTTTGTGTAGGATTTTCGCAGCAATACCCAACTGTGAATTGGTCTAAATTATCTTATGCTATTTTTAACTAGCGAAAATTGTCCTCTCTAAAAGCCATGGAAGTAAACTATTTTTCATTTAAGTTAATGACCCACTAACGACAGAGGTCTAATAAAACAAAGAGGTTATTTAAAAGCTCTGAAATGTATTAATTTTACATTTATACGGGGTTCTCATATTAAAACTACATACATTGGGGAAATTAAGCTAAATTAATTAGCTTTTAAACTTTCAAAATTAGGTACAATTTCTATTATACAAATTTAAAGTTTTTGGAGAATTTCGGTAATTTCTAGGGTTAATAGGAAAAAGCCCCACTTTCGAGCCTTGATTTTCAAAAAATGATCAAATGTGTAGAACCGCATCTTGATATAGCAAGCCGATTTTAGGCTACGTGGGGTTTTAGAAAAGCTTACATTTTGGTGTTAATTGATTTTTTTTATAAAAAAGAATCCAACTGTCACAATGAATTTTATCTGTAACTTTTAGTTTTTGAGATATGAAATAAAGTTGATAATTTTTTTCTAGAGGGACCTTATTGTTAGTAGGGGAGACCGTGAAGATTTCGGGAACTTATTTTCTTTTGTTATAGGAATAAAGGGGGGTTGTAAATGCTATATGCGTCAATAAACAAAATTCAAAATTTTCGAATTCGAGGAAATTTTTTTCTTAGTACTGCATACATTTTTATTAGTGAAAGCTACACTTAAGCTAAGTATAAAAAATAATATGACTAATCTGTACGTATAGGAAATATTTCTGGCAAAATTGTCAAAAGATATAATATTTGAAATATTTTACCCTGTATATAAATTAAAATATAAAATAAAAACGAACAATATTAAAGAATATAATAACAAATAAAAAAACCCGGGTTCACCTAAAAAAACTCACAAACGCATTTACATTTAAGAAATTAAAAAAATATATATTTTTTACATTAAAATTTATACATAACTTAATAGTACGTTACCTAAAAATTTTCTGTAACTAATAAAATTAAAAATAGTAAATTATTGGCCAACCCTGTTTTTAAATGAAGGATATTTCTTGCCTTCAAAAGTGAATTAAACATTTTCGCCAACTGGCCCCACAGTGAGTGGTATAGGACAGGCTGGCAAAACGGCATACGTATGGTTTAAAGTGGAATTTGATAATTCTAAAAAAATCTACGACATTCAAAATCTAAAAATAAGGCAAATGTTATATATTTACAGTACTAAATTATTTTCTAAAACAATTTAAAGCAAAAAAAAGTATAAAAGGTATTTTTATTTTATAAAAAAATATATTACAATGTTATTTACCGCAATATGAGCGTTGTATAGGGGAAACGGGGGTACCAGAAACCAAAAAAAGTTCAGGGTTGGAGATCGTCAATTGACCACAGTTAACTGACCACTAGTTTAATGGTTAAATTCGATCAAAATAAGTCAAATTTGTAAAGTCGGAGGAATTCTTCCAGTAAATAAGTGTGTATTTGAGTTTGTTTTGTATTAATGATATGATTTTAGTAAGAGATTTTATGTTTTAATGTAGGTCAAAAAGTGTAAAAATGAGACACTCCTCTGTAAAACACGTAGGATATAAGCGATCATCAGAAAAATACGGCAAACTCACACGACCAAAGTTTCGGTAATAAAATAAATAAAGCTATGGATTTTGTAATTTTAATTATGAGCCTATTTTTTATAAAAAAATAAAATAAATTGTAGGTATGAGGTCCTTACAACTGCTGCTTTCAGTTTATAACAGAAAATATATCAGAATTCAATTATTAGTATTTTTTATTTAACTGTCTCATTTTTCAACAGGTTTTTGGGTGTCTCACTTTTACACACACAAAATGAAAAAATTATTTTTGTAATCTTATTTTTTGTGTATTTGTAAATTTCTATGTTAGCGTAATTTTAATATTCTGCGAGTCCACGCCAACATATTTCGATACGCAAGAGCTAACAAACGGCGCCAGATTAAATGCATTTTTTAAATGTTTGACGTGATGAAATCGGATTAACACGCTGCTGAAGTTAACAAATTGTATAAAATAAGGCACAGCACAACGAGATTAAAACATTTTTGTTTGTATGCATGTGCAGCCACTTTAAGCCTTGAAAATAGAGAGGACTTTGAACCCTGGAAAAAGAATACTATTGTATTTTAATACAATAGTATAAAATTAATAAATTATCTAATAATTAAAAATACATACCAACTTTTAGCATTTATTATATACTATGCTGATCTAAATAGATAAATTTGAACAAAAAGAGATTGATTTCTGGTAAAAATTATTTTTAATGGGACTTTTTTTCAGGATATTTCACCTTTCAACTTTAAAACGGAGGAGCATGTAATACCTCTTTCGCAAGGCATTTTTCTTCTCTATACAACACATTTAAAAATTTTATAATCGATTTCGTTTGCTAGAAGATATGTTTATTTTTCTTCGCGGTCGACTAAAAATAGTCAATTTTTTATCAAGAAAAAAATTATAATTTAAATTGATTTATTTGATCATAAGTTATGTCAAAACCTAAAAATAAATTAAAAGATTTAAATAGGAAAGCGTGTTGTGGGATCACTTTTTTAAAACTTTTTGTTTATTTTAAAATTATTATAGAATAGTTATTACATATCAGACTTTCCTATTTAAATTTTTAAACTTATTTTTAGATTTTGTCATAAACAACAAGCATAATAGTTCAATTTGTTAAAAATAAATCATTAAAAAAAATTATTTGATAATAAGTCTCGTAAAAAGTTGACTTTTTGAGAGTCGCCCGCAAACAAAAGTAACAATATCTCATACGAAAATTAACCGATTTTAAAATGTTAAATTGTCCTGTATAGACAATCAAAATACCTTTTGAAGGACTTATAATATGCCCCCCCCCCCCCCTTCCAGGCGCTCGAACAAAACCGCGCGGAACCACAACCACGGGGGATCAAAACCGATCCGGACCAAAAACGCACCATACCAAAACAGGAAGGCTGATTTGATAAAAAATTGAGTAAAAATAATATGTTGAGCTAGGATCGCTTAGTCGAATTTTATTGGTTAGGATACGTTTATTTTCAAAAAAAATGCTTTTTCATAGTCGAATTTTATTGGTTAGGTTAGGTTGATTTAAAAAAAATGCTTTGCGCGGTTCCGGTTTTGGTTTACCTTTTCTTTCCTATACACGGGGTTTTGTCGTTCGGTGCTGTTATGCCCCGCGCGGTTTTGGTTGGTTGAGCATAGTTATGGACAGATGCGTGTTTAATTCGGCGCGGTTTTGATCCGGCGTTGTTTTGGTTCCACGCGGTTTTGTTCCGGCGCGGTTTTGGCAGCTTTGGTATGTCCGCAAATCGTCAGGTAGGTATAACCATTGATTATAATAAGTATAACAATACTGCAGCGATAAGAAAAAGGACAGGAAGTAGCCCAAGTAACATTGTGAGACAATAAATTTTTGGATATTTTTTTATTGCTGCACACTGCCCTTTTAATGACCGAAAATCAAACTTCTAGACAATGACGTCCATTATAATACAACTCACTGCTTCTTGATCACGCAGAGTTACGAAATTTAAAAAGATTTTTTTCAACTTAGTATGACCCTTTTTTACGTACGACAAAATAATATAATTAATTAAACCTTAACATTTTTATCAAGAAGCTATTTTGAAATATTTTCAAATTTAGTTTAAGATACCGTAAGAAAAATCTATTAAAAACTGGTAAAGTATTTACTGGTTGCTGGGGTTATTTAGTCACGTTGTTTGCATATACGTAATATTCCAATACTCCCTGTTACCTATTTACATAATGGTTGGCGTTTATGCAAACATTCAGAAATAAAAGTACGAAAAATGCACAGATACTAAATTTACATAGATAGAGTTTTTGTCAACTGTACGCCGATGATTTGACGTAACGAATAAAATAATATTCGTGCGTAAAAGTATAACCAATCAGGACATTTTGTCTTAAGGACCGCAAAAAGGATAGACTCATACCCATTGATATAGCTATTTCAAATATGTTTGCATTCTGGATCGTAAGGTACCGTAGGTATTGCAATAATATGTACTATAGGGAAATAAAATGCATATGTTTTTAAAAGCAATCAATCATGTCTTTTTTGCTTAAAGACTCCAATGCCCTCATGTTTGCACCATGAATGGGCAGTTACCGTGGGTATTGGGATATAATGTATATGGTTGTTTGTCGTTAAAGCATTCAATGTTTGTTTGAGCTTTTTTCTTTTGTTAACCCCCCTACCTCACCTAAAAATGAATGACTTTAATTACAAAACACCATTTTTAGTTCTACGATAATAAAATCCTGTTTTTTGGCAAATATTCTGTTTTCACAATCAAAGCACTTATAATAAATACAGACGAGCTTTTAATAAATTTGATTAAACTGTCCTGCTGCTTCTTGAAACGTAATTTTCAAAACCCCTGCTGGAAGACCCACATTTTCAATCCCAAATAATTTTTGTCCGTCGAATGATATACTTTATTAAATGAAAAGGTACTGGTTTAATCTTTTAATCAAATTCAAGCAGGAACACTTTACTATAGTTAAAAATTGGGTCCCATTTAAACCGCATTCTTGATTTCGTCACCTGATAGACATAGAATAACTTTTATTTTTACTTTTATTTTTCAAACCATGTAAATGATTAGACACATAGATAATGAGTAATTAATTTGGTAAGGTTGTTCACCTTCACCTCTTAGAAAAAGATATAAATCTTTTATTACGCCGGTATTCATTTAAAACTGCCAAACATACTTAGAAATCTAAATGGAGAGCAAGGCAAAACAGGCACAACAGAACCAGAACAAATAATATTCACTAAACTACTAAAAGAAATATTTGAAAAGTATAAACTTAAAAACATAATATTTTTTAAATGCTTTTTGTTAAGAAATTAAATTGAGTTTATCCAGAATGGGGGAAAGTCGTAAAAGTAATTTTTAGACGCTGTAATTCGAAATGTAAGAACAAATATTTGGCTAAATTAACAACAAAAGGTTATATATGTTTAAAAATATTTAAAGCATTAAAAAAATTAATTAAAGTATCTGCAAAGGGTACGATTTAACCAACCCGTCGGCCAAATCCTACCACCGGTTTTTAAATCGGATATTTCTTAATTTGTCTTTTAGTTAATTTTACTTTCTTCGCATTGAAAGCACTACCAATCAGGGCTCACTTAAATCGGTCTGTAAAACAGACAGTTATCGTTTGGTTCTGCTAAATTTCTTCTTTGGTACTGGGTAAATTTCTTTAATAGAGACTTTTAGATTTATCTTGGTACTATTATCACTAATTTTGGACATTTTAATGTAAGTTTTTTTTCAACAGAAGTCCTAGTCGGATACATCATACCGGTACGATTTATCAAAACATTGCAGCTACAATTTTCCGATCAAACACATTTTTGATTTTTTTGATAATATTTAAACTAAGATAAACACGGAACTAATAGATTAACTTACCTAAGAAACCATACTGTTTTTACATACCTTACGATAATCTACAAAATACAAAAAAGTTAAGGTAACGTAATTTTCTTAAAAAATATATTAACTTTTGCCAAGAGACGATACCTTTAGTTTACTTTTTTTTAAAAAGTAGTAGTAGTACGATTTATCAGGCGGTACGGCTTTCCCGTATCTAATAATCTATCTATCTAAGTAATTTAAATAATACATCACACTATAAGGGATGTTGGAAAAGGTCAAAAGTAAACCAAAACTTCAAATAACTTTTCGCCAAAAGTTTTTTTGTTTGCATTTGTTAAGTTTGAAAGAAGAGGGAAAAATGCGATTTTGAAAATTACAAATTTGACAAATCGTGATTTATTATGATCCAAAAATGTTCTATTGCTCTTTTCCAAAAATTGCAAAAGGGGAAGATATGGTTCGGTTGTCAATTTCTTTAGGAATGAATTTTTTTTATGAGCAATGAAATTCACAAAAAAGCTTTGTATTAGATTTTTCAACATATCTGAATTCCCCTTAATAAAAACAGAAAACAGTAATGTTATAATTTTTGAAGAAGTTATGACAAAACGTCGAAAAAAGAAAGTTAAGTTTGACACCATGTCATCAACGAAACAAAGAGGTTTGATAGTTCTTCTTTTGACATTTTTTACCAACCCTAACATCAGTGTTTACTAAAGGGTCTAAAATGCTAAAGTACTAAAGTCCTTAAATCTCGATCTAGATTTTGGTTAAAAGTTTAACTTATTTAATGTACAGAACTCCCCTGCGTACGCCTATTTAATATTTAACACAAGAAAAACACTTCTACACAAAAACTGCATCCTCATTTTTAGTTTGTTAATTAGGTTCCTGCTTTTGAACCTTGAACGGGAATATACAAATTAAATTTTTGCCCGCTTTTGTTATGTTGCGATTCAATAATAAGCAATTCGGGACATAAAGGATGCCGAAAGCATTTTTTTGTTATTGTTATTAACAATTTCAATGCACCAGTGATTGTCCTTGCCAAACCAAAAACAAAAGCAAGTTAAAGTTTATCGAATCGGCGGAGCTGATTTGTAATGTGTTTTGTTTTATTACGACTTAAAAAAGACTTTAAAAAAATTCCAACGAAAACAAATATTTATTAAATTAAAATTGCATTAAAGTAGTATACCATACATACAATGTTTGGAAGAACAAAAATCGACAAAACATATACAAAATATACACAAAAAAGCAAACAGACAAAAAACATAAAATAAACAAGTGCCTTTCAAAAAATCCATATAAACCTATAATTATAGGTAAACTTCTGAAAATTTCTAGGTACACTTTTGACACTAGGTGAATTTCTGACAATTTCTATACCTGTAAAAAAATTAAATTATTTGATTAATATTTCGCTGCCTAAGAATTTCAAGACTCTATCTTTACATTAAAAGCCTTTGTTGATAGAACGATGTAATTCTAAGGCAGCGACAGCGATTTGATAGTATAGAAAATGTTTTTTTTGGGTTATGGGATGGCACCAAAGGCAATTTTTTTTAGGAGGTCCCTTTATTGGGCCTTTATTAACCGTGGAAGAACACTTTTAATGTTATAATTTTGTTATAAAATGTTAAAAAATATTTTAAAAATGTAGGTAAATTACAATAGTTCATTCCCTTACGTTCGAAACTTTATCAAAAACAGCTATATGGGTCACACAACAACCCACATAGTACAATCACGTGTTTAACACTTAAAAAACATGCGAGAAAAAATATTTGATTTTAAAAGCTTATCAAATCAAAACAGCAATGTTTTTACATATTTTCAAGTGAATTCTTAGTAGATTTTTATCAACTTCAACATCACATTAGGTTCGCGCCTTTTCTACACGAATTTTAAAACGTGAATTGCATGACTTTTCAACCAAATATTTTTGAGATTTTACTAGAAGCAGCGCCACCTATTGGCGAAATTTTTCACTTCGACGAAATCTATCCGGGAGTGCTTTGGCCTCTAAACTACAAACACCAGTTAATGAACTGATCCCTAATACTTCAGAATCACGACGCATCAGTTATTAACCTGATAAAGACACGTTAATATTGTGTGAAAGTGTTTACTGTTGTAAAATCTTCTTTAGCTTTTAAAGAGAACATAATGTATCTTTAAAAATTGTCTTGAAGTGTTGTAGTAACTAATAATAACTAATTAAACTTTTAGAACTTCCTTTCGCGTCACTTTTAATTTTTTTAAAAAGTTAATAAAAAAACGTGTTAAAAAAAAGACGCAGAAAGTCATTACTTTTAAAAAGTTTTTAACTAGAAGGCTTTTAGAAAAGGCTTTCGCGCCTTCTTTTTATTAAAAAACATATAGATAAAAAACGTGACAAAATAATACGCAAAAAGTTAGTGGGTTTGAAAAGTCTTAATCTAGTGACGTTTTAGAACATGTTGTGGAGGACGAGTGTAAAAAAGGAATTATATACACAGCACCAGAAACTTCTGCAAAAATTACATTGTTTATAGCTTGATTCCTCCTTGTTTTTAAGTTATCTTTAAGAATTTAGATTTAACAAAACAAATATTACATGGTATGAGGTTGTTTTGTAATTAATAATAACTTTATTATTTTTGTTCATGTTAATTTAACGTTGATGTGATTCTTGTGCTATGTGGGATCATAAGTATTAGTGATATTTATGTTCCTGTTTTGCTATTATACCTTTTAAGATTGTTATTTACCCACATTTTTTAAATAGGTACTTCTTGCTATTTTATAATAACATTTAAGTGTTGATAAAGTCCCAATAAAGAGACGAAACGTCCTAAAGTGAGTCATCCCAAACCATTGAGTTGTATAACGCCCTAAAAGGGCGTTAGAGACGGAAAGACAAGGCATTTTTTATTGACCCTATCCAATTTGGTTCCTATGGTCGGGTATTTCTTTTACAATAAAAACAGAGATAGACATTATTGAACATGTGAAACGGACAAAGATAGGGTGATTTTGCATGCTAATAATACCCTAGATAATATAAGGGTACTTTTATCTCTTTCACACTGACGGCATAAGTGCGACAGAAAAGCAGCTGGCTACCTTTAATCCACCTGCCGTATTTTGAGTGATTCTACCTGTTAGTCCGTGTATACAGGGAAAACTGATAGACAATGTTGTCTAAGTACGGAAATGATTTTTTTTGAATTTTGTGCGGGAATATTACAAAAAGAAATCTTAAAACGTTTAAAAACAAGTTTAGAAGTAACTATTTGAGTTTAAACATGGTCCAAAATTGTTTTTTGTGCAAAAGAAGAAAAAAAATCCATAAAAAAACAAGATTTCATGGGTAAGTCGTCTTGACGGATAGTTTTTCCTAAAACACGAGAAAGTTCAGTAGCGTCACGATAGATAGTTTTTTCTGCGACCGTGCGATTTTACCCTCACACATTTTGATTCAGAAAGTGTCACTTCCCCGCACTTTTTTTTGCATTGCATGAAAATTAACAAAAAGTATTTGATTTTCTTAAAAATGATTTCTTTTTAAATTCTTACATACCGATTTTTATCCAGTTGTTTTTGTTTTTTCGAACCAAACTTTTGACATGTCACGGTCGAGTTTCATACATCTTGATGAATTGTTACACACACTGATCTATGTTTTTATAAATTTCGATAAATTTAATGTTTTTTGAGGACTTTACAGTAATTTTAAGTTAAATTTTGGTTTTTCATCGCGAAAGTATATATTTATTATTATATGACCACCGCGACCGGTCTACAGGCCGGTATCATATGTTTATGTCATTCTAATGTCATTTGACTATCATGCTGTCTTACTTAATAAGGTCACTTAGTTTAATTAATAATTTTGTCCTACATAATATAAAAGAAGAATAGAAACCAACAAAAAATTTGTGACACTTCGATTACCCATTTTCTTTGATTGCGATGGATTAGGGTGACCAGATTACGGTTTATTAGGGTGCCCAGAGTGCGCAAAAAATGATTTTGAAAAATTTCCCTAAAAAAATTGAAGACCAAACACTCGTTCGCCACTCAATGTTTATGGTCGCATACACTAATCCTAACTCGATTTCCGACGATTATGGACAATGGTTACCCCCTGGACATAAACCTAACAACTTTTACTATATTTATTAACAATAGGTAGGTTAGGTTGGGTTAGGTTGGGTTAGGTTGGGTTAGGTTGGGCTGGGTTGGGTTAGGTTGGGTTAGGTTGGGTTAGGTTGGGTTGGGTTAGGTTGGGTTAGGTTGGGTTAGGTTGGTTCAGTTTGAGTATGTTCGGTTAGGTTCCGCTAGGATTGTTTAGGTTAGGTTTAGCTATATTCGGTTAGGTTCGGTTCAGTTTAAGCAAATCGAACCGAACCAAACCGAACCGTTAGATTCGGTTTGATTTGGTTCATTTCGATACGGATGGGTTCAGTTTGCTTTTGTTCAGTTAGAACTTCGATAAATTTTAAAAAAGTAAATAATTATTAATTTTTAGTGTTTTAAGGAATAAAAATTGATATAATGTTCAATTAAACTAATTTTTATTTGTAAAAATGTAGGAATCATAATTTTCTTGATTTTGTTTTGAATTTCATGCTTTTTTAAAAATTGTGCATTTTCATAAAAGGACCAAAAAAACTGACCCGATTTCGATCAGTGACCTTAGTTATTTCAAGTTTCTGTTGACAGCTAATAGACGTCAGGGACCGTTTTGTTTCAGTTTGAAATGAGAAAATGCTTCTTTTGTAGCAATTTGTATGGGTTTTAATGGGGTTTTAAGAATGTTTCAATTTCAATTTTTTTAACAAAATCAACGATAGTCCGCAATTTTTTTTTAGAAATCACTATAAAATGGTCTATTATCATTTTTCAAAAAACTTCGTAGTTTTAAGAAAGGTGGTAAAACGTACCAGACCCCTGAAATGTGTTGCAGTCTAGGACAACTGGGCGCCGCCAACTCGGCGCCACCAACTGGGCGGCAGGCCAACTGGGCGCCGGGCCAACTTGACGCCGAGCCAACTGGGCGCCGGACTAAAATATTTTTTCTTGATAAAATGTGCAGATGAAAAACAAACTTAAAAAAATTAAAGTGGCGGATCCAAAATGGCGGACTTTCTTATTTATGCATCGATATGTATCGAATATGGAACTTGGCGGTGTTTCAAGTCGCAGAACACTACACCTACCAAATTTCAACACTCGACTTAATAGATGTTGAAAGTTTTGTATAAATAACATATTTATTTTGTTTTTATCTGCACATTTTATCGGAAAAAAAATAGTCCGGCGCTGAGTTGGCCCGGCGCCCATTAGGCCCGGCGTGGCGCCCTGTTGGCGGCGCCGAGTTGGCCCGGCGCCCGGTTGTCCCATTCCGAATTGAAATTTTTAGTTCCGAAATTTCATCTGACTCGAGCATAACTTGTAGTCCACCCAAGAAAAGAAGAGTTGAAGAAGACCCTTGTTCAAAGAAAGAAAATATTTTACCTGGAAGGTACAACATTTGTAAAGTTCTAAGATGAAAACAATAATTTTAATACATCCACTGCACTTAGCATGCTTAGAAATTCTTTTTACTCTTTTTTTTTACTGAAGAGAATTTTGTAAACACACACAAGTAAGTATTCATGAATTATTTATTATTCAAACAGAAAATTGTTGATAAAAAAATTCTAGTGGAATTCAAAATGTTTATTTTGCGCCGCCACTGCCCTTTTTTATCCAAGACAAGCAAATAGAATATTTTTGCGATGTTGCATGTTTCCGGACTCACCAAACCGAAATTCTATTTTCATCCCTATTTTGCTCATTAAATTCTTACTTGTATTTGGTCAATTGCGATAAAAGCTTGATATAATGGCAATTTTGGCCCATGCCGGGTCTACCCGTAGGGTATAGAAGTCAATGTCCCAAACCCACAAAAACCAAAAAAATTATTCAGGAGGGATACGAAAGCCTAACAAGTATAGTATAGAATCTAGACAGTCAACGTAATGGCAACACAAACACTCAAATAGTGGCAATAAAATTGAAATGCTAACAAAAACATTTCATGTTAAAAGAAGCCAAGTACGCGAAAAGAATTGGGATAAAAGTAAAGCCAAGTTCTCCTATACAAATTGCAAAATGAAAGTTTCTTACTTGTTTTGAAATGTTTTTTAAACTTTGCTATTTTAGCCAAACTTCTTTATGTTATATTAGCTGGTAACAACCTTTCATTTTGAAATTGGTATTGGAGAACTTTTATATCAATTCTTTTTACGGAATACCATTTTCGCGTACTTGGCTTCTTTTTACATGAAATGCTTTTGTTATGATATCACTCCTTTTTTAATGGATTTGGATAATATTTAAGTTTTAAAGTAGTGAAATATGCGGAATATTGTTGAAAACTTTTGCAATGCGTTATTTAAAATTTTGAGGTTTTTTAATTTTTTTTATGGTTGTATCATAGTTCCTATCAGCCTTCCAAAGCTTAGCTGTCTAGAGTTTCAATGCAATCCCTCCCCTATATATGCAATGTTAATTTTACATAACTTTACATATATAGGGGAGAGAAGTCAGTTAAAATTTTGGTGTTTTAAAATTTTTTCTATAGTTTTATCATAGTTCCTATTTATAAGTGGGCAATGTTACTGTTAGATAACTTGACATTTATAGTTTTTTTTTCATTATTATTTTAGTACAAGTCATTAGCGCACAAAATTTAACAATAAATTGTTTAAGCTAAATACAATGTAATAATTTACAGTCTTTTAAGAAGTTGATAAGTTTATTCGTATTTTGTTCACTATTATTTAATAGTTTTGCTAAGTTGTGTTCAATTTTGTGATTTTGTCTTTGGTTTTGGTATTTTGGGCATTCAACTAGGACATATTTTACTGTTAATATTTCGCGGCACTGTGCACACGTAGGTGTATTTGTTTTTTTTTTAATATATTCATGTGTTTAATGTGACCTATTCTAAGCCTGCTCGTGATTTTTTGAACCCGGCGCGATTTGGGCATCAGTGTCCATGGGTTTACCGATTCTTTTACTTTGCGAAGTTTAGAAGTTGAACTATTCCACTTTTCTCAACCATATTAAAATGGATGGAGAATAGCTTCCAACAATACTGGATAAATATTCCAGAACTGGCTCACTCTAAAGAGTTCATTAAAGGACCTTGTAGAAACAGAGCCAGGAACATTATTGGACTTTCCAGACAGGAGATACGTATAGTAACTGGTCTTTTTAAGGGTCACTGTCAACTGAGAGTACCCATGCACAGAATGGGACTAACAGAAGAGACCGAATGTAGACTCTGTATGGAGGATGACGAAACAGTCAGAATACTTTCGGTAAACCTCAGATCGACTCAGAAGGTTTGAACAGTGTCTTACCCAAACTGATAGCCGGCCTTTTTGGAGGATTAGGCATAGAGTGATGAGAAACCACTCAAAAGTGAGCCACAATAGACCCATTGGTGGTCGCAGTGGAAGGGCTGCAAGGCCCACTCACATATTATGAATCATCATCATTCCACTTTTCTTGCCACAGCATTTTAATTTTTGCTTTAGTCCACATTTTGAAATCACTACACACAGTTTGGTTTATGATTTTAGACTTCATGTCACTTATAGCTCTTTTTGCTTGTATGCTAACTCGTTGCCCTTTATATTCACATGAGAAGGAACCTATATAAATACTACATTTAGTGATGTTCATATACATACATAGTTTCTATCAGTCTTCCAAATCTCAGCTCTCTAGTGTTTCTGAAAGTGGACAATGTTACTTTTACATAACTTTACATGTATTCGAAATAGTAGTAAAATTTTAATGATCTATACATGAGTGAGTGAGTGAGTGGAAATTTCGACGTTTTTTGAAATTTCTTAACTACTTTACTACTGGAAGTCCATGAAACTTGGAGGGGTTGTTAACTCTATGAAGATCTACGACTGCATAAAATTTGAGTTTTGTAGCTCATTCCAAAGTATAGAGTTTTAGATAGGTCAAATATGAAATGTTTCGAGAAAATATGGTACAGCAGTTTCTGCGACCTTGGCGGGGATTTGTCGTGCGCCTAGATATAAGAAAGGAAATAATGTAAGATATATGACTTTTATAAATAAGGAACCTTTTACAATAATAATAACTATAAAGTATATTTCTTCACGCATCCCACGCAGTCGCAATCTTACCACTCAGGCATTTCGAAACAATGCCGTTCAATCAAGCATCTTCAACATTTTAGAGAGGTTATCTCGGCACCTAAAAGAGTTCATCGAAATATTGTTAATCTAGCGTATAATACAAAAAAGGAAGTATACGATTATAAAAGGCTTTCTTTCTTTGAGGGGGCACCAAAATAATAATAATATCTTTATAACACAAACGAGCTGTTGTTGCGTTTTTGGAACATGTGGCATGAACAAGCAAAATGTAAAAATGCATTTTGATATGCATTTATTACAAAATGACGTAAGGCGTTTTATGTAACATTTTCAATTTAAATTAAATATGTAGTTAATTTAAAAACTACTCTGCCAATTTATGGGCACTCAAGATCACCCTATTAATGTCTAATGTAATTTTTACCCGTTTTGGTAAGCGAAAATAATCCCTTATCCGCCACCCGGGTCGCGTCAGATTGGAGAACCGAATCCCCCCCCCCCCCCGTGTATAGGGTTACCATATGAAAACGTCTCTAACCAGGACCAGCCGCCAAAAAAATCCGGACGCCAACATTTTTTCGATGCCACACACAAAAAATCAACTTTTTTTTTTTAATGAAACAAGAGCGCCTAAAAAATAAAATAATATTTATTCAAACTTTCAAAATTCAAAACTTTCAAAAAAAAATAAACAGTTAGAAAATGAAACAAGTTACAATAATTTTTCGTCCTAATAACTAATAAAATTTTATAGGTACTTTTCACTGCTTTGTATTTTATTCAACATCGTTGAATTTTCAGGCAAATCGTAAAATTCTGAGCAGCTCATATTTCTTAAATTGTATGAAGTCATGAGTATTCCTTTTACAGAAGATAAAAGCAGCCTATTTCATTCTTTGGTCCACTGGGCAGCAATGAGTGAAAATATTCTCTCTACATTGGCATTGTGCGATGGGATTGCGAACAGAAATTCGGCTGCTTTTAGTAACTGGGAAAAAATTTCTTCAGAAATACTTGCATTAAAATATTTTGCCCATTTTTCGTGGGTAGGCAGTTTGTGGTCATCAGAAGTAAAATTGTCTGATATGTACTTTTTTAAATTACAAAATTCATCAAAAATTTAACGTCATCTATCTCGACTCCTTTTGATATCAAATATAGTAATGAGGGCATAACGTCACCATCCCAATCACACTTGGTAATATCATTCAGGCTCATCCATTTAAAACATTGGAATTCTTCAAATGGCTTGAGCCAGTTTTTCAAGTATTGAATGGAATTACTGTACAAATCAAAAAACTCTAATTTAAGTTGGTCACATTCGCGCTCTGAACCATTTTCAATGCATTTATTTAAAATTTCGCGCACTTTTAGAGGAAGGAATTCGTTAGCTGCTCTTTCTTCCAAAGTAGAAAGAACATTTTCTAAAATTGTCATTGTTTCAACCACACAATTTTTTTGACGTTCAATTCTTTCTATATTTGTGTGAAAAATAGACGTTAAAGAATGAACAAGGAAAAGATAGGCTTCTGAAAAATCGTTTTCAAAAAATGATTTAAGTATATTGGGAGCATCTTGGGATAAAAAATATGCCTTAAGGGCTTCGAACATTTTTAAAACCCTTTCAATAGCGGGAAACAAAGATAGCCATCTAGTCTTTGAGTGATATAAAAGAATCTTATATTCTGTGCCCACAAATTCACAAAATTCTTTAAGTGATTCAACTCGTACAGTATAAATACTGAAATAGTTGAACATTTTTAGTACTATGCTTTCTACATCAATTTTTAATTTATCACAGCTATAGTGCACTGCATTATTAATTACATTACAACCTACACCAACCAAATTTGGATTAATTTTGGATTTTAATTTGTTAAAAACGTTATTTTGTCATTTCCTATCCATGCCACCAAAATTTGTATTGCAGTTTCCTCCTGAAAATGCTACGCATTTTTTTTCTAAATTGTTTGTTTTCAGAACATCTAAAAGTAGCTCAGAAATTGTTTCTGAAGTTTCGTTTGGAGCGCTTCTAATGTCTAATAATTTAGTTTGAATTCCTCCATGTTTGAAATCAAAATATTGTACCAGAATTGGAAACATTTTTATTGCATTATGATTGCTCGCGTCCGTAGCCACACCAATAAATGATACCTTGTTTATTTCCTGAATAGTCAGTTCAAGAGTATGTGGTCCAATTACGTAATTTACAATTGCCTCTATCTTAGTACGTCCACAGCTAACTTTCTTGGCTATCGTCGAATCATGGTATATTTTTTTGTTTAACTAAAACCAAAAATATACCAGTAAAAAACCGACGTCATTATAAAAAAACTATACAAACATAAATTAATACTCAATTATAAATTTACCTTTGTTGTGCAATCCATGGACATATAAGATTGATGATGGCAAACCGTATGGAAAGCCAAGGTTGCTTCAGCGGCTTTTATTGGCTTGGTTTCTCCAGAAGTTACCACAAAATTTTGAAGACCGGAAGTTCCTGCTTGAGCTTTTAACATTTGTTTGTGCTTATCCTTTTTCATGTGCGTTTCAATATCAAGCTTGCCTTTATGGGCAATTGATATTACAGAATTACAAACATTGCAAATTACCTCGCTTGTTGTTTTTCCTTTCTTAAAAGATGGATACAACCGTAACATTTCATCCGAATAGGTGCATTTTCGTTTCGGCATTTCGAAAAACTATTATTAAACCGAAACGTTTAAAACAATGTGTAATTTGTGTAAACGTGAATTACGTAACACAACAATAAATAAATGCGAAAATAATATGTATGTGTGATTCCCCGGAATACGGCTTTCTAGGCCTGCCGTTGCCGCTTCCTTCCGTGGATCTACTCGATACTTTAATATCTGATACATGGGCGGATTCGAAGTAATCGAATCTTTCGACGCCAAATACTCGTTACTCGAATCCCGAATGGGACCGAAGTCGAAGTGTTGCTTTCGTATCAATCGTATCGGCGTAGGCCGTATGAGTAACGAGTTTTGAGTACTTGTAATCATTTGGACCGATATTTATTTACTTAAATTATTAAATGAACTATTGCTTATACGTATACGATTGACAACAGAAAATCTCAGTATTTATGGATTTACCGATAATATAATGATTACTTAGTACCAAATACAAAATATCTGATACTCGAATAGGAAGTATCAGTATCTACTCGATACTTGGAAAAGTAGTCGTTGCACTACTGATTAGGCAACCGATTGACACACTGACGCTGCACCGTTTTATTCCTATATAAAGGCGGCTACTTTAAAATCCGGACGTTTATAAAAAATCCGCCCGGACCCACCCGGACGTAGTAAAAATCCGGACATGTCCGGATTAATCCGGACGTCTGGTAACCCTACCCATGTAGTACTGAACAAAACAAAATATATGTATTTTTACCTTCCTAGACGCGCAGCAATGGCTAGAGAAAGTAATTTTTTTTTGAGATAACGCCGAAAATGTGTCACTTAGGTGTATTTTGACCTATCCTAGCAATATTGTCGTGATGTCTCTCTGTGTGTGTGTGTGTGTATATATCTGCCGTAACACGATAGCTTCTAAACCGCTGAACCAATTTTCATAAAATTTTCAGGTAAAAAACGAGCTGATTAGATTCTGACCAAAATCCAAAAAGGCTAATGACAGTTTTTTGACAATTAAAAAATTCAAAAAATGCTAACTTTTTAACTGAGCATCGCATCATTGTGCAGTTTGGGGAATATCGTAGACTGCATTTTGCACAATAATTTGTGTTATAACCAAAAACTTCGTAGGAGCTTTAGTTTCTATGATATTTACAAAAAACTGTTTTCAGGGCTGATATATCATAGGTTAAAGTGTGCTTATAGGCTAGCTAGGAAGGTATCACATCCGTCAGGGATCCATTTATTTAATCTTCATGCACAGTTTTTTTTTCAAAGGGTCCAGATGCATCAGACACCCGGCCTACTTTCCTAGGGGAGGCCGGGTAGTGTTGGATTCTTACACCCGGTTCCCACCTACGACTTTCTTGTGGGTGCCCGCTCACGCCTCTCATGCTCTCAATATTAAATGTTATGACAGTCATGTGATGCGTGCCCAGGCACGCACGAGAAAGTCGTAGGTGGGAACCTGGTTTTACCGACTAAAACCCCCCGATTGTGACTCCAGCTTGCCTAGGCAAACCACAGTCACTGCACTGCAGTCATTACTGGCTTATTGTGCACTTCATGCACACCTTTAATATAAAACACAAGTAATATGTTTCCCAGAACTCTAATTTTTTAAATATACTACCCTTTTTTGCCTTACGGTCGGTGAATTTTGTTCATTTTTAAACAAGACCATCTAGAGCCGAAACCCAACATAATGGCCAAATTTCACTAAAATCAAAAAAGTAGTTTTTGAGTTATGCGCGTTGGTCGTTATAGTAGATATACAGATAGGCAGACATACAGACAGACAGACGACGCGACAAAAAAGTTTCAAAGTCATATTAAAAAATTTATCAATATTATATATTATAGTATACGTGTGAGCTAATATCAAATGCTGATTTGGGGGGGAGGGGGGCAACGGCTAATCACCTCTTTCCTGAAAAAAAATATGCACAGTTAAATAATTATTGTAAATTAAATCAAATATATGTAGTTTTAAAACTATAATGTTAATTGAAATATTAATAAATGTACCTAACTAAACATAAAAAGTTTTAATGGAATTAATTTTCTGATGCCAAACATATTACCTATGCTTAAGGTTTTTCAAAGAACATTCATCCCAAAACATATTATGACCAGCGGCGGCACATGCTTTACTGATGTGGGGGTGGAGGGTGGGTATGTTTTTCTGATGAAGTACTCTACATGGAAAAATTATTATGCCTCTTAAAAAGCAAGGGATTTTGAACTCCCCACACCTCCCCGACGCGCCGCCGCTGATTATGACTCGATTGCCCACTAACTAGAATGCAACAATTTTTTTTGACCTTCCGGATAAAGTTCAAGTTTTCTTGCAATTGAAAACTTTTACCCGGATTTACAACGTAGGCAAAATTCATGTTTTGTAAGTTATAAATTAATTAAGTTTCTCTGGCTAGAAGCTAAAACGATAGTAAACATTATTAGTAGGGACGTTGTTTCATGGTTATCTCCATCAAACACCTCACAGGAGTTTATTAATATCATAAAACGGGACAAAATTATTTGTTGTATTTTTTGCAATTTCTTTGAATTAAAGACAAAGTTTGATGATAATAAACTAAAAAAATATATCTATACAGGGTGTGTGTGATTGGGTTGGGGTGATAAGAATAACGATGTATTGTAATCCGGTTTTTATTTATTTACTGGTATATATGACAACACAGCTCTACGGGGCGGGGAAAAGGGAAAATTTCCCTTCCCAAATCCAAAATTATAAAATTATATTCACTTTTGACATAGAATACTCCTTCTGGTTTATATGATTACTTTTTTAACCAAAAAATGGTTAGAAAATTATTCATTGCATTTAATTAATGACAAATAATTTTAGGAGTTAATTTTTATTAATTATTAAAGCTACAACATTTATAAATGTACACTAAAAAAAACATTAAATAAATATTTTTTTATACTTTTAGTTAATGTAATATCTCAAAAACTAGAAGTGACAGATAAAAAATTGTTGCGACAGTTGTATTCTTTATTGTGAAAACTATAAAAAATCACTTTACATCAATATGAAATTTTCATAAATAAAAAGATAAAAACATCTAAAATGCAAAATTCTCAAAAACCCCTAGTAGCTTCAAAACAGCTTGCAATATCAAGATGCGGTTTTCACCTTTAATTATCTTTTGAAAATTGAGGAAAGTTGGAGTAGGTTTTTTCTTTCTCTCCTAGAAATACCTAAAACAACCAAAAACTTCGAATTTGGGACACTCTGTACGTATTTTTTGAGTTTTATTGCTTTTAATTGCTTTTATATTTGTTTTCTATATTTTTTGTAACAAATAGAAGAAATTTAAATCTTAAAAAATATATACCCAAATAGCGCATTTTAAAATATTTCGTAAACGTACAATGTAAACAACAAAGGAATAAAATTACGTTTTAAAATATGGTACATACCTTCAGTTTCAATTTTCAATAATTGGTTTTTCTATTCCAAAAAAGAATAACAACACTAACAACACTAACACCTTAAAACAAAGGTCAAGAACAATGGCTTGTGATTCCAAAATTCGAGTTTTGACTTACCTCACGACATGATGCAAGTAGAGGGGGAACTTTCATGGGGGCAGCTAGATAGATAGGTTACTAGACGAGAAGAAAAAATTGCTAACAGGTAGATTTGAGTATCTTGGTAATTTTTACTTTTAACCGGTTTAATTATACAGATACTCCTCCGTGCAGCGTATAGGGAACAAAAGCGTGCAAATTTTTCCGCAAAAGAAAAATTTTAAATTAACCTCTATGCTCAGCGAACGTGAGATTTATATTAAATTTTTTTTAATTGGTAGGCTGTACTTTTTTCCAGAAATAAACAACATGAAGAATGTCCTCGTTGAAAAAACCACTCCCCATGAACGCAATTTTTCAAAAGCTATTTTTAGAGCAGCTTCTAACGCCAGAAAAAGAACATCTGTTGTATCCCGAAAACTTTGTAAAGCAATTAACGAACATATACGGACCATCTTCTATCACTATCTAAGTTTGACTTTATTTATGTCTGTCGGCAAATATATATTATTGGTTTTATCCTCGATTAAAAACAAAACCATTTTAAACAGTGTTGGGCGAACAATAAGCAATTTTAGGACAGCAGACCTAATCAATCAAATTCAATATTTCTCTACTTGAAGAACATGCGGAAAAATTCATCGAAGAAAAAGACCGCATTATTTGGGAAAAATTTCCTAATATGCTACCTCTAATGTTGTACTTCTAAAGGTTGCTTTGAAGTAAATGGATTTGGATGACTCATAAAACCATTTCTTGACGTAAGGGGTAATGATACGCACGTGTTTAACCTAAAAAAACTATCCTTAAGATTGACAATTCTTTATCAAACAATTTTAGCTAATTATGGGGTTATACATATTATTGTTTATTTCATGAAAAAATGGTTGTTCTAAGTCAAGAAACATACAATAAATATGATATTTTCGACTTTATATTCAAAACGATTTTTGTCGAAAAGAATTCCCTTTATAATAAAAATTACTAAATGAAAAACAGTACGCATTGCGCGTAAAATTGCTGGATTAGCCGCCATGTTAAATATATTTAATAAAAACCAACACTTGATGATGATGATTGATGATTATTCATGTATAAGTGGGCCTTGCAGCCCGTCCACTGCTTCCACCAGTAGGTCTATCAGTGGATTTATTGCATATACATAATATTCCAATACCCACGGTAACTGCCCATTCATGAGGCAAACATGAGTGCCTTGGGTTCTTCAAGCAAAAAAGACCTGATTGGTTGCTTTCAAAGACATATGCATATTATTTCCATATAGTACGTATTATTGCAATACCTACGGTACCTTACGATGCAGAATGCAAACATATTTGAAATAGCAATATCAATGGGTATAAGTCAATTCTTTTTGCGGTCCTTAAGATAAAATGTCCTGATTGGTTATACTTTTACGCATGAATCTTATTTTATTCTTGTATTCGTTACGTCAAATCATCGGCGTACAGTTGACAAAAACTCTATCTATGTAAATTTGGAATCTGTGCATTTTTCGTACCTTTATTTCTGAATGTTTGCATCAAACGCGTACCATTGTATAAATAGGTAACAGGGAGTATTGGAATATTACGTATATGATCTATTGTGGCTCTCTTTTGAGTGGTTTCTCAGCACTGTGTGCCTAATCCCCCAAAAATGTTAGCTGTCAGTTTGGGTGAGACACTGTTCAGATCTTCTGAATCAATCTAAAGTTTACCAAAAGTGTTCTGACGTAAACGTGCAATAACGGGACCTTCGCACAGTACCTACCTATGTAACTGTTTCATCATCCTCCCAGCGACGGCTCGTGTCAATACGGCATGGTAGTGCCAGAATTTTGAGACAGTAAAAAAAAATTCGGAGTGTTGCGCCCAAATGTTTACTCACAACTCATTAAAAAGCATACCTACTCCTACTATGATTGGGGCTTCTAATTCTATTTTTATTTAAAAGAAACTTACCCATGCCCACCCGAATTCAGCATAAAATGACTTTTATAAAAAAAAATTGCTGAAATAATTGAAACGTATTGCAAATGGCGTGAATTAAAACACCCATGCTCCACGCACAAAAACAAGCGAGTAATACGTCTAACTGATGGCCTGTGCCGGGCACAAAATTTCTTTGATTTTTCCAATTAAAACAACGTTAAAATGCCCAACATTTTTTTAATAGGCAATTTATTAAAAGACCGCCTGAAACACCTTGAGAAGACAATTTTACAGGAGAAAGTCAAAAGTCACGATTGGCCCATTATTTTTCCTTAAAAAAACTCATGCTAAAGGTTCATAATAAATAATGTAGACCGAGATTTTACTGAAAAATTATATAGAGGCATAATTAAAAACTTATTTTTGAAAATGTGTGATTATGAGTAACCACGAACCAGAATTAAAATAAAACAATTTAAAACCTGCGAGTTTATTATATAAAATTTCCTTTAAAATCCGTAAACCACTTTTATTATAGTTAATATTGGAAATTTTTTTATTAGCAATGTTTATATTTAAATAAAGTTTTAATGGCTTGCCAGATTCACCAACATTATTATTTTTAATTTGTTACTTCATTTTCTCTCATACTTTATTTTTGTCAAAGGCCTTTATGTAAACGATCCTTTGGTAAAGTTGTTTTTACGTTTATGTTCCATTCGTTGTGTCCGTTGCCTGAACAAGCTTGATAATGGATAAAAAATGGAGGGTCGAAAGAATCCAGCTTTCTTCTCCTGCCGTTGACAAATTGCGGGTTTCGTATTTTTCATGTGGATATACTTTATTAATATGAATCCGAAAAAATAACATCAACACGGGTGAAAATTTATATTAAACAAGGCCTAACTGATCAAATACCTTTGCAACTAAAACGTTTTACCTACATTAAAGTATTTAAAATATATCAAGAAAATAATTAAGTGCTTACTAAATTTTTTATAAATATTATCGAGTTTTAGAAATAGAATTTTGATTTTATTTAAGTTTAAAAGTGGTATATACAGGATGTTTCACAATTTAATAACATAATTTTAACGTTAAATTCCTTCAGTATTTTCATGATCTACCTATCTATCTATTTAGCCTTCTTCGATCCATCATTGGACATAGGGCTCCCCCAATATCTTCCACTCTTCTCTGTCTGTCGCCCTGTTCATCCATCTAGTCTCCGCATGTTTCTTCAAATCGTCCGCACATCTCATTTGGGGTATGACCGGCAAATTTCCATTTTAATTTTGTTACCTCTGCTCTGACATCCCTTACTTTTGTTTTATTTCTTATCCATTCATTCCTTTTTCTATCTGTTAGCTTTACATGTAACATTTGCCTTTCCATTGATCTTTGGGGTTTTGCTACCTTATCCATGTTTGATTTTGTAAGCTTCCAGGTCTGGGATCCATATGTGAGCACAGGAAGGATACATTGGTTATACACTTTCGTTTTAAGGTACTGAGGATATTTTTTATTTTTTAATATGTAGCTTAATTTACCGAATGCTGCCCAGGCCAATCTTACTCGTCTCTTGGTTTCAGCCGTTTGGTTTTCTTTTTTTAGTTTAATAATTTGTCCCAGATATATATATTCCTCTACTTGTTTTTTTATTGGTTTATTCTGATCGTGATATCTTCATCTGTGTTTATTATGATTTTAGTTTTAGTGTAGTTCATACTCAAGCCTATATTTTTAGCTGCTGTATCCACTTCTCCCAGCATTTTTATGAGTTCTTCTTTCTTATCTGTTATTAAGGCAATATCGTCAGCTTATCTTAGGCATATACATAATATTCCAATACACACGGTAACAGCTTATTCATGATGCAAACATGAGGGCCTTGGGGTCTTTAAGCAAAGAAGACCTGATTCGTTGCTTTCAAAGACATATGCATATTATTTCCATATAGTACGTATTCTTGCAATACCTACGGTACCTTACGATGCAGAATGCAAACATATTTAAAATAGCAATATCAATGGACACTAAGTCTATCCTTTTTGCGATCATTAAGTTAAAATGTCCTGATTGTTTATACTTTACACATGGATATTATCTTATTCGTCTATTCGTCATGTCAAATTATCGGCTTACAGTTGACAAAAACTCTATCAATATAAATTTGGTATCTGTGCATTTTTCGTACCTTTATTTCTGAATGTTTGCATCAAACGCCAACCATTGTGTAAATAGGTAACAGGGAGTATTGGAATATTACGTATATGATCTTAGGTGGTTCAAGTACTGTCCGCTAACTTTGATTACTGAGTTTAGGGGATTATTGTGTCACCCTGGCTTACACCTCTTCTTATGAGGATTGGCTTGGTTCCTTCGTGGATTTTGATTGATGTTCTTGCTTCGCTATATATATTGGCTATTAAATCTGTGTATCTGTGATCTATCCGGATATTAATTAAAGATGATTTTACTGCCCAGTGCTCAATGCTATTGAAAGCTTTTTCAAAGTCCATAAACGCAATATACAGTGGAATATTGTATTCGTTGGCTCGCTCTATTAGAATTTTCATGGTTAGTAGGTGGTCGATTTCATGATACAAAGTTTATATTAACATAGACCTGCAAATCCCTAGTTTTCGACTATTCTGGCCATAATGAACATAATGAAGCATTTTGTATTTTGATAATAGCAACCTTCGGATCAACGGCTAGAGATGCAAAAAATCATGAGAGGCAAATAGCGAATGAAACAAAGAATGTTATTTCGTGTTTTAAAATTTACCACTTGCTTACAACAGCAAAATATGGGGGGAAAGGCGACATGACCCCTGAAAATGCTTATAGCGCGCGCCAAAGCTAAATATCTCAGAAACATTATATCAAAATGATATTTGAAAATAAATGGTATTTTTGCCATTTATAGGTTTTTAAATATTTTTAATTAAATATTGTTTTTCACATCAAGAAGCATAAGATGTATGCAAGACTGGGTTAAAAATAAGTAACATTTTTGGCAACACCACACCCTTGTTTTTAGGCATGGCTTTCAAGATCGCTGTATTTTAATAAAAGTTGTATTAGGCTAATCTGTCCTTTGAAATACTGACATCAAAATAATTTGTATTTTGTGACTGCAAACAAATTTAACAAACTATTTTTATTTTTTTAAGAGACACTAGCGTAAGCCAGAGATGCGTCAACTTATAAAACCGTTACACTTAAAAAAAATTGAATCTTTAATGACCTAGTTTAGAGCATTCCTTAGCCCATAATTTGGTACGGTACCGACACAGCCTGTTCGATCTAAATTCTTGCATCAAAAAGTTGCAAGGATAGCCAGTCCTCCCATATACCTTGTCTCACGAAGTTGTGATTTTTGGATTAAGAAATTGAATTAATACACCCTGTATATAAGCTTTAAGAGTAAATACTGACGTTCTTGTCATATAAGATAAAGATTATGCTGACCAAACATCGTATATCCTAAATTTTAAATTTTACTTAAAAACTTTTAACTTGTAAGAAAAGAGAAAACTTTTTGTTAAATTGATGTTTTTAATTATTTTCTATTTTTTAAACTGATCCAGTTTATTAAATTGAAGTACTAGTTTGATTCCTAGAAATCACTGGTGAACCAGTATTATTAATAACTTTTGTGTGTTGTCAATTGAATTTAACTGTTGCAACTTAAGGCCTAACAAAATGTTTACCAGCATAAACAATTTAAGTTGAAGCGCAAAGAACAATAATTGCAAAAGCTTTTGTTGTGGGTCGTTCAATTTCTAAAGAAATAGCCGCGAACGCATTGACCTGATTTACCAAACGGAAATTACAGAAAATTTTAAAAAACGGAGAACCTTTGTGTGGTTGTGTAGGCGCTGTGTAATTGCAAATGCTAGTCTTTTGCCAAGTCCAAAATTCCAGGGGTGGATAAGGAAGTGTAAACCGGACTTAAATTCCTAATATTTATATTATCAGCCTTTCTGTTGTACCCAGGGTCAGTGCCGGATCCAGGATTTCCAAAGGAAAGCGCACCAAAAACAAAAATATTTACTACTATCGGAAGATAAAAAACGCGACAGGTGAAAAATTTTGTGAAAGATTTGGCACTCCAGATACATTTTGTAAGAAACTGCGGTTTTATATCTGCGTAAAAGGAGGCCGGCCCGGCCCACTCTGGTCCCCCTGGATCGGCCGAAGATGCAAAAGGTACTCCGGTTTCTGTGCAAACCATATTTTTTTTTGGAGTACCCAGTGTTACTAGATCAAAATTTAACTTTTCCAAAAAATCACTGCTTACAACAACAAAATAAAATAGCCAGCGCATTAAGATATTTTATGCATTTTTTAAGCACAAAAAGATTCTCAAAATTATTTCTATAATAGGTATTTTTCTTTCTCAGCCCGCCGGCAGTGGCGCCCCTCTAACTGTAACGCCCGGGGCTTAAAGTCTCTAAGACCCCCCTTAGTCCGCCACGCTAACTGTTTATCTATATAGATATCGCTTACGTTAATATTTTTTATTTTGGCTGGGAAATAAATGTTTATATTTTAGTTAGTCTTTCGTCAGTTGGTATACGCATGCAACTTTGTTCTTCACCTCGATTAAACGGAATTAATTAGGTATGTAGTCACTAATACTTATACGTAACACTTCTCGTTGGATGCTGAATTATTTTAATTCTAAGTAGTTGGTGCATATTTTTTTGCTCTGTGACTGGTACTGTCCCATTAAGCACTGGCCCATAAGTCAACGGCCCATATGATATCGGCCCATACGGCCCGCATATTTGTATACAACACCCAGGATCGCCAGTCGGCTTTCGCCCGAACATCTCTGGTAAATAGCAGACGATATGGTAAATCGCTTGGGTAACTAACACCCGTGATCGCAAAAATGTTCGTTAAAAATCAGTCTGGAACAATCTTTCTTAAGAAAGAATTCGTAAATTTCTAACATACATATATTTTTTTAAAACATACTCTCCTGACCTCTTTCCCGGGATCCTAGAGAATGTGAAACCTAACCGTTGTCAATCGATCGCCAACGTAACCGAACCGTGTCAATGTAGAATAGGGCTTCATTGACATGGTTACGGCAGCGTTCGGGCTACAACCGAATCGCAATCATGGACGTCGTTTACAAATATGCCTACGGCCCCAGCTCACCGGGAATTTTTTAATTATCCACCCCTGAATAGTCCTAAACGTCTTTTACGTCAAAGGTGTTATAATGAGAGAAGAGCGCAGTTTTTAAAAGATTTTAATTCATATTTTAAATCTATAAAAAAAGATTAGGAAATTCACATTATGAATAATTTATTGCACTTATTGACAATTTAAAAAAAAATTATATCTTATTTCTTCTTTTTCATTTTAGGTAAGTTCCAAAGAAAAAAGAAAACTCTCCCAAATAGTAAGTAACAAAATTATTATCATTTACGTCTACTAACGTCATTTTTATTAATTGGAAATCCTTTTTCCCTGCCAGTGTCCAGTCAACCTTGTTTACAACTTTGGAGAACAATTTCATAGTCATGGAAAAGAATGATCGTAACAAAAACATTTCATGTAAAAAAAAAGCCAAGTACGTGAAAGTGGTCTTTCGTAAATAGATTTGAGATAAAACTAAAGCCAATTTCTCCAATACAAATTTCAAAATGAAAGGTTCTTACTAGTTTACTAGTACTTTATGTTCAATTTAGCACTGTGCCTAAGAGTCATTTGCAGCCGTAATAGCCATGTTTAGAAGAACATTTCTAAACTAGTAAGAACCTTTCATTTTGAAATTTGTATTGGAAAACTTGGCTTTACTTTAAAACGGAGAACCTTTGTGTGGTTGTGTAGGCGCTGTGTAATTGCAAATGCTAGTCTTTTGCCAAGTCCAAAATTCCAGGGGTGGATAAGGAAGTGTAAACCGGACTTAAATTCCTAATATTTATATTATCAGCCTTTCTGTTGTACCCAGGGTCAGTGCCGGATCCAGGATTTCCAAAGGAAAGCGCACCAAAAACAAAAATATTTACTACTATCGGAAGATAAAAAACGCGACAGGTGAAAAATTTTGTGAAAGATTTGGCACTCCAGATACATTTTG
Source organism: Aspidapion aeneum (assembly GCA_963576565.1). Taxonomy (NCBI): domain Eukaryota; kingdom Metazoa; phylum Arthropoda; class Insecta; order Coleoptera; family Brentidae; genus Aspidapion; species Aspidapion aeneum. The sequence goes on along the minus strand of OY755041.1, from coordinate 18,589,951 downwards.
TAAGAAACTGCGGTTTTATATCTGCGTAAAAGGAGGCCGGCCCGGCCCACTCTGGTCCCCCTGGATCGGCCGAAGATGCAAAAGGTACTCCGGTTTCTGTGCAAACCATATTTTTTTTTGGAGTACCCAGTGTTACTAAATCAAAATTTAACTTTTCCAAAAAATCACTGCTTACAACAACAAAATAAAATAGCCAGCGCATTAAGATATTTTATGCATTTTTTAAGCACAAAAAGATTCTCAAAATTATTTCTATAATAGGTATTTTTCTTTCTCAGCCCGCCGGCAGTGGCGCCCCTCTAACTGTAACGCCCGGGGCTTAAAGTCTCTAAGACCCCCCTTAGTCCGCCACGCTAACTGTTTATCTATATAGATATCGCTTACGTTAATATTTTTTATTTTAGCTGGGAAATAAATGTTTATATTTTAGTTAGTCTTTCGTCAGTTGGTATACGCATGCAACTTTGTTCTTCACCTCGATTAAACGGAATTAATTAGGTATGTAGTCACTAATACTTATACGTAACACTTCTCGTTGGATGCTGAATTATTTTAATTCTAAGTAGTTGGTGCATATTTTTTTGCTCTGTGACTGGTACTGTCCCATTAAGCACTGGCCCATAAGTCAACGGCCCATATGATATCGGCCCATACGGCCCGCATATTTGTATACAACACCCAGGATCGCCAGTCGGCTTTCGCCCGAACATCTCTGGTAAATAGCAGACGATATGGTAAATCGCTTGGGTAACTAACACCCGTGATCGCAAAAATGTTCGTTAAAAATCAGTCTGGAACAATCTTTCTTAAGAAAGAATTCGTAAATTTCTAACATACATATATTTTTTTAAAACATACTCTCCTGACCTCTTTCCCGGGATCCTAGAGAATGTGAAACCTAACCGTTGTCAATCGATCGCCAACGTAACCGAACCGTGTCAATGTAGAATAGGGCTTCATTGACATGGTTACGGCAGCGTTCGGGCTACAACCGAATCGCAATCATGGACGTCGTTTAAAAATATGCCTACGGCCCCAGCTCACCGGGAATTTTTTAATTATCCACCCCTGAATAGTCCTAAACGTCTTTTACGTCAAAGGTGTTATAATGAGAGAAGAGCGCAGTTTTTAAAAGATTTTAATTCATATTTTAAATCTATAAAAAAAGATTAGGAAATTCACATTATGAATAATTTATTGCACTTATTGACAATTTAAAAAAAAATTATATCTTATTTCTTCTTTTTCATTTTAGGTAAGTTCCAAAGAAAAAAGAAAACTCTCCCAAATAGTAAGTAACAAAATTATTATCATTTACGTCTACTAACGTCATTTTTATTAATTGGAAATCCTTTTTCCCTGCCAGTGTCCAGTCAACCTTGTTTACAACTTTGGAGAACAATTTCATAGTCATGGAAAAGAATGATCGTAACAAAAACATTTCATGTAAAAAAAAAGCCAAGTACGTGAAAGTGGTCTTTCGTAAATAGATTTGAGATAAAACTAAAGCCAATTTCTCCAATACAAATTTCAAAATGAAAGGTACTTACTAGTTTACTAGTACTTTATGTTCAATTTAGCACTGTGCCTAAGAGTCATTTGCAGCCGTAATAGCCATGTTTAGAAGAACATTTGTAAACTAGTAAGAACCTTTCATTTTGAAATTTGTATTGGAAAACTTGGCTTTACTTTTATCTCAATTCTTTTTACGGAATACTACTTTCGCGTACTTGGCTTTTTTTTACATAAAATACATTTAAGGCCGAATTTTGAAGCTTCAGATGTTCTGTCTAACTATCTAACTAACTATCTAACTATCTATCAAATCTTGTTAAGCGTTTTGGACACACTTCCCATTATCCGATTTGGATGAAATTTGGTACACACATAGTGGTCCCATGACAATACAACACTAAGAAAAAATATCCTCCCACCCCTACCCCCACCCCTTCTATAGAAAAATGTGTTTTGACACACTTCTCGTTATCCGATTTGGATAAAATTTGGTATACACATAGTGGTCCGATGATAATACAACAATAAGTAAAAAATATCCTCCTACCCCTACCCCCACCCCTTCCATAGAAAAATTTGTTTTTGACACACATCCCGTTATCCGATTTCGATGAAATTTGGTATACATATAGTGATCCGATGACAATACAATATTAAGAAAAAAATATCCTACCCCCCCTACCCCCACCCCCTTTCATAGAAAAATGAGTTTTTGACACACTTCCCATTATCCGATTTGGATGAAATTTGGTATTCACATAGTGGTCCGATGACAATACCACATTAAAAAAAAAATCCCTTTTAGAAGGCTAATAGGAACTATGATAAAACCATAGGAAAATATAAAAAAACGTCAACATTTTTAATAAGCCATTGCAACTTTAAAACTTAAATATTATCCAAATCCTTTAAAAAGGGAGTGAAATCATAACAAAAACAGTATTGAAAGTTAGCGACTTAATTTTTAAATTTGCCTTTGGCATGTCAATTTTGAGAGATCAGCTTTCTCTGCAAATGTGTCAAAATAAAGTCGACTCTTAAATAAAGTCAGGTTCTATTCCAATAAGTCCCTAATAACTCTTTGGCAATTATATCATAACAAATTTAGAAAAACATTTCCAAACTAGTAAGAACCTTTTATTTTGAAATTTGTATTGGAGAACAGGGCTTTACTTTTATCTCAATGCTTTTTACGGGATACCATTTTCGCGTACATGGCTTTTTTTACATAAAATGTTTTTGTTATGATTTCACTCCTTTTTTAAATGATTTGGATAATATTTAAGTTTTAAAGTAATAAAATATTAGGAATATTGTTCAAAACTTTTGCAATGCCTTATGAAAAATGTTGAGGTTTTTTAATTTTTTCCTAAGGTTTTATTATAGTTCCTATCAGCCTTCTAAAGCTCAGCTCTCTAGCGTTCCTGGGAGGTGGCAATGTTACTTTTACATAATTTGACATTTATAGGGGAGTGAAGAAAATTAAAATTTTGTGGTTCTTAAATTTTTTTCTATGGTGTTATCATATTTCTTATCAGTCTCCCAATGCTCAGCTCTCTAGCGCTTCTGGAAGGGGGCAGTGTTACTTTTACATACAATTTTGGGGTTTTTTGATTTTTTTAAGGGTTTGGTCATAATTTCAATCAGTCTGCCAAATTTCAGCTTTGTAGCGTGTCTAAAAGTACAGTAGAATTTTGATGATCGATACATGAGTGAGTGAGTGAGTGGCAATTTCGACTACTTTGCTACTTTATGGAAGTCCATGAAACTTGGAGGAGTTGTTGTTGACTCTTTGAAGGTCTACGACTGTAAAGTTTGAGTTTTGTAGCTCATTACGAAATAGAATTTTAGATAGATCAAATATGGGCTGAAATGTTTCAAGAAAAGATGGTACAGCAGTTTACGCGAACTAGGCGGGGCACTGCCATGCCTGCAGATCATTAGGATTATACAGGGTTCCCAACATGGGATCTAAGTGTGGGACATTCATAAGCGACAGGAAAATGCAATACCGAGTGGGTCAAAAAAAACTGGACAATTTTTTTTCATTATAGCTTTTGAACTATACAATCGATTTTAATGGGACAAACTGCATTTGACAGAGAATTAATCAGAGTTTTGACTAAATAAATTTTTTTGTCCGCCATCTAAAAATCCAAAATGCCGGACGAAATTTCAAAGATGCTCGTTTATTGTTCTGTTGCGAACATATTTGAATTATTTTTTAAAATTAGTGAAAAAGCCGCATTCTTGCTACGCACAAGAAGGTATGAACTAGTAAAATCGGTTTAGTGGTTCTAAAAAAAAATATTTTTGTTTCATCCATTGTTTTGCATATACGATTGCCTTGCCAATCATGTCTGAATTTATTTGCTTATAACTTCATTACTACTAAACCGATTTTGATGAAATTAAAAACGTCCTGGTGAGAATTGATTGCTTTTTAAAGATCATGATCAAAATTTATCGTCATCTTAAAATTTAAGATGGCGGACAGAATCATACTTGATTCTTCAAAATGGCGTATTTATTCTTATTTTCCGAAAATGTTTTAGTTTTTTTTAATTTATAGAAAATCACTACTTTTCGCTCACACAACGACGTACAAATTAGTAAAATCGGTGTGGTGGTTTTTAAAAAATCTATTTTTGTTTTACAGATTCTACGATTGCATTGACAATCCTGTATGCATTCATTACCTTATAAATTCGTTATTACTAAACCGATTTTAGAGAAATAAAAAAATTGTGGTGGGAATTGATTCCTCTTTAAAAATAAATAAATAAATAAATAAAAAGGCCTTTATTTTAATCTCGGCGAAGGGCAGCATTGCTGTTTACTTAACCGAGAACTTAATGGTTATCGACATTTTCCGCCATCTTGGAATTTAAGATGTCGGACAGAATCATACTTAATTCTTCAAAATGGCGTGTTTATTCTTATTTTTCGAAAATGTTTTAGTTTTTTTTAATTATAGAAAAACACTACTTTTCTCCCGCATAAGGAGGTACAAATTAATAAAATCGGTGTAGTGGTTCTCACAAAATCGGATTTTGTTTTAACAATTGTTTTACAAATTATACGATTGCATTGCCAATCCTGTCTGCATTCATTTCTTTATTACTTACTTAATCGATTTAAGTGAAATAAAAAACATTATAAAGACCAATCAGTTTGCGTCATGATGTTTTTCAACTCACTAAAAATAAGCTCAGTAATAATGAATTTATAAAGAACTGAATGCAGACAGGATTGGCAATGCAATCGTATAATTTGTAAAACAATGGTTAAAGCCAAATCAGATTTTGTGAGAACCACTAAACCGATTTTATTACTTTGTACCTTATTAAGCAGGAACAAAGAAGTGCTTTTCTATAGATTAAAAAAAACTAAAACATTTTTTAGAAGATAAGAATAAACACGCGATTTTGAAAAATCCAGCATTATTCAGTCCGCCATGTCAAATTTTAAAATGGCGATAAATTTTGATCATGATCTTTAAAAAGAAATCAATTCTCACTAGGATATTTTTTATTTCATCAAAATCGGTTTTGTAGTAATGAATTTATAAGCAAATAAATGCAGACATGATTGACAAGGCAATCGTATAATATGCAAAACAATGGTTGAAACAAAAATATTTTTTTTTAGAGCCATCAAACCGATTTTGCCGATTCCTACCTTCTTGTGCGTGGTAAGAATGCGGCTTTTTTACTGATTTAAAGAAATAATTGAAACATGTTCGCAACACCAGAATAAACGAGCATCTTTGAAGGGTACAATTTAATTTCGTCCGCCATCTTGGATTTTTAGATGGCGGACAAAAAAATATATTTAGTCAAAACTCTGATTAATTCTCTGTCTGGTGCAGTTTGTCCCATTCAAATCGATGGGATAGTTCAAAAGATATAATTAAAAAAAAATCCGTTTTTTTTGGCCCACCCGGTTTATTAAGGGTGAGAAAGGCCAAAAAAAGATAAAAAGTTCAAATTAATTATTGGTCCAAAGTTTGTTTTCATGTTATAGCATTTGTCAAGTTTGAAGAGTAGCCGGAAATCTGTGAATTTTAAAAGTGACAAATCTTTTTTCTAAATAATTAAAGTTCAAGGCCATGGCTACCTTTGCAATAGGTAGGTATCAGTTTGTCAATTAAAAAAAAAAAGAAAAAAAATTCTAGTGGCTATTGAGTTAAACAAAAATAAGATATATTTTTGTACATATCTAAACGCTTTTATAGGAATGGTAATAATAGAAATATAAGAACCAATTTAAAAAAAAAATATTTGTTGAAAAAAAATTGATTTTTGGTAATAATTTTGAGTACATTTTTTATTATTATTTATTCATATCTTTGTTCTTCAACATTAGAATCGTCGGTTGTAATTTTTAAGGAAGTTATATTAAAAAACAAAATAAAAAATTGTTAATGACACCTTGTATCTTAAAAACAAAGAGGTAGAATGCAAAAAGTTGAAGGAATTTTTTTATTCTTTTGACATTTCCTAGCAACACTTAAACTCTAATACAGCATATTACACAGTTATATTGAACAATGCTGCTAGTTCTTTACTTCTGCTTGCATGTAAATTAATAGACACTTATTGGAACAAAACCTTATTTTAAAATCGACCCTATGGTGACAGATTTACATATAAAAAGCAGCTGCTTTCTTTCAAAATTCGGCCTTTGTGTATTTAAAAATCGGATTTATTAGTGTCGGTATTTACTAAATGAAAGTTAGCGTCTTTATTATTAAATTTGGGTTTGGTATGTCAATTTTGAGAGGTCAGCTGTTAGTTTTCTGTGTAAATGTGTCAAAATAAAGTCGACTCTAAAATAAAGTCAGGTTTTATTCCAATAAGTTCCTATTATCGATTCCAACTATCAATCTTGTAGTGCTAGCCCTATCTTTGCGAAAAGCGAATTAGTTTAATAAATAAATATCCTACCGGAGCCAGTAAATCAATATATTTTCTGCAGTAAAAGGTAAAACGCAATAAATATTATTTTTCGGATTTGAGACTCGTTAATCTGTTGGTGTGATAAATTAAATAAGTAATTTGTAACAAACGTGTTTAAAAAATTTTTAAAATATATTTTTACAGATACAGAATTCAGTTTTGCGGCTGTATTGTCGTAAAACGATTTAGATTTCGAAAGTATTAGCATGGGTGCGCCCAGATGGGATCCTCTGGGCCCACCCCAAGCTTAAATTTTTCACAGTTTTCTTAACTTATTTTATTTAAAAAAAGTAAAATTGCATAAAATACGGCATTATAAGGTGTCGTTCCCCCCTAAGACATATTCCTGGTTGCACTACTGGTATTAACAATTATTGGAAATTTAGAATTAACATTCTCACCCTCGCCTCGCCTCGGTATGCCTCGGCGACAGTGTAATGCAGGCATAACACATAACTTTTTGGCGGCCTAAGGCTTAGGAACGGTGTTATTACCTATACAATTTCTTAACTAGTATCAAAGTGTAGGTATATACAGTGGTGGCTCGTGAGGTAGTGGCACGGTGCCAGGGCACTACCTTATTTTTCTGCAAAAACACGTTTCTCTTTTGTTTTTAAAACATCATTTCTTGTTAATTTATAAATTATATTTGATATCCCTGTGCAATGCAGTGGATCACACTCCGACTCCATGCGACGCGATGAATGAAGCACTGAAATCCAAAGCAACTAGAACATGCTGCAAATAGATGGTGAGTTCGAGTAGACACACCGGGGCGCCCTAGAGGCTTAATATTTCTCTTCAATCAAGCAACCGAGCGACCCGAGGTATCTACACGAACTCATGGATAGTGTTTGTTGCGTTTCTGTTGGCTCCTTCGAACAGAGATACATTTTATCAGCAGCCTATATGAGCAACAGAGATAGGGCCAATTTTGGCCATTTCAGCGTTGTTTGAATGGGAAAAAACAAAGAAACTTTGTGCCTGGCACAGGCCATCAGTTAGTCGTATTACTCGCATTGTTTTCGCGCATGGACGATGAATTTTTAATTTAGGCCCTTACAATACTTTCCAATTATTTTAGCATATTTTGATAAATTTTTAGTCATTTCATGACGAAATTTGGGTGAGCATGGGTTAGTTTCTTAAAACAAAATAGAATTAAAAACCCCAAACATACTAGTAGGTAGTAGGTAGAGACCCTGTATGTATGACATATTTTTAAGCGGACCTCACACGATCAGAATTACTGACAGTAGTTTTATATATGTCTTTGTTTATAACTTTTGACAAATAAAGACATATATAAAAATACTGTCAGTAATACTGATCGTGTGAGGGCCGCTTTACAAAAGAGAGATGCGACAACCTTTCAAAGTTGCTGAAACGAACATTTTTTGGTTATGTTATTTTCTTGTCAAGTTCATTGGTTTCACTAAAATAATTTAAATTGTCAGCGGTACGTGACATCAATCATCATGCAAAATATAAACAAACACGTTTGCCCGCACTAGGTTTTGTTAAAAATCATTTATTTTTATTTTCCGACGCTCATGAGATAACAAGGACAAGAGGTGCGTCTCTCTCTAAACATCGCTAGAGTAGAGGACCGATATTTTCATCCTTTGATTTTGACTTAAATAAATTTGACTTCGAACAGTTTGTCGCGTCTCTATTTCTTTAAAATATGTCATACATACAGCGTCTCTAGTAGTAGGTATGTTTTTTAATGACTTTTGTGTAAACATTTAGGCGCAACACCCCGATTTTTTTTTAATGATTCAAAATTATGACACTACCACCATGTTGTATTGACACGAGCCGCCGCTGGATATATACACTGTGTAGTATATTTATCTGTTTGAAAATACACGACATCCCGTTTTATTAACAAACCCTAATTTGCGATAATAACCTCTGAACATATGTACATTGTTAATTCTCGTTGCAAAATAAATGGGTACCGTTCGTTCACTGCCAGAAACTGACCTAGATTGTTTCTTGTGATTAAAAATTTGTTCTAGTAAACTATTATCGTGTACTGTCGATGTAGCCTAAATCTATCACATAATTAAAAACTAGGTATTAGAAAGTACATTATATTATTTTTGGGACGGTCTATAGACACTAACATCACATCAGTATTTAGTAAGATCTTAAGACTTAGACCTTAGGCCAGGGTCTTTGTGTTAAGTCTATAGACTTTGTCTCGACCGATTTAAGTATAATTTTAATACTTATAAGCCAAATAAATTTACATATTTGGTTTACACGAACCTGCAATAGTATTTCTCCGTGAGTTTAATCTCACAAAAATTCAAGTTAACTTAAAAAAAAACGAATTGATATATTCATTTTTGATAAATCCGTGGAGTCATAGGCATACATCAAGCGATGGGTATACCTCCTCTCTCGTCCGTGGAAATTTTAGGCACATACATATACTTTTTGTTCTTTATGAAATCTACTTTTAGGTTTTACTTATGCTACTTGTCACTTACAGCATATACCCAGCGGAAGAGAGAGGAGGACCATCCAGACAAAAATTGTTAGAATCAAAAAACTAATAAGTGAAACCTATAAAATATTACTATTATCTCTAGAATGATATAGGTAAACGCGGACAAAAAGTACTATAAAAATTATACTAACAAACGTGAAATTTAGTACCCGTGAATTAAAAAATCAAACAACTTTCATGGCTAATCGGGTAAAAAAAGAGTTTTTGTTTCTCTGATATTTTTCTGTGGGTAGCTTGAAAGCCTAACCCCACGGGGCTCCAAGATCTAATGGATACCTAAAAATGTTGACAATTAACTGTTTCGTCCTTATGGGACTCCTCCGAACACTGCTTGGTCAATGTGACACTTGCGAAATTTGTTAGACGGTTTTGTCTCTAACGCTATGTAAATAGTGAGAAAACTATCGCAAGAAGCGCCATCTACCGAGATACGAGAGAGACCAGAACAACAGCATGCGAAAATATCTGCTATACATATCGATCAATGAAAAGACCGATTACAAATGAAAAGAAATAAACTAAACCGTGACCTACGACAGCTCTTCTGCCTTTCAGGCCAGATCAACGCTTATTGCGTTTTTACCCGTCATCAGACACGTGAGCGTCAGTCCGGAATTTTTAAGCCAAATAATACTAACAAACGTGAAATTTAGTACCCGCGAATGAAAAAATCAAACAAGTTTCGTGGCTAATCGCACTTATTAGTTGTCATTAAATCTTGGGCCCCCGTGAGGTTAAGCTTTCAAGCTACTCACGGAAAAATATGAGAGAAACAAAAACTCCTTTTCTACCCGATTAGCCACGAAACTTGTTTGATTTATAAAAATTATTTTTAGTCTTTTCTTTCTTTAAAACTTATTATTTATGTTTAATTTAATTCTGTTGCTCTCAAGCCCACGGGTCTTTTATAACCTTATTTCTTAATAGCAGCTGTATGGTTTTTGGTCTTTATTTATAGTTTTAACAATGCTTAAATCGTGCTGAATATAAATTTAGCTTTACCAATCCACCTATCAAACCGCAAAAAGTAATTGGTTATAAATGATTATATTAGTAATTTTTTCTAAATAATATCTATGAAAAAATATTTATATAAGTATATTTATATTTAGAAAAATTAACTGATAACATCACAAGTTTGCAGCATATTTGTCAACAGCATAACCATCCTTAACAAAAAAGCGGTGGTGGTCCTTGGTTAAGAATGGCAGTGCATTAAATTATACTTTATAGCAAATACTATTGTAATTTTAATAAAAATATTATTTAAATAAAATTATATCATAACAAAAACATTTATGTAAAAAAAGCCAAGTACGAGAAAGTGGTATTCCGTAATAAGAATTGAGATAAAAGTAAAAAGTAAAGTTCTCCAATACAAATTCAAATAAAAAGTTCTTACTAGTTTGGAAATCACATCTGTTTTAATTTTATTTGTTAAAATTTTGTTTCCATATTTTTTAAATAGTACGGGGTATGAAAGGTGAGAGATGACTTAAAGAAGGCCTGAGCTACATCAGGAACCGAACCTTCTTTTCCTACTTTCAAGATTTTGAGCGCATTCTGGTTCTATTTTTTAAAACAAAGGAAATCCTGACCGGCCTAGTATTCAGATTAAAGTTTAAACTCAGATTAAAACTTGATGGCCCAGAGTTTCCGACTGGAATGCTAATTGTTCCGTGAGAGCGCAAAAAGTTGGAACTAACTAAAAACTGAAAACCAAGGGGCTTAAACGTTATGCCTTATAACCCAATTTGTACCACCAGAAATAAGGATACGATAGCTTCATTTTAGCATAAAATAATTTTAAACAATTCAAAAATTAAATCTGGTATATACTAACTAAACACCGAGATAAACACTTCCACCTAACTTGGTTTTTTATTTTTGTTTTCATGCTAAATAATCATAAAACAACTCTTTTAACAAGGTTTTAACCCCTATATACTCTAATACTATATTTTTCGCTAATTTGCTAAGCCAAGTCATACATTTTTATTTTTAAAGGTATATGGTTAGTGGCCATTTTGACGAAGTTGTGTAAACATGGGGGAAACAGGATTACCACCGCGCAAAATTCTGGAAACATGAGTTTTGCTGGCACACGAGATTTGTTATTCTCTGTGAGTGTTTTAAATATTATGCTGCAGAGTTTAGCAAATGAACATTTAAAATGCATACGTTTTAAAAATCTTAAAAACTAATATTATATATTTTTTGACGTTCCTAATAGCTTGAAGCATGGTTTGGCTAATTTCCTACTACCCATGCATAGATTCCTCATATAAATCTTGCAGACCTTAGCATTAAGACAGTATATTAATCTGTTGATATAATTAAAACCTTAAATCATTTTGAATATTTTGAAACAAAAATATCAAAACTTGCTTGCTTGTAGCGTTGTTTGATAGAGATTAATTAAGATTAAGACTTTAACTCTCCATCAAACAACGCTTTTACTAGGTCCATATCCTGTCAGTCCAGGCTAACTTGCAAAATATTTATTTTTTAATTTTTACATCTGAATATCAAATATTTCCCTGATAACGTAAATAAAAATAAATTAAATAAAAAAACAACACGATGTTCAACAACAAAACACATTAATCTGTATTTTATAGACCATCATATCTTTAAACTACAACAGAGATTGTCATGAAACATTATCTCGCACTATCAATATCAATGTTTCTAAATTTATATTGACCATAAATTGTGTTTGCTGACAGTGCACTTGTTGCAAGACTGAATCATTACTAGTTCGGTAAGTATTAAAACTGACAATTTTAAATAAATGTATAGGATTTTGGTATAATTTAAGATCTATATAAATAAAAACACAATATAAAACATTTTAACATTTGTTTAGTTTTAATTGAACAGAAATATTATATTTCCTAAAAAGTGCGAAAAGTGTCACTTTTCCGCACGCGATTGCAGTTGGCCACTCGACGCGTAGCTCTAAGGAGGTTGCTCGACAAGAAGTGTCATTACCTAAGAGTGCATTGCAATGTAATGTTTTTGACAACGGCTAACTCGGTATTTTTGTTACACCTCATGTCTGTTATTCTCTGATTGAGTGATTGATTCAGCATAGTTAAGTTTTGAAGGCTCTGGCACTGCAGCTGCTTGATTTCCTGGTTTAGGAGGTTTGAAACCTGGCGAGGCTTAATGGCCTCTTTATTAGACTTTTTTGACAGTCTTCCTTCTCGGAGGGGTCTTCCTCTAGAAGGTTTCGGGATTCCGCACTCGGATATGTGGCTTTCGATCTCAACCTGGCCTTAAAAATTTTGATTTTAATAAAAATGTAGTTTCTGGTTCGTCTATACATACCGATTACACCAAAATAAAAAATTTTGAAAAAATGTTGCGATTCCTTATATCTACAGGGTGTTTTATCTTCTTAATTGGCCAAAACATATCTATGGTTTATGATATTTCCTGAAAAAAATACGAACTTTGAAAAACAAAATTTTACTACTGTTTAAACTAAAAAAGTTGCCATTTTGAAAATGTGACCCCTTCGATTTTTAATATTTTTTTGAAAAAAGATATAGACAGTATTTTGTTTATTGCCTTTAAAAATTTTAGAGTTGGCCGAGAAGGATAAATTCCAAAAAGAAAAATTCTTGTGTAAGTGCGCGGAGGCCTTGGCCGTACTTATATGTACATATATGAGCAAGCGAGCAGTTTTATTGCGGCGCCCGGGGTGTGAATCAAACTACATTTTATTAAAAAAATTGTTCTGTTTTAAGGAAAAAATCTTTTTTTTTTCATTCTGACACCCCCCCTTGCATATGACATCAGCGGCGTCACTTTGAAGGGCCTTGGCCTTCCACTGTTTAAAATCTTATCGGCTACCAACATTGTGGCACATTTTTCTAATTAGACTACCTATTCCCGCACTGTTATGAGACTCGATGCCATGGCCGTAGTCAGGGTGGGGCAGGGTGGGGCACTTGCTCCACCCTGGCTTGTCTTCTGCCCCATCCTGGCTTTAGCTCATTTAGTAATACGAGAATTAAAGGGGAGCTATAAAATTCTTTGCTTTTTTGCCCCACCCTGAGCGAGAACCTGACTACGACCATTTTAATTTTTATAAACATCAAAGTTATAGCCCCCTTCCCAAAATGCAGAGTTAAAAAAACCGCTTTCCTTTATACTGGATACTCGGAAGTGAAGGTCGAGACTTACTAAAAGAAATCGAATTTGGGAGACCCTGTATAGTGGCGTCTAGTGTCATAACAGTGCAGGACTAGGTATTCTAATTAGAAAAATGTACCACAATGTTGGTAACCGATAATGTTTTAAACAGTGGAAGGCCTTTTTTTAATAAAATGTATATTAATTCACACCCCGGGCGGCTCAATAGGACTGGTCGCTTGTCCGTATACATATAAGTACGGCCAAGGCCTATGTGCACTAAAACAAGAATTTTTCTTTTTGGCATTTATACTTCTCGGCCCACTATAACATTTTTAAAGGCAATAGATAAAATATTAGTCTTTTTTCAAAAAAGTATTACAAATCGAAGTGGTCACATTTTTAAAATGGCGATTTTTTTAATTTATTGTCTTTTACTGAGGTCACTGATGCGATTATTTGCCATTTTCAATATTTTCTTTTAAAGCCTCTTATCCTTATTTCTAAACAGTAGTAAACATTTTTTTTTGCAAAGTTCGTATTTTTTCAGGTAAAATCAAAAACCATAGAGGTTTGGGCCAATTGAAAAAATAAAACACCCTGTAGATTTAAGGAATCGCAACATTTTTTAAATATTTTTATCTTCGGTATCTATAGAGGAACCAAAAAATAAATTTTTATTAAAATCAAAATTTTTAAGTGCAAAAGGTGGTCGGGTAGACATGTAAAGTCCCATATATTAGTGGCTCTCCAGGTTGAAATTTTGTTATTGCTTATCCACTTTCTACAAGTTTTAAGCAAAAAACGTTTTAAACTATTCAATTCAATAGTGGACGAAATGGGACTACATCGTGAAGGCGTCGACAATAATATCAGCGCACGAATTTCCGGCCTAAGACGTTGAATGTAGTCAATAACCGTTACTTCCGGCACATACTAAATAATACAATCGCGACAGTTTATTTGTTTTGAAAACCAAACAGAACATTAAACTGATATTAAGATTGTAAACTGTAAATCGTTATTTTGCAATGGTCATGAGAAATAATAAGAAATAAAATTAAAAACTAAATGCAGATTATCTTTTCTTCTAAAAAGATGGGCTATACCCAAGATCTTTAGACTTTCATACAGGTTACCTACAGAATTGAAAAGGTTATGGAACCTAACTGGCCAACTGTAATTAGATTAAAAAATTACGTCACCGGGTTGCCTTAAACCATTTCTTTTCTGGAAACCCGATGATGCAGCTAGAGTAGTGATGTAAATCGAAATATTTCCGTTGGAAATATTTCCATGGAAATGGAAATATTGGAAATCTCTGAAGGTGTCTCGGAGCTATTGGAAATATTGGAAATATTTATAATAGTATTATCTTTTATATTTTGTATCTTTAGGAGCGTTCTTAAATTACGCAACGCAAAAACTCAGGATTTATTGACCCCCCCCTCTTAACGCATTTTCAAGAAAAAGCACAATAAAATAATATTGAGTGTAACGCAAGGCCAAACCCCCCCCCCCCCCCCCCCCGTCCCCCCTTGAGCGTTACGTAATTTAAGGATAGGCTCTTATAAGCATTAAACTTACTATAGAACAATTTTTATTTCCGACACTATTGAAGATTCTGAGTAAGTAGACTGGCAAGACGATCCTATTGAGTGTGATGCTCATGACAGCGATAAAGATATGCCTCTTGCTCAACTTTTGAATAGAGCAATTCCACGCCAAGTCATCCAATTTACAAAAAAAGTGTTGCCCTGACATTTAGTTTTTTTTCTTTAATCATGCTTACTAAATGAAACAGCTCATACTTAACCACTTTTGCACAATTTTAGATTTTTTAATCCAATTAGTATGTTGTACACGCATTTGAAAAGTCTAAAAGCGGGCAAAATGGGACTTTAAAGAAACAAATTATGCTCATTGTAAACAGTAAAACTTGACCTATAATTTTGAAAACATGCATAAAAGTAGTTTTCAAAAAAATGTGATGTTTAGCAAAATCTTTTATACTGGCTTAATTAGAGCAATTTAGAGAATATCCATAAAACGCAGAAATTTTCGAAGTTTTCATATTTTTTTGGGATATAAATGAAATATTTTCTTAAATTTTTGATACAGTGTTGGAATGCTATACTCAAGTACTATATCTTCCTTGTATAAAACATATTTAAAAAGTAAACGTTACCTTGGAGTTCTACGAAGAAGTTAAGAATGTCTGGGAAATTCCTCAATTCAGCATCAAAAATGACCTTGTCTATCGGGGTGCTGGTGGTAATCAACTGGGTAAATTTTTCACTGTATCATATATTTTTAGAAACAAGAATAAAAAATCTGGGTCTGTAATCCTTAAGGTCACTACACATTTTTTGTTATTTTAATATTTTTAGTGATGTTAAATTGCATCACAAATTACAGGCGTGGATCTACGGGGGGGCGATGCCCCCCCCAAATCTGAAACTTTACTCAGTTTTGACACACAGAATACACCTCCTGGTCACTATGGAAAATAGTTTTGTGAAATATTTATTATGATATATTTCCCCAATATAAAGTTTCTAGATCCGCCCCTGCAAATTAAGGTTTATCAGAAAGTAAAGTTTATTTATATGAGCACTGTTCAATAAATTATGATCTAAACTCTCTTCGTAAGGTCACTACACAAATTTTTTAAAAGTTTATTTACTTTTTTAGTACCTAGTTACCTACTGTCATATTTAAAAAATCGGAAAAGAAGTTGAGTTGTATAATTTCGGACACCGAAAAAAAAAATTCGGAGCTTGAAGTAAATTTAGCATCTATAGTTAAATCATCCAGAGGAATGAAAAAATGGTGTCCAGTTGTTGTTTGTTTGAGATTTTAATGTAAAACCAATCGTTTCACAGTACCTCCAAACGCATCACATGGGCTTTTACCATGCGTTAGTTTTGTGGTTAGTTTTTTTAATGCCCAGTGGCGTATGCAGAAATTTTCCAAGGGGGTTAGGAGAGGGGGCTTGAGTAAAAGCAAAGTCCTGGAAAACCATTTATTTCTTCTTTCAGAAAAATTTTATCTTTAGGAGGTTATTTAATGGCTTTGGAAAGATTAGGCCTCCAACTCCCCTCCCTCCTGCGTACGCCACTGTTAAACCTGAACCATTTTATTTACCAAAGAAACAAACTAATTAATGTCCGTGTCTCACCAAAAATGTATTCTTAAAACTAAAAAAAAATTTCCGACAGTGGCTATAAATAAGATCCCCTGACGATGATTTTTATGCATAATTTTTTTCCTTTTGCGACTCAATGAAAAAATTAGATTTTTTACATGCTTTAACCAAATAGCTTAAAAGTTGATGTTAAAATGACAGACCCAGATTTTTTATTTTAATTTTATTTAGACGATACATTGTCAAGTAAAACAAGGTACAAGCAAAGTTTTAATAGACAGGTAGACATGACAATTTTTTTAGTCAAAAGTTACCAATTCTAATGTTTTTGCGGTTTTTCCAATTTTAAAAAATTTAGTTTGCTGAAAGCAATAGACCTAGACATTTTTATTTTGCCTTGTATGATAGTCAAGCCACTAAGCTTTAATGTGCATATAGACTTTTTTTTGATGGACCATATTCAGCACCGATGTAAATAATTAAAAATCGAGAAAATTATAAAATTTACTATTTTATTAAAACTATTTTTGCCATGTCAAAAAAGTGAGGTTAATTCTTATTTCTCTATAGGATTATCCAACCAATATTAAAGATTTCTTCCGTCAAATTTCTTTTTACATAAGATTTAATACAATAGAAATAAAAAAAAATAAGGCCACAACTGATTTTCTTCTTTTTTTTACTTTTAAAGTGGCCTGTAAAATACGGGAGGCGACATTAAAAATTAAAATTTGTTAATTTGGTATTTCTAAGGACACTAATACATGTTATCAATTGGATTTTTTTTCGTGACATGGCAGCTACCCCCATTGGATGATTTGGCGTGGAATTACTCAATAGTGTAGTATGTCAAGAATAAAATTTTTGTTGTACAAATTTGACCTTATTTATGTATATTTGTTTGAAGAATAACTCCTAATTTGTGTTTATGTATAAGCCTTCTGCGTTTTCCGGTGTTTTGTTATGATTTTAAAAATAAATATTCGTTTTTTCTTATTTTTTTAATATTTCATATATGTCCAATGTTTCATGAAATATTTCCGAAAATATAATTCTGGAACTTTTACAACATTAAGCTAGAGTCGTGTAGTTAAGTTCACATGACTGGTCTAATTCTGTAGGCAACCTGTGTAAAAGCACACTCGTTTCTGGTAAAACTATAAAGACCTTAGGCCATACCCATAAGCTGTTTGATGTTAATGCATCATTACTCTAATGTTTTTTTTTTTTAATTTTGCTTTATTAAAAAAAAAATTCAATTATTTTTGCTTTTCTTAAAAAGGTTAGTTTTTGTAAGCTATTTTTAACTAAAATACAATTGTGAGAAATAGAAATCAATTAAAACTTGTTGATTTTGGTCATTTTGGTTTGAGAGTCGAAGGTTCAACACATTATTAAACCTAATTTTGCTATTGTTTATCAATTTGTATAAAATACCAATAATTTATATAGAATTAAAGGATTGTAAGCGTAAATGTGAGTATTTAAAATAATTATAATCCTTTTTTATTAAATTAAAACCCTATGCGAATTTTTTATCTTGGAAAAAAATAGTAAATAAATATATATTTTGTATCCTCGGTAGGTACTTTACTGCTTACTAAAAAATTTAGCACCTACTTTTTTTAAAGTTTTAGTAAAAAATATATATTTTTTGGGTTGAAATACAGCTTAATATCTGAGGAAATATAAGTAATTGTAATCTTTAATAAAAATATTTGTTTTACTTTGATTTATTTAAAAAATCTTGTTTTATGTGGAGATAAATGCAAAACATTGATAAATACATATGAAAATTATGGATCTCACACGATTTGCGTCCTTAGAAAACGTAAAATTTTTCCACACATGTGTGGAAAAGTACATTTCCCACATGTATGGAAAGGTGTACTATGACGTTAACTGTCACCATACTTTTCCGCACATGTGTTGCAATGTATTTTTCATTCGAGCGCACTTTTCCGCACGATTTTTCGTTTGGAAAGATGTACTTTTCCGCACAATTTTACTTTTCCGCACCATTTTTAGTTTTCCGCACGATTTTTTTCCGCACGTCCAAAATGCAAGATGTATCCTGTTCACAATTCTTTCCAAATAAAAACCCGTTCTCCTACACACAAGTTTCATTTTCAAGAAGTGCTGCTGTACCGATGATACCAGAAGCACCGAAGGAAGAATCCTGTAACCTGTTACAGCCTGTACAGACCAATATATTTTCCTTCATTCATTACACTAGTAATTCTCAGCAGCAAACTGATCAAGGAATTTCTGTAGTGGGCCAAACACCAACCAATCAAATTCAAATAAGAAAGGACGTTCTTTGAGATGTTGCGGCACAAAGTGCACTTTCAATTTCAATATTTACCATCGTTAACTTTTTCGTTATTGTTAATTAAATGTTCTTTACATAAAGTGGGGCTCCCTGGTGGTCCAGATAGGAGAGTTGTCTGGAATTTAACGGTGTCAGATGTGGACTGTAATTTTAAGGGAATAAGGTCATAGGCTAAGCTGGTACAAGGGATTCTGAAATGGTCTAGTTTACCTTCTAGGTTAGTGTAGCAATAAACAAATGTATGTAAGGTAAAAATAATGCATTTTCACTTACCATTTTTATACAGGAAGCGGAACTCATGGGAGGACACGCTGTTAAACCGTGCTTTTTGCACCCCACATGAATGTGGTAGGAGAGTCGCTAACACGCGTGTATTATCGTTCGAAGGCGAAACGGTTCTCTGTTGCTGCAGCAGGTATTCGCTACTGCGTTCATTCTCCCACATGGCGCCCAGTGGCGTCGTTAATCCATAGGCGTAGGAGAAAAGGAATAAGTAGGAAGGAATGAGATTACGAAGGTCCATATTAAAGGAACTAGGAACCTTAGTAATTCAAAATGCATTTTATGTAAAGTAAATTAATTATAGCAAATTGTAATATTTGCCTCTAAAACCGCGGGAGTTTCAAATGCAAATAACCCAGTAATTTTAAGTACTTAATTAGTTAATTAATAC
Organism: Aspidapion aeneum; assembly: GCA_963576565.1. Lineage (NCBI taxonomy): Eukaryota > Metazoa > Arthropoda > Insecta > Coleoptera > Brentidae > Aspidapion > Aspidapion aeneum. The sequence goes on along the minus strand of OY755041.1, from coordinate 18,570,658 downwards.
TAAATAAACAAAAAATAGAAAATGCTCTAGTAAATCACCAAATAGCCTAATTCGAACCAATTTGGTAAATTATAGTAAAAAGAACATATTTACAAAAAGGAAGGCGGGACGAACCATTTCCCACCCCCCTGAGAATGCCCAGGGGCATTTCAGAGAGTTTAATTTGTAGGCAGGGCGCATAGTTTTACCAAAGGCCGTTTGTAGGTACCTTTAGTAGTCTTTACAATAGCAACCCGTGGAACATTATCAGAACCTTTAATAAGGTCTTCAATGCGGCCTAGGGGCCAATCCAATGGAGTGGAATTTTCATCTTTGATCAGTACCATAGTACCAATATCAATGGAAGCAAGAGGTTGGTGCCATTTGGCTCGCTGTTGCAAAGTGTGCAAATATTCGCGATGCCAGCGAATCCAAAAATCGCGGTGCATTCTTTGCAACAGTTGCCACCTGGACAGCCTGTTTAACGCAATATCGCAGTAGTTTGGATCGGGTATTGTACCTGGAGGCCTCAAATTTAAAAAATTATTAGGAGTCAAGACCGCCAGATCAGTAGGATCGGTGCTTAAGGCACATAAAGGACGTGAGTTCATTATGGCTTCAACTTGGGTTAAAACCGTATTTAATTCCTCATAGGTGAGTATTTGATTTCCAACTACCCTGTGAAGATGAGTCTTTAAAGATTTAATGTTTGATTCCCAAATGCCTCCCATGTGGGGAGCAGCAGGTGGGTTAAAAGACCAAACTATACCTTCCCCCTTCACGCAATCAGAAAAAATTTGTCGCAAGTATTTTTCAGAGGCCACGAAGTTGGTCCCGCAGTCTGAAGAGATCTTTGAGCATAGTCCTCTTCTAGCTATGAAGCGGCGCAGAGCAGCCAGAAAGGCTTCTGATGTCATATCAGAGACTAACTCTAAATGCACGGCTTTAACAGCGCAACAGATAAATAAACAGACATATGCTTTCATGGTTTTTGCACCTCTGGTCCGACCAAGAGTAATCGTGAACGGACCACAAAAATCTATACCTACATTTTCGAACACCTTTGCTTCGGAAACTCTAAATTTCGGTAGGTTACCCATAGGGGGTTGAAGGGAGTTAGGTTTAGTTTTCCAGCAAGTATGGCAAGAACTTAAAACTTTTCTCACTACCTTTTTAGCAGACAATACCCAGAAGTTTTGCATTAGTAAAAAAGTTGTGGTCTGTATACCACAATGAAGATTGCTGCGATGCAAATCTAAAATCAGTAATTCAGTGAATTTTGCACTAGAAGGCAAAAGAATTGGAAATTTTTTATCGTATGATAAATTTGAATGGCATAAACGGCCTCCAACACGAAGCAAATCGTAGCTTTCATTATGCAAAAATGGACATAATTTTTGAAAAGCTTTTGGAAGCTGTTTCTTATCTTTTAGTAATTCAATTTCTTTTTGGAAAGAAAAAAATTGTACGCATTTCGAAATAAAAAGTAAGCTTTTGTAGTAATCCTGATTTGTAAGGTAATCAGTAGCAAAATTGTATGAGGGATTTTTAAACTTTTGTAACCCTCGCAAAAAGTAAGCAACTATTCTCTTAATTTTAAAAAGAGAACTGTATTTTTCAAACAAGTTGTTTACATAATATTCAACTGTTTGTTCGCAAGTAAAAACGTTAAAAATATTTTTTCGCTGTTCTTCCAAAACTGCATTCCCATCGTAAGTAACTGTCATAAAATCCCAAGTATTTGTAGGTTGGTTTAGAAAAGAAGGCCCTTCTAACCAAAAATAAAATCTTTGTAAATCAGAGGGATACATTTCCCTAGTACCGCAGTCAGCAGGATTTTGTTCAGTAGGAACATAATGCCAAAACTCAGGGCTAATTCTTCCTTGTATATAGGCAGTTCTATTCGAAACAAATGTTTTAAATTTGTGAGGAGATCCCTGAATCCAAGATAAGGTCACTGTGCTATCAGTAAAAGCAAGAATTTTATCAAATTTAATTTTTTCCGAGAACGTTTCTAGTAAAAAATCCATTAATTTAGCCAACAAAACAGCTCCTAAAAGCTCTAGTCTTGGTAAAGTTAGTTTACGACGCAACGGTGCGACTCTAGATTTACTACAAACAAAAAAAACTTTAATGTTTCCATCAGAATAAAAAATTCGAATATAAGCGACAGCACAATAGGCCCGTTCTGAACTATCGCAAAATCCTACTAGCTGGATTTGACTAGCATTAGGCAAAATTATTTGACGAGGAATTTTAACAGAATGCAAAAACTTTAATTCATTTTTAAATTTTTCCCATTTAAAAACAATTTCCGGACTGACAGGGTCGTCCCAGTTTAAGTCTTCTGCCCAGCAGTATTGAACAATTAATTTTAAAATTAAAACTATTGGCGCCAAAAAAGACAGAGGGTCGTAAATGCGGGCCAAATTACTTAAAATTGTTCTTTTAGTGCATGTTTGGAGAGAACAGTCGAAAGTATAAAAAAATTCATCAGTATGAGGGTTCCAATTTAAACCGAGAATTTTCAAAGTTGAATTTTCAGCATCCAAATCGAGAGAAAGAGCCTTCATCGAAATGTGTGACTCAGGAAGATCGGATAGTAACTCGGGACAATTGCTCGCCCATTTACGCAATTCGAATCCACCTCGGCTAAGTAGCTCGATTAATTGATTTTTCATCTCAGTGGTCTTAAAAAAGTCATCACTTCCCGAAATCACATCATCGACAAAAACTGCCTCCTCAATGATTTTTGAGGCAAGAGGAAGGTCCTCATGCTCTCTAGCAAGTTGCAGCAAAGTTCTGATAGCCAAAAAGGGGCTACAAGAGACCCCGAATAAAACTCTATTTATTTCGAAGTCTTGAATAGGCTGGTTAGGATCAAACCTCCAAACTATTCTTTGAAAATTAGTTTGACTAGGGTCAACTAAAATCATCCTGTACATTTGACGGATGTCGCAACAAAAGCAAAATTTATGCAAACGATAAAGTAATAAAATTTTTGTAAGTCCCTTTGTAAAGGGGGCCCAGTATAAACAGCGTTGTTGAGCGAGATTTTGCCAGGGGCGTGCATGCTCGCATCAAAAACCACCCTCAGGGGGGTGCTAGTAGAATCTTTTTTAAACACCGCATGGTGTGCAATATAAAAATGATTTGAAATTTCGGTCGGCAAAGGTGCAGAAACCGGTTGCATATGATTATTATCTAAATAATCTTGTAAAACAGAGCTGTAGGCAGCATAAAAATCAGGGTTTTGTAGCAATTTCTTCTCAAGGGAGAAAAAACGACGTACGGCAATGGATCGAGTGTCGCCAAAATCTGGAGCAGTAACTTTAAATGGTAAAGATACAATATATCTCCCCTCCTCATTTTTTGAGGTAGTTTTCAAAAAATAATTTTCGCAAAACTCATCTTCGGGGTCAATGGCCTTGACATTAGGTATGTCATCTATTTGCCAAAATCGTTGTAGATTTTTATCTAAATTGACAAAAGAATCGTTCATTGACGTAGTAAAAAATGTTTTAATTTGATTTGTAGTTGAAGGTGAAAGTGAAAGATTGCCCATTATTCCCCAACCAAAAATAGTATTAATGCAGACGGGGTTGTTGGGTCCCGTAGACAAACGACCATCTAGCAAAATGTAAGGGTACACATCGCCGCCCAACAATAAATCAATTTTATCGCTTTTATTAAAGCCTGGGTCAGCTAGTGCTAAGTTGGCGAGAAAAGGAAAACTTTTAATCGAAAATGAGGAATGAGGTAAATCACTACAAATTTTATCGAGTATTATCGCATCAAAATTAAAAACAAAATTATTATCACGCAAAGAGGATATATTGCAATTAATTCCAGATTTTGCCGAAGTTGTCATTCGATCTAAGCTTTGTAGAGTCATGGCGATATTAAATTTAGGAAGGCCCAAACTATCAGCACATGACTTAGATATAAATGAAGATTGAGCACCAGAGTCACAGATGGCGCGCACTGTGTGCCAATTTTGAAAAACATCCTGTATTTGTATTAAAGCGGTACAGAGAAGTACTTCGCGATCATTTAAAGACATACCAGTAACAATGGTGTTAGTGGTTCTATTAAATTCGGTAGCCACGGGGCTCCTCGGGGGTTGCACTGCAGAAGTAGAGGGGCTACTCGCAGAACTAGGTGTAGAATTAATAGGAAAAAAATGTAAGAGACTGTGATGAAATTGGCCACAATGTAAACATCTTTTTTCTGATTTGCATTGCTGGGGTAAATTATGCTTCGAGGCCAAACAGTTGACACACGCTTTATGTTGTTTAACAATCTCAAAACGTTGCTGGGGAGTTTTCGCCAAAAAATTAGGACATCTGTATATTATATGATCGTCACTTTTACAGAGAAAACAAAAATTTTGAGGGTTTGGAGTATTATTTAAGCCACTTTGGCCATTTGGAGACTGGGAGGCATTTTTGGAGGCTCTCTGAGTATTAGCAAACAAAGCAGATCGATTTTGAAACTTTGCTTGATTTTTCTGACTTGAAATTGACAAATCTTTATTTTTTAAGTAATCTTGAGTTTGTTGTATTTGTTCCAACGCAATGCAATGGCTAGAAACAAAAGCACGAATTTTATCATAAGAGGGGATCTCATTGGAGCAATAATTTTGCTCAAATGCCTTGCGCGTGGTTAGGTCCAACCTATCCAAGAGCATTTGTGCCATAATATAATCCCAAAACTCCGTTTTAAAACCCATGACTTTTAAAGCACTTAAGTTTTTCGAAAAACAATCAAGCAAATTCCTCAAATTCGTAGCATTCTCTTTAGTAAGAGGAGAGAAGCCTTCAATTGCCTTCCAGTGAAGGTAAGCTTGTAATCGTTTATTTGTATACCTATCCACCAAGGTGTGGTAGGCATTTAAATAATTTTCAGCAAGGATAGGAATGTCAGAAATGACATCCAGGGCAGGGCCCTTTAAATTAGAAAAAAGCAAATTGAATTTTTCAAAGTTTCCCAGCGACCTATTATTGTGCACGGTAGCATTAAAGGCTTGCAAAAAGGTTGGAAACTCCTTAAATTCCCCTTGAAAAAGAGGTATTTTTATCCTAGGCAGTAAACCATGCTGGTTTGTGGAGGCACAGGGACTGCCCATGGGATTTATCGTACTGCTCAAAAGCACTCCATCTTCAAAGGGTAGTTCGAAAAGTTCGTAAAATATAGTGGAAATCTCGTCACAGCGTTTGCAAAAGTCCATAGACACTTTGGTTTCTACTACTAAGCGATCCTCATCAGAGGCTACCAACGTCAACAAAGTATTATGGTGCTTTTCAAAATCTTTTTTGATTTTTGACAATGTCCGAAATTTGACTTTAAAGCCGCTGTGATAGGTAGGGTCATTTTTTGCGAGGGTCGCGGATTCAATGATCAAATTTAGCTGTGAAATCGCACTATAGCGCAAGGCTTTAGCCTTTAAAATTTTATCCGAACTAGACATGATTTAAAAAAAAATCCAAAAAATAATTGACAAAAATTAGGTAAACTGAAAAAAAATCAAAATTTGGACACCCTGTATAAATATTAATGTCCTACGTTTAATTACAATAATCAAACTATAAGCGCACAAAAGTAAAGAAAATACCCGATGCAAACTAATGATAACAAAAAACTTGTGTATAAGTTTTTTTATCTTCGCCTCGCGAATTCAAATAAGTAGGTACCTACTATGTATTAAATTTAAAAATAAATACCTACAAATCAAAAGCATTTAATTTGGTAAAACTATTTATCTGCCTTTACACGAAAACAAATTCTCAAGTTAAGAATTAAATTTCCTTCAAAATTTATTATGCACGCAAAAAATGGATACAATCATAGCCATTTGCAGACAGATATTATAATAGTAAATTAGAAATAGATATATTCATAGCAATTTTTACGCAAAAACGAATATAGTAAAGCATCCGCAATCGGATATAGTCATAGCAATTTGCAATAAGCAAAAATGAATATGGCAATTTGGAGATTTTTTTCGAGCAAATTGGATATAATTATAGCAATCCACAAATGTGAAGGCACAACGGCTAAAATAATAGCACTTTGCAGACACTATTTTAAACTATTTCCAGTGACAAACAAAAAAAAACACCCAAATTCCATACGGTTTTTTTTTTTACAAAAAAGAAACGAAAAAACTTGATTTATTCGAAACAAAAAAAAGCATAGTAGTTTACAGATTTTATCTGTGTTTGGTTTTTCGCATGAAAAGGCTAAATTTATTGTTAAAAATATTTAATTTTTACACAAAAAAAAATCGCAAAATGTATTTTAGAAACCTAGGGGTTTTCTAAAGTAGGCATGTAAGAAAAACAAGGGTTTTTCTTGCATTTGTTTTTACACAAAAAAAATCGCAAAATGTATTTTAGAAACCTAGGGGTTTTCTAAAGTAGGCATGTAAGAAAAACAAGGGTTTTTCTTGCATTTGAAACCAGTAAAAAAGGCATTTAGGAAAAACAAGGGTTTTTCTTGCATTTGAAACCAGTAAAAAAAACTAACCTAAAAAGGCAAAAAAACGATTCCAGAAATCCGGGTCGCTAAGGATCAAAAAATGGGGCTCCCTGGTGGTCCAGATAGGAGAGTTGTCTGGAATTTAACGGTGTCAGATGTGGACTGTAATTTTAAGGGAATAAGGTCATAGGCTAAGCTGGTACAAGGGATTCTGAAATGGTCTAGTTTACCTTCTAGGTTAGTGTAGCAATAAACAAATGTATGTAAGGTAAAAATAATGCATTTTCACTTACCATTTTTATACAGGAAGCGGAACTCATGGGAGGACACGCTGTTAAACCGTGCTTTTTGCACCCCACATGAATGTGGTAGGAGAGTCGCTAACACGCGTGTATTATCGTTCGAAGGCGAAACGGTTCTCTGTTGCTGCAGCAGGTATTCGCTACTGCGTTCATTCTCCCACATGGCGCCCAGTGGCGTCGTTAATCCATAGGCGTAGGAGAAAAGGAATAAGTAGGAAGGAATGAGATTACGAAGGTCCATATTAAAGGAACTAGGAACCTTAGTAATTCAAAATGCATTTTATGTAAAGTAAATTAATTATAGCAAATTGTAATATTTGCCTCTAAAACCGCGGGAGTTTCAAATGCAAATAACCCAGTAATTTTAAGTACTTAATTAGTTAATTAATACTAAATAAACAAAAAATAGAAAATGCTCTAGTAAATCACCAAATAGCCTAATTCGAACCAATTTGGTAAATTATAGTAAAAAGAACATATTTACAAAAAGGAAGGCGGGACGAACCATAAAGTTTCTTATTAATATATCATGATAAAAAAATCCTGTTTCATTATTTTTACGCGCATAAAAAAATCGTGTGGAAAAGTAAAAAAATCGTGCTGAAAAGTTACTTTTTCGCACGATTTTTGTTTTGGTAAAAATAAAGATATTTAGGACTAATTAAATGATGTATGTAACTATTCTATCTTGTGTACCATTATCTAGCATTATTATAAAATCTTTGCGAATTAAAACATGTTTTTTTGATAAAGAAGATGGACAAAAACACTCGTAGGAAAAACATTGTACCTAACTCTTGCGGAAACTATCTTTTCCACCCTTGAGGGCTTGCCCGAACTCCGCTCCGCGTTGCGTGCGGAAAAGTACCACTTTCCGCACTTGTTAGGTAAATAACTATTTCCACACAAGTGCGGAAAAGCAGTTTACATTTTTATAAAAATTAGTATAGTTTAACAGTGTTCGTAGGAAAACTAGCGTACACAACTCGATAGACAGTAACTTTTTTTCACTCGCGTGTTGTTTCACTCGGCTAGCGCTTCGTTCACAACATTCACGCTCGTGGGAAATTTGGCACTTTCTCATCTTGTTATGTAATATACTATTTCATGTGTAATGCAAGAAAAAATATTACTTTATATTTTCTATTATACACGGTAAAAAAAAATTGTCTTAGATTAAAGCAAATAGCTTTGAAGTAAAATAAATTGTGCTTTCCTATTTACCAAGAGAATATTTTCTTGATATTGCACAAAAAATGTCCCTCTTTATTTTAATGTGAATTAAACTAAGGCACGTTTTCTCTGTAAGCAAAATATTACTTATATGAAGACATTAATTTGCTTTGTTTCAAAACGGAGTATGCTAAAAGAAAACAATTAAAGAAGAAAAATAAACTCTCATTTCAAGATTAAACGCTGTGTTGAACTAAAAAGAAATATTTTAATTTAAAACAAATTGTTTTAAGGTAAAACAATTTATTCAAGAAAAGAACGTGTTTTCATTGTAGACAAAATTTTTTACCGTGTACGGGATATGCTCTTTAAAAAAAAGAATTTTTTCATACATTAAAGAAATCTAATACTTTTAGAAAAGGCATCTTCGACTAAGCCAATATTCGGATTACTTATCATATCTCTTTTGACATCTTTGAGTAGATCAGTTGATTTATCCAAAAGTTTCTCTATCTGATTGAGTTTAATTATTATTGTAGAAGACAAAAAGAAACAAATTAAAGTCAGCTTAAAACTTGAATGTGTGGGTAAAATCTCGTCCCACCCATAAGATCTAAAATCTAAATCTTTGACAACTATCATTATGCATACAGTTACAGTGTGACCTGTGTGGGACAGTTTAGAAATTAAATAACACGGGTTAAATTATTTTGACATTCTATAGCGATTCGACTTATGTGTTTGTTTTATTTTAATATTTTATGAAACATAATTTTTAGCAAGCATTTATTGGGTAACTAGCTCAAAGTGAGCTGGAACGGTATGTAGTTTTGCTTTAACATTAACTGATTGAAATCAAGCTGGACTCCTTCATTAACACTATATTTTTTCCTTTTCCAATACCAGTATTCAGCAGAAGAGACGTATTGACGATTCAGTTAAAATTTACTAAACCGTCTTTAAACCCCAAAGATACGTAGACGTTATATGTTGCATATTTTTGATATATTGCAGAATTTTAAACCTTCTATATAGAAAAATATAGAAAGTGCATCAGTAAGTGGCCATTCCTTAAAACCATAGATCTAAAGGGAAACAAACTAAAATGAACCCAAACCTAATGGATACACATAAGCCATGAACGAATTTAGCTTTCCAATTTTGGGAGGGTTCATTTAATTTACAAATTTAAGCTCGATATTAGACTGAATAATGCTAGCGACTATAATCAGACAATTTTATTTTTGGAATGCCAGGCCCTCCTAACCCTGCCCCTTACTCCGCCTATGAGAAGTGCTGTATTTAAATCTCGAAATGAAGTCGGTTTTTATGGTGTTTGTTTAACATTAAGTTAAAGTTAATAGACTCCACCTTTATTATTTGTTTACTTAGTAGCACTAAATCTTGGTCTATTTGGCTACCTACATTTCAGGAACTTTAGTTGTGGGTTGGGTATTTAATTTGGAAATGTCTCGTACACATCAAGCTCTTTCCCACAAGATAAAATAAGCGTCTTTAAATTAAAATCATTTTATGCAGAATTTTTACAGAAAAGCTGCAAGGGCCAATAAAGCCGAAATAAACAAATCCAAATTAGTTTCAAGTTTAAAGAAATTCAATCACAATCTAATAAGAAAACCGCCTTTCAATATGTCATGTCATTTCTTGGATTTTTATAGAGTTTCTTGGTACCAGCTTAATTTGAATTTATGTAATTGATTTTATTTTTTTGCGTGATAACTAAAATCCTGTGGAAAAGGCTTGGTGGAAAGTGAAATTTTCTCCTCTACCTTTATTGCACTTACATAGGGACCAAAAATAAAATCTTGAAATTATGGCTCGGTTCATTCACGGATTTTCATCATCCAATCCTAATAGAGAGAGTTAAAATAAAAATTGATTTAAAAACCTTAAGCGAACTAGGCTCTACTATCAGATCATTTAAAATCAGTGGCCGCATATAGTGACATAAATCCTTTAAAATCCTTTTACACATGTTTTAATGGTTTTTCTCCATAAATTTCTAAAGGCAAATTTGCTTTTCCAGTGGTATAAAGCAACAAATTCTAGAAAGCTGGGTTTACATAATGCAGGATAAAAGCCCAAATAATGTTGGGATTCTAGTGCTAAATCGGCCGGATTTACATTAGCCACAGCTTAATGTCATAATGATGTGTTACTATTTCATCTTAAAACGAAAATCTTTTGTTATTATTTGAAGGATTAAATTTTATCAAAGGTTTGAGATCAAATTTTTAAGTTTTACTCCTTTCTATATCTGTTTTGTTAATTTTTGCTTTTTATAATTTAACTTCATTTTTAATAATGATATCTATCAATAGAAATTGAATGGCTTTAAGTCAAACCGTTTATATCTTCAATATTAAATAATAAACGCTCATTATTTTTCTTGTTTCGTGACGTGTGTTTTACCCGCGCGGCGGCCGTTTTATTTTCCAAAGAGTCTTTTAAAAAACGTCAATTTGTTACAAACCTGTTATAATCTCGGTTTGGAGATCAGGTGTTTTGGAATCAAGAGGGCTCTAGTTAATTCAGGATTAAATTAGGGATACAGGCAGGCCCTAATCTCACTGACCAAACAGTCCTTTGTCATCATATTTAGATCGTTTAACCTGTCATGTTATTCGCACAGCTTGAGTAGAGAATCGTAACAGAATTGATGCCTGCTAGAAGTACCTAGTTTATGTAACAGACACTACATAAAATTAATTTTGTCTTGATCGCGTATATATTCAGATACACCGATGTGACTTTACCATCATTTTCTAGTTACCCGTGCCCGTTGCCTGAGATTGATGTGGAGCAGCTGTGCAAACGATTGCCATATAAAAAAGATTCGTTCGTAGTAATATCCATATTTGTAATTTATCTACCCTAGAAAATTCCACTGGCAGATTTTGTAATATAAGGCTGCTTTGAACAGCATGAGCTTTCGTGAAATCGTATCAAATAAATTTACTATTTCCCTACAAGTTGTGGAGTTTCTTCTGCAAAATTGGCTTATCGTCTTCGCAATATGTGCCCAACTTAACTCCACTTTCAAAGACTGGGCTCAGTAATGACTTGATGTTTTCCAGTAATTTTATGTTGCTGTTGTACATTATTGGTATGGTTCTTTTTGAAAATACTTCTAGGTTGGTTATAAAATACGTGTTTACCCTGTCTTGTTCTGCTGTTATTATCACATTTGCTTTTCATACTAGCAATTCATGTGGCGTTTTTAGTGTTCTTGATAATTTCTCTTTATATGAGAATTTGGCATTTTTGAGTCAATGATTTAGTTTTGTTAATATCAGTGGCGGCTCGTGACAGTAAAGTTTGTGAGTTCTGCCGATAGGGTATAAAAAATGCTCTTTTTTTACAGTCTCCAGATCACGTGTCTATTATAAAAAGTAAAAAATTGCCAAGTTTGGTTTGGCAAAAATTACAATGCCTAGGAAAAGATAGCGTTTTTACAAAAGATTTAATTCACATTCACTACCTTAGCATAATATCCACGTATTTTCTTTAGTTTTTCTTCATAAGTAAAGAGAGAGAATTTTTTTACATTACGTAAATTATCCACACATTGTGACACAATTATACAAAAACAAACAACAAACACGACCATAACCTCCCGCTTATGCGTGTGGCGTTTTCTAAATAAATAAATGTGCCCGCAAACACGCAACGCTGAGCCCGCCCGCCCGGAGTTGTACTGGAACTGCAAGTTTTGCAGCTCTATTTTTGCCTAGATTTCGCTATCTAAACCCAGGAGCAAGTGCGGTGCGGGGCGAAGGAAGGGGTTCCTAGCCGAGCACAGATCTCGTTAGCCGCCCAGCTACGTTGTGTTGCAATTTAGCAGCGTAACAATGCCAATAATTTCATTTGACCGACTGTGGAATGTGGCCTTCGGCGACGGCGCGCGGCGTAATACTAAACACACGTACGCTATTTGAAGGCCTACTATACCAACACCGGACCGAAAATATACTGATATTCCAATAATTTTAGAAATAAAATAATTATATTAGAAAAATAGCAGCGGCTGAAAGATAGTCAAATAATGTGAAAATTTTGGGGGTTCTGCAGCTCTGCAGCCCTTATGCACTAGCCGCCTCTGGTAAATATTCATTTCGACTTTTTTACTTATGTACCTATATTAATAATGGTATGTAATTATAATAAATAAAAAAATAAAAAGCCTTTATTTAAATGAAGGCAGCATTGCTGTTTACTTAACGGAGAATGAGAGAGAGAAGAAAATAGGAAAAATATTATGTACAAATATAATAAGTATCTTATTACTATATAATTAGTACGAGTTACGTAATTGTCAGAGAAGAAAAATATTTTTAATATTGCTGATAAAATATTAAGCGTGACTAAAATATGCTTTTATTTAATTAACTAATTGTTGGTTCGTTTCCATACTCTTAGTTTTAAATTTTTTGAACTGCAATACATTTTTATTTTATTTTTATGATTTTTTTGGAATTTAATTTCAACCTAGTGTTAAAAATAAATAACACTCGGTATATTGGGATGAAAAAACCAGATACGTTTTCTGCACATTTCAATTGTAAGCATTGAAATTAAAACTGGAGCAATTGTAAAACACACCTATCTCAATGTGTGTCCTTGTTTAACACTGATGCTGACCCATTTAAAAGACGAGTACCTACCTTGAATGGAGTAAAAAAGTGAGAAACTGAAATAATGAAACTGACAGTGTGCATATCATGGTTGTTTTGATCCAAACAAACACAAACTCAAGAGAGTTAATCTTTCCTCCCTGTGGCCGAACCGAACCTACGGCCCTTGACAAACTAAAACTGTGTACTAATTAGTGTTAAACTAAACCAAATTAAAATACTAAATTATAAGCCGTGTTCGCGCAAAACTTAACAGTGCCTTAAAAATAAAGTCCGCCCGAAGAAGACAAACCACAATCAGATTGCTCCATTTCAATGGTAGCCATTTTCTTGTAAAGAAAACCATCGAGGAAAGTCTTGTTTTTAATCATAACTTTCTTTAGCTCATTTTCTTTAATTTCAATACCCATTAAGGGTCGTTCCCCCACCTAACTGCGTGAACCAAATTTACGTTTTGCTGTTCTCGCGCTCCCTATTGTTTACGGTAGGTGCCCGATTGAGTGGAAGCTTTATAGCTCCTTAGCGATGAGGCTCTTACACACTCGGCCCGTTTCAATTATTTCTGATGACGTTAAAACTGAAACACCAACAAATTGCAGCCCATTTAGAGAAAATTGTGTAAACCAAATAATTCAAGGTAAAACTAATCCTCTATTCTAATCCAATAGATTTATCTTACTAGATCATTGTGTTGCATCTGGCTAATGGATCCTGCAATTGGGCTGTCTGAATTAAAGCCCTTGACTATTAAATTATTCAGGAAATTGTGGTACACACAGGCTGCCGAGGATGCTGAGCAAATTCGATACACACACACGGTAATTCTACATCGCTCCATTTTGACTGTATATCTAATTACAGGATTATTAATGTGTTGACCATTCGTGATAGAATAGATAATTCTAAGAGTTAGTAAAAGTTTTGGAGTCTGAGACTAGACGAAAGGCAGGATTTTTTTATCTAATAAAATCAATAGCTAACTAGATTTTGTACGCTGCATCTAGTTTAACTTGCTGTTTCCATATGACAACTATTTTCTTAAAGGTTTTAAACGCAGAGTTGAAAATTAGCAGAAGACTTGTTACTTAATAAATTATCCAAATGTAAAAAGAAATAAGTTAAGTTGAACTTAGAATTTTCGAGGATACCCGAGATTTAGAGTAAACTGTTAACCCACTAAACCCAGCTCAGATATTTTAAAACCTGTTAAAAAAGTTAGTTGGTTTACTTTTAATATTTTAAATTGTATCTTAAACTTTGAACGTTTCTTATTATATCAGTATCAAAAACTTCTAAAAGCACATTAAAGACGTTTCAAATATAACAAAGGTAGTTTGGTACACAGCATTTTTAACAAATTCAATTCAGAATCGATGAAATGTCTTTTTTTATTTTTTTTAAGTTTGATAAGCATCCATTTTTAAACACCAGGCGCAGTTTTATTTATATCAATTATATATATATATATATATATATATATATATATATACAGGGTGTCTCATTAAGGATAACAGCCGAATTTATCTCAGCTACTAGTACAGCTACGACTTCGGGAAATTTTTTTTATAACAAAATCGGGCCTTGTAAATTCACCTAAAATGTTTTTGTTTCTGTAGCTCCCCGCTAGGGGGCAGTAATAACACCTCCCAACTATAAAAATTGTATTTTATGACAAAACTCTATGATAAATATACACAAATTTTATCATATTCGTATTCCTTGAAAAATTCTGTATAATTTGGACCTCTCAATTGTACCTCTTTCTCACTTGCCCACATGGATGGACTGAAAATGTTTAATTAAATAAAAAAAATACCTGAGTCCAAAATTGCTCCGTTTCAGACATACAGGGTTGTGAATTTAAAAATTAAATTTTTAAATTAAAAAATTTCATGAGCGAAATTTCCGAAAAGCAAGAAACTTGAATAAAGCTTTTACAACAATAGTCAGTAGAAAACTGGCCGTTGCTATGACATTTTGCCAGTGTAAAACACTCTAGTGAAATAATCATTCAAAATAATTTCAGTATTCCGTTGCGGCATCGCACACTAAAAACGGAAGTATCTCGAAAACGACTTACTTTAGCGCATGTTAACAAGAGTACCTTTTTGGCTTAAAAGGATTCAGGAAAATATTTTCGTAACAAAAAAAGTTAAAAGTTATACTGAGAAACAAGTTATAGGCATTTTAAATTATAAAAAGAGCATTGTGAAGCGCCCTCTAACGGCCACAGTGAAAAGGTATCCATATTTAGGTTTCGCATCTCAAAAAATCCCCGAGTACCAATTTTTAAAGTAATGCGTTGAGAAATGTTCATAAATTTTAAGACAATCTCTAAAACGGAGCAATTTTGGACTAAGGTAAGTTGCTTTAAATCGACTTATTTTGACCTCAGGAATATGTGCTAAAATTTTGTACAGACCTTTTAGAGACACCCTGTATGGGCATTTTTCTCAAAAGTGTACATTTTCAAGAAAAAAAAAGTTTAAATTTTACCTAAAGAACACCTGTTTTAAAACCACACCAACTAAAAGTATGAATATTCTATTTTGCAATGGTGGCAATATTCAAAAATGTGGGGCTGGCAGAAATAGGCAAATTTGAGGCAGAAGCAAAAAACATGGGAGTAATGTCAATCCTGTCTCCAAACTTTCTGTTCTTGTTTTTATATTTGGGATTAGTTTATCTGGATTAGAGTAGTCAAATATAAGTTAAGTTCCAATAATTCACAGACGGCTTTTTAAAAACTAATTTTCTTTATTTAGTAAAACTTATTACTACTACTATGCTACTACTGCTATAGCTAGAACTTGAATGAATCATCTGATTATGAAATGTGCTTTTATATGCTGACCTTTCACTTAAATGATAACATAATGATATAATGTTAAAAACAACTTATTAAGATATTAAACTAATGATGTACATAATGATATTTGGTTCTTAATTATAATGTTAAAAACAACTTATTAAGATATTAAACTAATGATGTTTGCATTCCAAAGTTTAAAAGCAATTTACTTATCAATAACAATTTCATAATTGTTATTGATTTTCTTAATGTTCTTTTAAATACTAATTATTATTTTTTTTAACACAGAATAAGGTGGATGTATAGAAGTACATTACTCCTCCTTCCTTAAAAAGAATCGTGTCCTCACGATTTCTCTTGTAATTCTATATCTTCATCTAATTGTTTATCTTCTTCTAACCATCTTTTAATAGTATTTCTAGATATTACCTTATTTCTAAAATATTTTTGAAAAATATAAACTATAGTAACGATAATCAAAAGGAGAATAAAAAACAATAAATAATTATGCCCATTTTTCTGAAAACTGTAGGTTTCTAATTCTAATGGTTGAAAAAGATTTTCATTAATTTTTTCTGGCTGCAATATATGATTTAAATTCAAATTTATTTTTGAAGTGCTTCTAAAAGGTTTTAGTTCAAGATGATAATGTTCAATAGTATTAATTTTTGTTTCATATCTGTTTTGATTAAGAACTACTGTACAATTTGATTTAACAATGTTACAGTTTTTCACGTCTTTACGTACTATCTTTTGACACAACTCTAAGATAGGGTTAGTTTTTGAAGTGCAATAAATAATTTGTTTATTCTCCGTTTGTATGACATAATTATAGGAATTAGAAATTTCATGTTGAGTAATATTAAAGTTATTAATTTGATTATAGCAATACCATTTATGATTATTATTTTTAAACGTTTTAAACCAATCTGAATTACAGACATAACTTGAAGGTATTGTCATTAATAAATTATCATAAGGAATCGGATAAACAATTGACATTTTACAAGTGTAATCCCTAAAAATTGGAATTCTTATAACTAAAACTAATACATTATCTTTGATAAGAATTGCGGTTTTACATAATTGTACTAACTCTAAAGGCTGTCCTAATGGCCATAAAAATGATTTAGGATAGTGTGTTCGTAAGTATTCCCAAAGTAATTTAATTTCAGTCGGATCGAAAATTTCTAAATTTAGTGTTTCGGTCTGGGAAAATGATATTGTTCTTTCTAACATTTCTAGGTAGTTTTTAATTCTTTGTACTTGTAAATTAATACTCAAAATATTCCATGTTTTATCAGTTTCATTATATCTTTCGGTAAGAACTCTTTGTAGTTCGCCTGAATGAAAATTGATATTATTTATAAGATCATTGTATTTGTTTGAAATGTGTTCGGCTAATGAACTATAATCATTTAATCGAGATGTTAATTTATTTTGATTTCGTGTCAATATGTCGAAGTGTTTATTTATTTCTTGTAGATCTTGCTCGTCAAGATTTCCTGTTACGAATTTTATTCCTGTACCCAAGAAGTTTGCTAAGCCGCGTTTTTCACGAATAGGGATTAATTTATGATATGTAGCAAAACAATTTGATATTAATTCGTTTGTTGCAAAAATCTGTTGTTTTACATAAAAGTTTTTTGATCTATTCTAAATGATTGATTTAAAATTTGCAATGTTTCAAAAGTTTGGGATAAGTTAAAATTTACATAGGTAGAATGAAGGTGGTCTTGTATGTAGGTTTGGTTAGATAGCGTTTCTAAGTATGTAGTTGCGTTAATTGGTGTTATTTCCAGAGTTTGAACAGTCTGAAGAAGTAGGAATCTGAAAAGAAAGATTCTTTCTTAATCTCTTTATATGTCTTATATGTGTATTAGTATTTTTATTTTGTTTGGTTCCTACTGTTAATATTGGTCCTTTTTGTCCTTTTATGGTTTGCTTTTTGTAAAGTGGTTTGTTCTTAGTATTAATTTGTTTGTCGCGTATAAAAACTATCTGGTTATTAGAAGTGGATGGCATTGAATCGGGTGATACAAGATTTTGGTTTTGTGTCCTTTTTTGTTGATTTTGTAATGTTTTTTGATAAATTTGTTCATAAAAAGGTAAAATCTCATTTTTGCGTTTTGATTATATTCTTCGTAAACTGTCATTTCACTAATTTCTGGTTCAAAGAAACAAGGTGAGTTTATGAGAGCAAATGGTGGATAACCAGTTGTGGAGTGGATGCTATAATTATAATTTAAGATTACAGTAATCATAAGTTGAGCTAAGGATTCATTAGGGGTATTTTGATTTTGAATCCTTAATTTTTCTGTTAATGTGGAGTGTAGCCTTTCTACGATACTATTTGAGGTAGAATTACAAGGGGTAGTAAAATGAGTGTCTATGTTAAAAAGAGAACAGAATTCTTTCATTATATTATTGTTAAATTCTTTTCCATTGTCAAAGACTACTTTTCTTGGGTAACCATGTTCAGAAAAGAAATGACGAAGTTTATTTAAGATTGTTATGGCATTTTTATCTGATATGGCATAAGCTTGTGCAAATTTAGAAAATGAGTCTATGATAGTGATAAATAGTTGATTACTAAATTTATAAAGATCGATATACAGCGTTTCAAATGGTTTAGGGGCTATTAAAGGTCCTTGAAAATTTAATTTGTAAGGATTTCGGTCGTATTTATTTATTAAACATAATTCGCATTTATTTATGTAATCTTGGATGGACTCTCTTAATTGGGGCCAATAATATTTTGTTTTAAGATGATTATAGGTTTCGGTTATACCATTATGATTTTGTGAATGATACTGTGAAATAATTTTTTTTTGTTGCGTTTTGAGAACAATGTCAGGTAATAATATTGTTGAAAATTTTATGCGTATTTTGCTATTGCCATTTTCCTGTAAAAATTTAATAAACTCAGTTTTTAGAGTTTCATCACGGATAAATAAACAAAAGGTTTTATTGTCAGTTAAATGTTCCGTTAGGATTCTCATAAAGTGTGCATTTAAAGAATCTTTGTTAACTGTTATTACTTTATGGTTCTTTTCGAAAGGGTGGCTAGAGAAAACGTGATAATTTTGACCAATTTTAATGACTATACGTTGGTTACTGTAATTAATAGGCAATTCCGAAATAGACAGATTGACATTTAATGCACCACTGTCACTATGTACGGTATCATTTTCAAAGTCTTCGATGTTTGCTGTGTCATTTATGTCATTATTAGCAATATTTGATTCAGTTTCTAATGCGTTAATTTGAATTCGTGATAGTGCATCGGCAACTTTATTTTCTTTGCCTTTCTTATACCTAATATCGAAATTAAATTCTTCAAGTTTGAGTTTCCATCTGGTTAATCTTGCATTGGGTTCTTTAAGAGATGTGTACCATACAAGAGGATTGTGATCAGTTTCGATTAGAAATTTTTGTCCGTATAGGTAGGGTCTAAAGTGCTTAGTTGCTTCTACGATAGAAAGAAATTCTTTTTCAATGGTAGAGTAATTTCGTTTGGCTGAATTAAGAGTTCGAGAATAAAAAGCTATAGGGTGATCATTTTGAGATAAGACGGATCCTATGGCTACATTAGAAGCATCTGTGGTAAGGTTAAATGGCTTTGAAAAATCCGGGTAAGCTAGAACTGGCGAGTTTGTCATTATTTCTTTACATTTCTCGAAAGCGTTAACATAATCTGGATCTGTGGGATTTAATTTAGTGTTTTTACGTAGGCATTTGGTTAAGGGTTGAACAATTTTCGCAAAATTTTTAATGAATTTTCTATAATATCCAACGAGACCAAGGAATGCTTTTATTTCTTTTTGAGTTTTTGGAATAGGATATTTTTTAATGCACTCTATTTTAGATGGATTTGGTTTTATACCTTCTGGGGTTATTACATGGCCCAAAAATGAAACTTCTTTACACAAAAATTCAGTTTAATCTAATTGGACTTTTAGATTGACTTCCTTTAATTTTTGAAAGATGGTTCTAATATGAAGGATATGATCGTGAAGTGATTTAGAAAAAATAATAACATCGTCCATGTAAACAAAGCAGAATTTAAAAAGATATTTTCTTAAAATTTCATCCATCATCCTTTGGAATGTGGCGGGGGCATTTTTGAGACCAAACGGCATTCTTAGATATTCATAATGACCGTTGTTAACAGTGAAAGCTGTTTTCTCAATAGATTTGGGGTCCATTTCAATTTGATGAAAACCTTGGGCTAAATCTAAGACAGTGAAATATTGACATTTTCCCAGGTTATCCAGAATTTCTTCTATCTTAGGTAATGGAAATTTATCCTCAATTGTATTTTCATTTAATTTTCTGTAATCGATTACCATTCTAAATTTTTTTTCTCCGGAGGCATCTAGTTTTTTCGGAACTATCCAGACTGGTGCGGAAAAAGGAGAGATAGAAGGTCTTATAATTTTATTATCAAGAAGTTTTTGAATTTGTTTATTTATCTCTGGTAACATAGATGGAGGGTGTCGAAATGATTTTACATAGATTGGTTTGTCATCTTTGGTACGGATATGATGCTTGACATGGCTAGTGAAAGACAAGTCAGATTTATCAGTGTACATGATTGGTGAAAATTCTTTACAAGTTTTGATGACTGCCTCTTTTTCTTCAGAATTCAGGTGGCTTAATCTAAGAGATTCAATTACATGGGGATTCTTAATATTTGTAAAATTTGTTTGAATATTAAAACATTCTGAAGGGATTACATTATACCTTGCTTTGAATTCTGTGACAATCGGTTCGTCAAAGGGATTAGGTATCTCGCAATATCCATTTTCTATGTGGACTAAACAATCTGGAAATGTGTAATTATGTAATTCAAATGAAGGTAGAAGTCCAGTTCCAAAATTCTGATTGACAGGAATTTTTAATTTATCAGATGAATGGGTTATTTTAGGTGGTGGTTTGGTCATAGCAATATGAAATGGAATTAACTTATTTTTCAGGCGTAGTTTATTTGTAGAGTAATCAATAGAACCTTGCATTTGTTGAAATATGTCACTGCCTATAAGAGCATCGTAATGTTCGTGCCAGCTAATGACGTGAAAGTCTATAATATTTGTAATACCTAATTCACTTAAGAGGGGGTATCTAAAATTATATTTTTCTATAATTTCTCTGTTGCAAGAAATTACTGAAAAGGGCTGTTCATATATGCAATCTGGAAGTAAGTTAGCAAAACGAGGTGAAATGATTGAATGTGAGGCACCAGTGTCTATGAGAATTTTAATGTTTAATTTTTGAAGATATAAGTAAGGGAGGGATAAAAGACGACCAATGTGATTTAAGTCGATTCTAGATGTCTCGAGACTTCCTGAAAATTTGAATTATTTTCAGTTTCATCTTCCCAGGTGAGTTCTGGTTGGATAGACAAATATTGGTTTGATTCTGTATCAAAATAGCATGGAATTGGTGCAAAATCTAAAGTTTCCGACTCAGAGTTTTCGGAAACCTCGGAATTTTCTTGATGTGTTTCTAAATTAGTTAGTTCTTCGAAATGTTGTTTAAATGGTGCAGTTTGTCTAAATAAATTGGGATTACGTTGCTGATATGCTTATTGAAAAGGTGTTTGTTGAGATGTTGATGGTAATGGTTTAAATACTGCGGTGGATACTCCTGACATAGGTGTTGGTTTCGAATTAGGTGTGGGATGTTTAAACATTGGCGGTTTTCTGAATGCAGGAATATTTGAGGGGAATTTTTGATTTATTGGTTTTGATTGAATATTAATTGGACCTTGTGGAAATGATTGTTGTCTAAAGTTTGGAGGAGGAAAAAAAGGTTGTCTTTGTGTGTTTTGATTTTTTATTTGAGGTTGTGAAAAATTTTTAGGTTGATATCTGTTAAACATTTGATTTGTTATAATGTTATAATTAGATATTTTGTTTTGTAAGTCTGTCATGGTTTTTGGTAGTTCTTGAATAAAGACAGGTCGTAGGGCATCTGGTGAATTGGAAACTACCGTTAAAATCGCTGTTGACTCTGCTTGGTCTAAATGAAAAATTTTTAAGTTTACGTCAGAAATTTCACAGTTAATTTTAGTGTTGATTTCATTTAGGAATTTTTTAATTCGATCAAAAAATTGTTGTATATTTTCATTTTTATCAGTTTTCAAATTTTGCAAAGATTGTAGTAATGATCTTAAATCAATGGGGTTTCCAAACTCTTTCTGTAAGGATGCTTTTACTTCATCCCAAGTTTTAAATTGCGGGTTACGGAAAATATATAGTTGCGCTTCCTTTCTTAATTTAGATTTTACAGCATTTAGCGCAAAATTTAATTTTGTTGGAGTTGTTCCATATGTTGTAAGAAATTCATCACAAGCGAGAATAAAATTTTCTAAATATTCGATTTGTCCGTCAAAAGTTGGTAAAAAGTCGCAGGCTAGTTTGAATGTTTCGTCAGGCATGTTTCTTTGCGTGTATGTGTTAATATGTGGTATTTGCGGTTGAATAGGAGGATTAGTAGAGTTTCCTTGAGAGTTAGATATCGCTAAATTACTTAAACTATGTTCTAACCTATCTAAATCTAAATTTTCAGTTTCTAAGGAAATTTTGGAATATAATTGAATGTCTTCTTCGGAAGTTGGATTTTCTTGGTTTTCTAAAGTTTTGAAGGAAGTAAGGTCTTTATTGGACGTGCTGCCTTATTTTAGTTTTTGCAGAAATTTAGTTTTTATGTTGTCAGTGGTTTTGTCTTTAGCAAACATTTAAAAATTTACTTACAGAAAAAACATCTCTATGGTAGGTAATCTTCAGTTGCCGTAATAGACTTGTCCAAAGGCTGTTTGTGCGAAATGGAGAGGCAGTCTTCGGTCAACAACTTATTAAGATATTAAACTAATGATGTACATAATGATATTTGGTTCTTAATTATAATGTTAAAAACAACTTATTAAGATATTAAACTAATGATGTTTGCATTCCAAAGTTTAAAAGCAATTTACTTATCAATAACAGTTTCATAATTGTTATTGATTTTCTTAATGTTCTTTTAAATACTAATTATTATTTTTTTTTAACACAGAATAAGGTGGATGTATAGAAGTACATTACTTATATATTTTTTAATAACTTTGCAAAAAAAAAATCAAAACAAACACAAAAATACCGGTTTGCCTGAAGTTATATAGTCTTAAAGCAGTAAAAAATTCAAAATTAAAATAAATCAAACTTTACTTTCCAACTGTGTCAAAATCTTTATGAAAATGTATACTACAAAGGGTATTTGATATGCAAAAAACATAAACCTTTCAGAATATATACTTACCCTGGGATGCACCGTAACAAGGCGTAGCTAATTCATTCACCGATTAGACCCATAATCGCGCTTATATTGCATATGAGGGTTATTTATTCAAAGAAATTATGAAAAATAGTGTACTTTCGACAAAACTGGAGTGGGACAGCATTGACAAATCGGGACAGGATTGACTTATTTTGACAAAAATGGTACAAAATGAACTAAATTTACCGTAACATCTTCTTTTAAAACTAATTTTTATTTATTTTTAAAGAAACTTTTGAACAAAACATTATTAAAACATTAAAAAGAAATCATATTTCGTGACAACAAACTTACTTAACTTAAATAATAAATAATAATTAAATGTTTATTTTCAATCTTTCAAGGTACAGCAATTTAACTTAACTAAATTGAATTAAAAGAATTGGAAATAGAAAAACAAGTGAAAATAATATTACCCACTTGTTGCGTAATAGTCATTTAATTTTAAATAATAATCTAGTTTTATTTTTAACTGATTGGATTAAATTGTCACTATTGGGTTAGCTGGTCACTATCGGGTTAACTTGTCATTATCGAGTTAAGTTGTCACTATCGGGTTTGAAGAGACACTATCGGGTTTTTAAAGACACTATTTTGAAATTCACACATTTTGTGAAAAAAAAGTATACATAATTAAAATGTTGGTTTTAATGAAACAAATTTTCAATTTCTATATTGGTCTTGTATATCCAGTTTTTTATTAAGAACTTATATTTTTTTAATTGTTTTACTTTTTTAATTTCACTAGGTATTAAGTTAAATAATTTTGGTACAATAGAACTTATGCATTTGGTTCCTATTACCTTACTCGATCTTAAGGTTTTTGTTTTTTGCTTCACAACGCTTCTAGTTCTATGTGGGTGGTGGTAAATCTCAATTTTTTCTTTTCTATTAAAAATTCTTATGGCAATTTTTTGACAAAACAATTGCCTCATGTTTAAAAATCTAGAATCATCAAACAACTTTTCAGTTGGATATTTTAAGTTTTTATTATAGATTACTTTAATGATCCATTTTTGAGTGGTTTTTAGTTTGTTAATGTTAAACTCGTTGACTCCTCCCCACCCACAAATACCATAGGTCAAATGAGATTGAACCAGAGCATAATACAGTGTTCTAAGCTCTGGTAATTTAAGGTGCATTCTGAGACATTTAAATCTAGATATTAGGTATCTCCATTTATTAGTTAAGTGTTTTATTTGCAAATTCCAACGTAAATGTTTGTCAATTATAATTCCTAGGTATTTGGCAGACTCTGTGGATTTTAGAGTATGCAAATCTGATATATTCAAGCTATCTATTTCGGGAGCTCCAGAGGCATAAGAAGAGAATGTGATAAAATTGGTCTTATTTGTATTTAAAGTTAATGTGTTATAGTCAAACCAATCTTTTAGTTTTTTTAAATCTTCCTCAGCATTGTATTTTGTTTCGCACCAAGTTTTAGTTTTTACAAAAAGAAAGGTGTCATCAGCGAAACTTCCAGCAATACCCTTTAAATCCAGCTCAAAGATATCATTCATATAAACAATAAACAACAGTGGACCAAGAACCGTGCCCTGAGGAATGCTGTATTCCACATTTTTCATAGAACTAAAATGTTCTTCAATTTTAACAGATTGTTTTCTATTATTTAAGTAACTTTTTATTAGTTCAAGGCACGAACCCCGAATTCAATGTCGTTCAAGTTTCTCAATAAGTTTTTTATGACACACGGTGTCAAACGCTTTAGCCAGATCAATAAAGACGCAAAGTGAAGCTTATTTTTTGTCAAGTGCTTCATAAATATTTTTTGTTAAGTACACGATTGCGTCCTCAGTTGATCTACCTGCACGAAAACCGAACAGGTTATCAGAGAGCTGTTTGTACTTATCCAAGAACTTCACAATTCTATTTTTTAGTGCCATTTCAAAAATTTTAGTAAGAGTTGAGATGAGTGTTATTGGCCTATAATCGATTATTTTTTGTTTATTGTCCCTTTTGAACAATGGTTTGATGACTCCAATCTTTAAAACCCCCGGAAAGTAACCCATCTCCATGCATTTATTTATTAAAAAACTTAGATGCGGTGAAACAATATCCGATATATGTTTTAGTGTCTCTGATTTAATTGTATCATAGCCTGGTGCTTTTTTAAGTTTTAACTTTTCTATTAATTTTTGTATTTCTTCTGGATTAGTTAAATTTAAAAAAAACGAATTTTGATTACGGGTTTTCTTAGGGGGTGGATTTGCCGGAGGAGTGATTTTGTTTGCATATTTTTTACCAAGTTCAGTATAATGTGTACTCTGCAATTTGTTGTGTATCAGTAGATACATTGTTGTTTATTTTTATTATTTTTATATCTGTTTTTTGGAGTTTATTGTTGTTAGATATCTTATTTACCAATGTCCATAGTTTTTGTGATGAATTTGAGACCCGTTCTACTTGTTTTGCGTAATATTCCTTTTTAGTTTTTTGTATTAAACTTGTTAATTTATTTTTGTAGGTTTTATACTTTATAAGCATCTCGTTATTTTGAGCGTTTTGCAGACATTCTGTGTACATTTTATTTTTTGTTGCTACTGATTTAACTAGTCCTTTTGTCATCCAGATATTTTTTGGTTGATTTTGAGTTTTAAGGCGAACTGTTTTAGAAAAGTTTTTAACTGTTGAGTTTATGTTGTTGATTAAAATTTCTGTCGCTCCATCTATACCTTCAGCCAAATAGAAAGAGCAACAAAAACTGTTTTCCTGCATTTTCTGTCTAACTTTAGGATAGTCAGTGTATGTTTTGTAATAGTCATTTTTGTTTATAATTTCCAGTTTTTTATTTATTTTAATAAATGCCATAATCGGGTAATGGTCTGTAAGTTCATACTAAAATACCACTGAAACTACATCTCTGATAAATTTTATAAATATATGGTCTGAACATGATTTTTGTTGATCTCTGACTCTTGTTATTTTATTTATGTAAGGTTGAAAACCATTCGCAGATAGACAGTTTAAATATTCTTCAGAGACATTTGTCTGCTTTAAAATGTCTATATTAAAATCCCCTATAAGAACTTGACAGCCTGCGTTTGTAATAGTTCTCAGATAAAAATCAAGACTCTCTATAAACTCAAAACAATCTATTTCATGAGATCTGTAAAGTGCTGTAATAAAATAGTTAGCCTGATCTAAAGTTAATTTTAATTGAAAGCATTTTATTTTTCCTATGTTAGAAATTTCGAACTGATAATTGAAATGCGATCGAACTAAAACCACGGTACCGTCGTTTCTGTTTATATTACTACCATTTTAAAGGAAATCATAACCTGACAATTTAAACAAACTTATATCATGGATTATAAATGTCTCAGTTAATACCAAAACATCAAATTGTTCTTTTAAAGATGATATAAAAATCAATAGTTCATCAAAGTTTTTTACGATGCTGCAGATATTGATGTGAAATATTTTAAGGGAATAGGGGAATTCTTTTATCTTATTTTTAAACTGAGAAACTGTATTAATTTCAAATGCATCATGCTGCAGCGGCGTAAAGTTTTTTATGTATTCATCCATATTTAAAATAAAAAGTTTAATACGACAAAATCAATTGTAAAATTGTTAATTTATAAATATTGATACTTTATTTTTTATAATTATTTACTTTCTTCGCTAGCTGTGGTTGATAGTTACTATTGCTAGTTGAACCGGATCTGGTTGTTCTACTCTTTGGTGTCTGTGTTGTGGAATTGTGATACTTGTTCGTTTTATTTTGTTTCGCGTCTTTTACTTCCGTTTTATTTTCCTTGCTTTTTATGTTAATATTAACTTCTTGCGTTTCTTCCTCGGCTGGTTCTTCCTCGTATTCAGTGTTTCTTAAATTGTTATCAACCGTTGGTGTGGGAGGTGCACTCGTATTGCGAAATAGTTTATTTTTATCAACTATTGGTTCCAAAAAAGTCTGTTTGTCAAGGGTTTTCAAAGTTTCCAGAGTATATTCGTCTTTATTTATCATTAATTTATTATTTTTTATCACTGCAGAGAATTGCTTTCCAATGGCTATTTTATAGAAATCGTACAGAATTTTCCTGTCCGCTCTTTTTTCCGGAGTAAGATCGAGAGCATGACCATTTCTATAGCGGAGTGGCAAAAGAAAAACATGCTCAACAAGGAGTATCTATTTTGGTCAACAAAAGATTTAGAAAATTTATCACCAACTGGGAAGCAGTCAATGAAAGGCTAATTAAAATGAATATAACAATAAAAGGAATGAGACTTACGATTTTTGGAATCTATGCGTATAACGACGATGCAAATGTAGCCGTGAAAGATAATTTTTTTGAAGGAATACACAATGAAATATCAGCAGTAAGTGCATCTAGAGAAATTGTCATATTGGGAGATTTAAATAGTAGAACCGGTAACAGAGTTAATGATCTGACAGTTGGCCAATATGGAGAAAATCTTGTTAATGACAATGGAAACCGGCTAATTACAGTATGTGAGCAATTAAACCTAAAAATCCAAAACGGTTTTTTTCAACATAAGGAAATACACAAATATACCTGGACCAAACCCTCACAAAACCTGAAATCCGTCATTGATTATCTTATCACTAAACAAAAGACAAAACTAAAAATTCAAGATGTCAGAACAAAGCGTGGATCAACATGCGGAAGTGATCACTATTTTCTGGAGTCCAAAATTCTCTTTCCTTATCAAGGCCGAAGCCTGCATCAACAACATCTTGATGATACAGTGATTGAAGAAATTGATCACTGTAAATATAATCTACTAAGCCTAGAACATGACAGCGTAAAAAACTTATACAAAAAGAGACTGAACGAAAAACTTAATACAAGTTCAGGTGAAACCCCAGATGAGGAATACGAATGTATTACATTAAGCATCCACCAAGCTGCAAAAGAAGCACTAGGATTAGTGGAAGAAACTTCTAAAAGAAGAAAACCATACTGGTGGGATGCTGAGATTGAGAGAGAAATAGAGGAAAAAAGGAAATTATATCACACCTACTTATCCCAAAAGACAGATAGAAGCAGACAAGAATACAAAATCGCGCAATCAAAGGTGAGAAGAATGATCAGTGATAAGAAAAATCATTCGTGGACGCAAAAGTGTCAGAAAATAGATTCTTACTTAGGAGGTAGGAGAAGTACCGAAAGCTGGAAAACTATAAGATCGATTAAAAAAGAAACATGCAGAGATATCATTTCACCAATACCAGACAAAGAATGGGATGAGCATTTTAAAAAACTTTTAACTGAAGATAGAGCAGAATTCAAGGAAGACGCAAGAGACAATATAATTAGAACGATGGGATCTCCAGTACCCCTCACAATCTCTGAGGTCAAAAACGTGTGCACAACCTTAAAAAGCGGTAAATCTGCCGGACCCGGAAATATCCCAGCCGAACTTATTAAATATGGCACCGAAGAACTGTTTTGGAGATTACGGAATCTTTTCCAAAAATATTTAAATGGAAGTGTAGTCCCAACTGAGTGGAAAACGTCATATATATCCACAATACACAAAAAAGGAAGGAAAGATAAATGTGACAATTATAGAGGTATATCTGTGACTAGTACGCTAAGCAGAATATACGGTAAAATAATAAGAAATAAAGTAGAGAGCGAATATAAAGACATGGAGGCAGAAGAACAAGCTGGTTTCAGGGCGGGTAGATCGACTTCAGATCATCTCTTTTGTATAACCCAAGTTATTGAAAAGAAAATGGCATACGGTCAAGAGCTGCATCTGCTTTACGTGGATTTGCAGAAGGCATATGATAGTATACCACTAAATCTACTTTGGAAAGCGTTGGAAAACACAAACATAAGCGTACAACTAATTAAGGCCATCCAAGAGTTATACCGCAATAGTAAGGCAAAAGTTAAAATAAAAGCAAAACTAACCAAAGGCTTTCAAGTAAATAAAGGTCTTAAACAAGGTTGCTGTATCTCGCCTACGCTCTTCAAGATATACTTGGAACAAGTCCTTAAAGTATGGAAGAGAAAATGCCAAAACATGGGAATTCCGTTGGACGAAACCACCTTGTATACTTTATGTTTCGCCGATGATCAGATAGTAGTGGCTCAGGATTATGACGACCTCGAATATATGACACGAAAACTAATAGAAGAGTACAATAAGTGGGGACTAGAGGTTAATCTCAATAAGACAGAGTATATGTGTATCGGTGGAATGAAACAGGATCTAATCTTAAATACCGGGCAGCGAATTCACTCCTGTGATGAGTATAAATACTTAGGTCTAAAAATTACAGCTGACGGAACACTAGACAAAGCTATAAAAGATCGAAACGTACAAGGAAGAAAAGCAATAACTTTATTAAATGGAATAATTTGGGACCAAAGTATATCAAAACATAACAAAAAGCTTATATATAACACCATTATAAAAAGTATTATTACATACGGCTCAGAAGTATGGCCAATCAAGGATAGAACAGAAAAAATGCTTTCCGCTACGGAGATGGACTATTGGAGAAGAGCAGCAGGGAAATCAAAAAGAGAAACAGTTACAAATCAAAGAATAAGAGAAATTATGACAGTAGGTGAACGTACTTTAGTGGATGATATAAGAACAAAACAACTGGTGTGGTACGGACATGTACAAAGAATGAATGACGAAAGACTACCTAAACAAATACTACAATGGAAACCAACTGGCCGAAGAAAACGAGGACGGCCAAGGAGAAGCTGGAGAGAAGGAATAGACAGTGAAATAAGAATAAGAGGCCTAGATGATGAATTATGGGCAAACAGAAACGAGTGGAGATTGGGTATCGGAAGACGTAGAACGTTGTGAAACCGATAAATATATATATAGATCGAGAGCAATGCTAATTCCATTACCCTTCAGTTTACTAACATTTTTGAACACTTCACGTACAGTTAGTTCTCTAGTAAATTTTATCAAAATGGGTCTTGTTCCATCGACTCTTTTTTCACCAATTCGATAAAAGTTATCAAGATCAGTGATTGTTTTATTTATCTTTAGTTTTTTATTTAAAAGGTCTAAAACAATATGCTCCAATGATTCGTTCTCAGCTTTCGTAATGTTAAAAGCTTAAATATTTTTTATCTTTAGCTGATCTTCTTGATATGATATCTTTTGCTTAAGATTTGCGTTTTCCTGTTCCAGAGTTTCTAAGGATTCTTTTAACATCTCAAATTGCTCCTTGTAATTCTCGAAATCTTTTTTTCGTTTGAAACGGTGCCCATTTAGGTGTATTCCGGTCAAAACAATGTATAGTAGGCGCAGTAGTACCGTGTTCTTATCTCCGTGTACTAGTCGTGCTGTTTTTTGTTTATTTAACGGCAGCCGTGTTTTTAATAACAGCGTAAGAATTTCAAATTCTTAGTAATATTTTTGACTTACGTGCAGGTTAGTGGACTCAACGGATAGGATTTTCTTTCAGCTTTTGTTTGGTTATACCTTTATATTAAACATTTAACTTAAATACATTTAAAAACTTATATTTTGAAGAGCCACACAATTCGTGTTGTTTAAACCAATAAGGCCTACTATATGAATAAAAACTTTGTTTAAACTTTAAAATACTTGCTAAATTAAATATATAAATTTAAATAACATGTTGAAGCGCATATCTGTAAGGGGCTCATCCAAAGTTTGTATTATGTCATCTTTGCACTTTCTGGCCAGCCAAATTTATTTCCGCCAATATTATATAAAAATTTTACTGTGTAGTTCAAATTGTTGTTAACGACTTCAGTGATTTGTCCCACAAAATCGCAGTGGAGCAATCCGTGTTACATGGTCCCTAAAAATACAAAATATTGTACAATTTTTCTGCAAAAAATGTAATTTCTTTAAGTTTTTTTTGAATTAATTTAATTTTAAGTCTAAATTGGAATTAATTGGAAAAAATAAATTTTTTCAACGAGCGTGCGAAAAATGTCATTTGTGCTGAAAATAAACTTTGCGAAGTTTTTCCACACAAAAATATCATTTTGATTATAAAATATGGCGCTTGGTGTAAATAATCAGCTGTTAATGCATAGTGCCAAGCATTGTACGTTTGCAATTAATTATAATATAAATCAGTAAATAACGTAAGATTTGAAATAAGAACTATTTTAACTTTATTTTCTTTACGGTCGTAGAAAAACAATTGTTTCTAACACTTGCAGAAACCTATTTTTCCGTACCTAAATGCTTGACAGAACTGCGTGCAGAAAAATCGGTTTTCTGCATTTGTTAGGAAAATAGCTATTTTACCTATCTTTTACTCGTTTTTTCTTTTGCTGATATCTTACTTTTCTGTATTTGTTTTTTATTAAAGTAGAAGCGGTTTGGGGATTCCATAGGTAGGTTTTGAGAATGATCTATTTTCCTTTCCATAGTTGGAACTGCTATCTGCTTACCTTGTTGAAATTTCCTAGCATGATACCTACATAAAAAGAATAAATGTTGCAAACTTTATCTGCAAAACAGGATATTATTTTAGCTTACTATTTCTGTGGTTTTGTTAAAATTACCGATCTTTATCATTTGTTTTCTTCTGTTAATATTTTTCTAATTATTTTTTCTTTCTTTCCTTCAATGTTTAAATCAATCCTAGTACTCTTTCCACATATTTTTTTAAAAAACCATTCATTTTTCTACAAAAAATACGTGTGCTTTACTAGTTTTTGTCAATTCTGTGCCACACTGTCAATCATGTCTCAACTAAAAAATGGCAAAATTGGGACAGAATTGACAGGGACAGGGTTGATGTTTTGTAGTTATTTTAATTCTCAAATTAAAATGAGACTATGTATCTTAATAAAACACATTTTTCCAACAACGGCTTTACTTACATTTTCATAAAAATTGTCTTAAACACCAAAATTTGACACAAAAAGCGTACTGCACCGACAGGATTGATCTATAATTAATTTTTTACAGTTTTTTTTTTAACTTTTGCCACCAAAATGACCATTTATTTCTAAACAACAACCTACTGTTTTGTTTTTATTTGACAAACTTACTTCAAAATAATTTGTTGTTAATTATTTTAAGTATATTGAAGCTATCAATACATGACCAAGCGAAGCGACTTAAAGCAAGTGGGGACAGGATTGACACAAAACTAAGCGGACAACATATCTCGAACTTTTCTAAAAATATATATCTTTGGATTTGACTTTTTGTTAAAAAAAATTGTAGTAAACAAGACAAAGAAGTAAAATTAATACAAATGTTAACGGAAAAATTGGTTTAACACCTTTTTATTTAGGAACATACTTAAAATTTCAATTTGGGGACATGTAATAGGATTGACAGTTTTGATTTTACCTGCTAATTTTATCAAGATTTGCTGACTTTTTGCTTTGCTAAAAAAAGGGTCTTTCGAAAATTTTGTGTAATTTAGAATTAAGTCAAATTTTATGAAAAATAATTATTCTAGTATCCAAAAAAGTCAGAAAACCAAAAATGTACACTTTTCAGAGAAATATCCATATACCAAACCTACTAGCCAACAAATAACTGGCTTCGTCGGATAGCCTAACTTGGATGCGTCGTGGCTCACAGCACAGAATAAATAGGTAACATAATGTAAAATCATACCAAACAACTTTTAAAAATCAATTTTATTGCCCCTCAAAAAGATTTTTGAATTTTAAACTTAGCTGAAATTTACTTTTCCTTAAATTTGCTCTACATCCACTGCAAAAGCTTCTGACCGGGCATACTGAATTTGATAATAAACTTAATAAAATTAAGTGTTTTTAGCCATTGATTGCAAGTTGTAATAGTTTCGTTAAAAGGTTTTTTGGTATGTTTTTAGATTTCTTTTACACTAAGGATCTAACTTAAGTTATTGTACGTTTCCTGCAAGCACACAATTTAGACAATTAAAGAAAAAACGCAATAAACCATCCAAGCAGTCAGTATAATTAATTCATACATTTTTTTTTACTATTTCACTTTTAAAAAACTTTTTTTTGTTTTGGTTTTAATAGGTTTTTATTTAGCAATTTCCGCTACAATATTTTCATAAATATAAAACTAAGCTTAACACTTTTAAAGAATTTAGAAAAGGGATAATTATCTAAATCCAAACTAATCTAAATTAAAAATTAATATATTTTTTAAACTTTTTTTTTAATTGATGATTTTAAAATATTATAATCATTTAAAATCTTTTGCAATAATTATTTTTTGAACAATTAATTTTAATATAATGATTAAATGCAAATCTTCCTTAGACCTCGTATTGTTTGGCTAATAATTAGAGTTTAGGTTCATAAGTTCTTTAAATGTATGTGGTGATAAATCATTGATAATTTTTTAAGCAAAAATTCAAACATTATTAAGTAATGAATTATTAACTCTTACCAAGATTTATTTATATTAATTATTATTTTTTCATATATATCTGCATTTAAAATTATTCCTATTGTACGCTTTTATAAAATTTGTAGTTGTTCTAAAATTTCTTCATGCTGTTATGCTTGTTCAATTGTTGAGCAGTGTAAATTTTTTGGAGAGAGGTGACTATTTCTTTTTTAAACTAGAAAGAACCTTTTATTTTGAAATGGGTAGAAGAGAACTTGGCTATAATTTTATCTCATCATTTTCGGGAACTTTTTTTACATAAAACGTTTTTGTTATTTAATATTTCCTGAGGATGCATATTTTCTATTCGAAAAACAAGTGGGAACATACCGGGTAAACCAAAAAAACTGGACAATTTGTTTTTTATTATAACTTTTGAACTATATCATCGATTTTAATGAGACAAACTGAACTTGCCAGAGAATTAATTAGAGTTTTGAATAAATATATCTTCTTGTCTGCCATTTCGAAATCCAAGATGGCGGCGAAATTATATTATACCCTTCAAAGATGCTCGTTTATTCTTGTGTTACGAGCATGTTTTAATTATTTTTTTAAATCACTAAAAAAGCTGCATTCTTACCACACACAACAAGATACAAACCAGTGAAATCGGTTGGGTAGTTCTAAAAAATACTCTGCCAATATATGGGCCCCTAAGCTCACACTAGGTACTATAGTTATAGTGTACGTGTGAGCTAATATAACTAAAAACTGAAATATATTTTATTCAACTCCAGACTAAATTACCTTTTGTTTGATACCACACAAGCCATGTTTTGACTTAAACTCAAATTTTTGAAATCTACCCCCACCCTTAAAAAAAACAAAAACTATAATGTATTTTGTTAAACTCCGGACTCAATTACCTTTCGTTTGATATCACACACGCCATATTTTCACATAAACTCTAATTTTTGAAATCTACCCCCACCCTTTTATTTGGTTTGTGTTTGGTAGATTTTGTTAATTTTTAAACGGGACCATCTCGACCCAAGACCCAGCCTAGGTACCAAATTTCATTAAAATCGGCCAGGCGGTTTTTGAGTTATGCGCGTTGGTCGTTACAGACAGACATACAGACAGACAGACAGACAGACATACAGACAGACAGACAGACAGACAGACGGCGCAACAAAAAAGTTTCAAAATCATCTGAAACGCAAAGATATATAAAAATTTTTGAAATCGGAGCAACTTTTTTTTTCTCGAAAAAATTAGGATCACCATATTATAATATAGTATATGTGTGAGCTAAAATATATTTTTGTTTCAACCATTATTTTGAATATATGCGATTGTCTTGCCAATCATGTCTGCATTTATTTCCTTATAAATTCATTACTAGTCAACCGATTTTGATGAAATAAAAAACATCCTAATGAGACTTAATTGGCTTTTAAAGACTATGATTAACATTTATAGCCATCTTAAAATTTAAGATGGCGGACAGAATCATACTTCATTCTTCAAAAGAACGTGTTTGTTCTTATTTTCTGAGATTTTTTTTTAATTTATAGAAAAGTACTACTTTTGCTTTGCATATTTTTGTTTCTGCCAGTGTTTTACAAATTATACGATTGCATTGCTAATCCTCTCTGCATTAGTTTCCTTATAAACTCATTATAACTGAACCGATCTTAGTGAAATAAAAGGACTCTTGGTAAGATATGATTGCTCTTTAAAAATTACGATCTAAATTTGCCGCCATCTTTAAAGTTAAGATGTCGGATAGAATCATAATTGACCCTTCAAAGGGGCACGTTTATTCTTATTATCCGAAAATGTTTTATTTTTTTTTCAATTTAACCAAAACCACTACTTCTCTCCCTTATAACGAAGTACAAACTAATAAAATCGGTGTAGTAGTTAAAAATCTGATTTTGTTTTAACGATTGTTTTAAAAATTATACTGTTGCATTGCCAATCCCGCCTGCAATTATTTCTTTATAAATTCTTTGATACTGATCCGATTTTAATACGTTACCGCTAAAGAACAATCAATTCTCACCATGATTTATTTATCACTAAAATCGGTTTAGTTACAACGAATTTATAAGTAAATAAATGCAGACAGGATTGGCAATGCAATCGTATAATCTGTACAACAATGGTTGAAAGAAAAATAGTTTTTTTTTGAGAACCACTACATCGATTTTACTATTTTGTACCTCGTTGTGTGGGAGAAAAGAATTGCTTTTCTATTTCAATTAAAAAAAACTAAAGCATTTTTGGAAAATAAAAATAAAATGTTTAAATATCAAGTAAATTTCTGTCCGCCATCTTAGATTTTAAGATGGCGATAAACTTTAATCATGATCTATAAAAAGCAATCAATTCTCATTAGGATGTTTTTTATTTCATTTAAATCGCTTCAGTAGTAATAAATTTTTAAGGAAATAAATGCAGACATGATTGTAAGGCAATCGTATAATATGCGAAACAATGGTTGAAACAAAAATATATATTTTTATAACCACTTAACCCATTTTGCTAATTCGTACCTTGTTGTGCATGGCAAGAATGCAGCTTTTTTACTGATTTAAAAAAATAATTAAAACATGTTCACAACACAAGAATAAACGAGCATCTTTAAGGGTTACATTTTAATTTCGTCCCCCATCTTGGATTTTAAGATGGCTGATAAAAAAATATATTTTGTCAAAACTCTGATTAATTATCTATATAGTTCAAAAGTTAGGATGAAAAAAAATTGTCTAGTTTTTTTTGGCCCACCCGGTATCTTTAAAATTTAAGGGCAACATTATTAGTTATTACAACCTTTTAATTTGATATTGACCATTTTTTCCTACAACCAGCTGATAATGGTAGTTTAACGAGGGTCTTAACATACAGGAATATAACGGCCCATTTACACTCCCAAGATAAAAATGAAATTAATCATAAGAGCCAAGTTATTTGAAACTTTCTTTGATATATAATCTACTAATAAATACCCTTAAAACGGAAAACAGGGTTAGTTCGACATGAAATGGGTTGGTTGAGTTAAATTTAGGCTCATCCAAAAAGTCTATTTTTCTTGCTGACAGAAAGTTATAGCTTCGTTCCATCATCGCGTGCGACGGTCATAAAACGGTACAATAAATCCTTTTTGCGTTCCAGGTCGACGTTGTACTGTTATCGGACAGTCAGTTTTCCGTTCCATCAAGCCACTTAAACTGGTTTCGGACTCCACTGAAATACAAGGATTGAAGACAGGCTCATTAGAAATGTTTGCTCTCTCTCTTTTCTTCGTCTGTGTTTATTATATGTTGCACTGGAAAAATTGTATGTAAAACACACAAATTTCTAGTTTACATCACCTGAGATAAAAATATATCATAAAATTACATTAAATTTACATTTGTCTGAGAAAATAACCCAAAAAATTAAAATTTTTGTCAAAATAAATTGAGTTTCACAACCAATTTTAACACATGAAAAAATGCCGGGAAGCCTCGTAAATATACAATTATTTTTAAAATTTCCAAAAAAAATTGTGCAGCATCTGCAGCATTTGTTAATTTTTTTGCAAGACCTCTTAAATTTTATTACTACGGGACTGCGGAATGTTGTAGGTATGCCACATGGAAAAAAGCTATACTGACCATAGGGTAGCCTGCTTAGAAAAAGAAAAACTAGTTTAGCAGGTGATAGAGATGTTGATTTTCGTTTCTACTGAATACTCGTTACTCGACTAATAAGTAATCATTTTATATATTTGTTACTATCGTTACTTTGATTACTGTAACTGTATTTAATTCAATCAGAAAATTAGAGATTTTATTGTTGATATTATGGAAATATTCAATTGTATGTGTCCTATGTACAACATTGTTTTAAAAATACAAAGAAATACACTCGAACCTCTATAACTCGAACCTCTCTATAACTCGAACCTTTAAAGTTGTCCCTGCACTTTTTATATGTACCTATTTTAACCTCTTTGAATCGAATTTCTATAACTCGAACTCTCCATAACTCGAACGGTTTTGGTTTTCCATTGAAGTTCGAGTTATAGAGGTTCGACTGTACATAAAATCTAAAAATAAATAAAATTAGAGACAAATACTAAAATAATCAAAGTAACGAAAGTAGTCATTTAATTTTCAGATCTGTATTCGTTACTCCGTTATTTGTCGAGTAACGAGTCCTCGAGAAACGAATAGTTACTTTTTCAACACCTCTAGCAGGTGAATGGATAGGAATAGAAACATCGAATGTGAAATTCTACACTAGATTTGGTGAAGAACAAACGACTTCGCTTTTTTTGTGATGTGATGTGATTTTCATAACTTTAAGTATCACGATCTCTATTTCCTAAAAATGAATAAAATCACAAAAACCTTGTGAATATTAAGGATTTCTATAATATGTAGGTGATTTCACAAACATTTTGTAAAAATCAAATTACAAAATACAAATAAATAAATATATAAATTTCACATAAAACTTGTGATTTTAGAAAAAATAAATATTTTTTTTCAAGTTTCGCCCAAAAATATGTGCTAATGCAAGTTTGTTTTAATTTTTGGTATATTTAGTTTATTAGGGCCTGTACGTAAATTACGTAACGCTCTAGGGGGGAGGGGGGGTTTGGCATTGCGTTACACTCAATGTTTTTTAATGTGTTTTTTCTTAAAAATGCGTTACGAGGGGGGGAGGGGGTCAAAAACCCTGAATTTTTGCTTTACGTAATTTAAGGACGTTCCCTTAGGCAGTCTGTAGTGGTTTAAAATAACAGTGAATAACCCAAAAATTTAAAATTTAGGCAACTAAGGAAAAATAGATTCCATAGAAAGCCACGTATATATAGAAATTCTTTTTAAATTTACAAAAAAAATGTGTAACATCTGCAGCATCTGTTTGCAAGACCCTCCTAGTTTTTATTTCTACGGGACTGCGGCATCTTGTAGGTATACCGCATAGAAAAAAGCTATACTGACCATAGGATAGCCTGCTTAGATGTGCTATATCAAATGCACATAAGTACATATGTAGTTTTTAGCTTTTAATCACTTTATGCTCCACTTACAGTTTTAGTAAAATTATATGTAGCATGTATTAACTTTCTTGAATTACAGTGATTCTGAAGGCCGTACCTAGAGGGGGGATCAAGGGTAATCAAAATTGCACAATACATTTGGAAACTTTTATTGAATTTTTTTATTCCTTTATTGATTTTTTTTCTTGCTTACGGTCCTAACCGTTCTTAAATAACAAAAGGTCATAAACTATATATACCTACCAAAATACAACCTACAAAATTTGATTTTCCTAACTTTCAAAAATGAATAAAATCACAAATACTTTGTGAATATTGAGGCTTTCTATAATATATAGGTAACTTTACAAATAATTTGTAAAATTTAAATTACAAAATACAAATAAACAAATATATAAATTTCACATATAAAACTTATGCCATTACAAAAAATTTATATTTTTTCACAAGTTTCGCACAAAAATATGTTCTTATGCAAGTTTGTTTTAGTTTTTGGTATATTTAGTTTATTAGGCAGTAGTGGTTTGTAGTTTGTGAATATAAATTAAATTAATGTAATTTTATCTGCATTTTGAAGAACTAAAATTAAAAATGTATTGTGATAATCCTATGTAATTTTATAAAAATATGTGTCATAAATAAAAGTAGTGTGGTAGTCATTTTTTTAAATAAAATTTTCATACAATAAGCAATTTTGCAAAGTAATTCACAAATCTCTTTTTTCTGTGTTCAACTTTAATTTAGAGCTCTCGAATTCCCACTTTGCCTTCGATCTACCTTTACGCGAGACGACGAAAACTACCCTTTCTTTTTGGACAGTTATTTGGTCGTTCCATCAAACCAAAACGTTTTAAAACAGTCGTCATACTGCATTGCGCGCGCATTGAGATTTTTCCGACGGCTTTATGAACGGGAAGATGGAACGGACTATTATTTGCCGATTTCTAAAGGCTGCTTGACATGGAGCAATAGACTTGCAGTCGCATGCATGTATGGTCTCCCTGAATAAGACATACTTGTTTGTTGATACAGTAGATGTCATATCAGGCACCCTAATATTGCATTCAACTGCAAGTCTCTTGTACCACGGATCACCTAACATGATCCGTGCTTGTACCATGTCAAACGGCCTTTACGAAAATATAAATTTGCAAGTAATACTAATAACAGTAATAACTTCTTGGAATATACATTTGGGCTGCCGACAACACAACTGGGTTCTGATTTATGGCTCGCCAGCCTTTGTCAGATATTGTTTATTTTGACTACGAGTGATGCAAAATAGCTAAATTGACCTCCCAAGAGGTCGGAATGTTGGTTTTGGCAATAACACAAGTTTCAAGAGTAATTTTATAATTTGTTGAGTCTGTTCTTGACTAAAGATCTTGGATGTTATTTTATATTATAAAAGATTCCTAGAATTTGTTAAAGAACTAAAAATATGGAAAAATCGCACATAATAATCCAATGTTTTTTGGAAAGACAAATTCTCGGATATTTTGTTCGTCCTGACGCAGTAAAAGATATACAGTTCCTTCAAAGCTGAAAAAATCCCCAAAAGTACTGATTAGACACAAAAATTTGAAATTGACTTTTGAAAAAAAAACTTTGAGCAATTTACTATACCCAGTTTTTTATTTTAAATCTTCCGCTGGAGGACATAGAAAGCGTTTTTGCATATGGCGCAATATTAATTTATTTCAAAATTGTGTTAGTGTGATGACACATCTTAAAATTGACTGTTCATATTCTTTCTAAATCGAGGAAAAATATATATTTTCCTGAAATATTAACAATTTTCTTTAAACTAAGAATAAATGTTATGCAATAGCACAATAGTTTTAGCTTACAAAAATTCAATTTAACTTTAAAAATAAAGAAAAACCATGTCCTATCAATCTTATGTTTGTAGCATGTCGAGAAGTAGAGTGGAATTTTGATGATCTATACATGAGTGAGTGCGTGAGTGGCAAATTCGACGTTTTTTGAAATTTCTTAACTATTTTACTACTTCTACTACTTTTATTACTCCATGAAACTTGGAAGGGTTGTTAACTTTATAAGGTTCTACGACTGTGCAAAGTTTGAGATTCGTAGCTTATTCAGAAGTAGAGTTTTAGATAGGTATAATATGGGCTGAAATGTTTCAAGATGGTACAGCAGTTGCGCGAACTTGGCGGGGCACTGCCGTGCCTTCAGATGACAGAAGTAGCTTTTTTTGACAGCTTTTATAAATTTATATCCATTTTTTTCATATTCATACATTACATTACAGATTTTAATGAATTTTTATGATATTTTTTATTTTTTAAATCGTTTACTATCTACAGGAAATTATTTTTAGCACCCAGTATACTATTCTCCTGTACGATATTTGACAAAATGACCACACCCTTTATAAAGGGTAAGGGTAAACACGTGACTGGCAGTAGTGAGGCATTAACAGATTATAATAACAAACAGGAGGGCTAAAATTGCATATTCATGCATGTCTAAAAAAAATAAATTTTATTTTAATAACGCTACTGCGTTTATAATTATTTTTTCTTATGCTTGGATAAAATATCTACAAAAAATAATAACACTAATAAATCAAATAAAATAAAAAACCCGTTTCAGCTTTTTTAATTTAAGTAATTATTAAACGCTCATTTTTCAAAGTGGATAATTAAGAAGGAATGACGTCATAATTCCCTCAAAAAGTAAAATTATTTAACATAAATATCTTAAAAATTTCACAAATATTCGAAATTTGATGAAATGATATTAATAGCAGAAAATTTGTTTCGACCGTTACTTTCAAGTCCTTATAAATTTGATAATACGCTTGTTAATTTGGCCTGCCCTGGGAGTTCTATAAGGATAGACTCGAAGAAGATTGATGGTCAGATTGACGTTTATGAGGTATATTAATCAATATTTGCATCAGTTTTGATCCAGATATCGAAAAGAGGTTAGAATAGCTAAATCTGTATGGGAGACCATTGCTTGTTATTGGAAAAAAATACCTAATACAGTAAGAACTTTCACAGCACATTGCAAACTTTCCAAGCAATAGTCAAAACTATTCATCGTATTAGTAGACCTTCAATACGTATTGATCAATGCATCCTGAGCAATAATATTGACTTTCTAGAGGCTGCTTAACGCGTCAACGTTAGTCTATCCACTTGCGACCAGGTCTCAACTGGCAAGCTAAGCCGAGAAAAAGCTGTCTAATTTTCTAAAATGTGTCTCGAATCACAAACTCTTACATTGCAGTAACAAAAATTAATTAGCAATATTGAAAGTACAGTGCATTAAGTGCACTATTTGTTTAAAATAACTTATTAAAAAATACTGAACTCTTTGATGTCAAGGCTTAGAAAATTGGATCAAGGGTCCCAGCTGAAATGTTTTGTACATGTAAAAAACCGGAAGTCGACAATTTGTACTATAAATACTTTTATCAGCTGCTTCTGTACCAGTACCTAATATCATAAACTACAATAATGCTGTAAAGAAAGAATACAAGGTTTGTCCTAAAATTATTCAACTTTCCTTGCCTTTCTTAAAACGCAATATGTCCTAATTGTTACCGTTCTTTAACTTTTTAAATACAAAAAGCGTTATTTCGATTTAACGACACATTGCTTTTTATAAAAATATAAGCAAAATTATGTGGAACAGAATAAAGAAAAACAAAAATAAATTGCAAGAATACAAAATTGCCAACAAACAAAATTACCAACATAAAACGCTTTCTTAAAAGAAAAATCGTTTACACACTGACACAAATTTAACTTTAAAGTAACACGAAGTCGATAAATTTTCAGGAATGAAGTTACTTATTTATACAGAAAAGTCAATGAGCTGAAAAGACATTTATTTAAGTAACGCTGAGTTAGTGCTTTGGTCGAATATCAGCAATGATCTTGTGCGGAAGTCAACAATATTTTAATGCATTTTTAAAAGGAGTTTCTTTGAGGTTTAAGATTAAAGCGTAATCATTCACATCAAACATAAAGTAGTAAAAAGGATTGATCATTTGGCTGGATTTAACACATAGTAAACATTTAATTTGTTTTTTGTAGTGCATGAAATTGTTTAGGATGTAATAGCAGTAGTAAGTGCGGCAGGGCAGTCCAGTGGTATGGTCGTCGACTTCACATGCAGAAGGTACCAGGTTCGCGTCTCAAACAATGACGCAAAAAAAAAATCATCTTTCTGTCCACAGGATGGGCGGGTAAGGTCATGTTCGACATATCAGTCCAGCGTCTTTGCCTGTCTGTCCCAGCAATCATCTAAGTCTGATCGCGTTTGGTCGATCCATAAATTCTCTGGTTTAACTACAACCTATTCCGCTTTCCCAGACAGTTTTCGTATTCAGCTCCCAAAAGTTTCTTAGCATGTTCTGGGCCCAACAGTTGAGTCCGCTTTGCACTTAGTCAATCGGTCCCGCTCAGAAGTGACCCTGAGCCTAAATATGTTCCTACTTCAATGCCTGAAAGTTTGTTTCTTTCTCGTTGCCCGGATCCCCTGTAAGCCCCGGAAGCTTAATCAGCTTCACCTGGTTAACGTAAGTAATCCTGAGTACGCTAAGTGCATTTGGGTTGACCAGAGTGTCAGAGCATACTGCTGGGTACAATTTTCCTTAAAAAACTGTAGCCATCAGCTTTACCTGTGTGATGTTAGCAATCCCGGGTACGCTAAGTGCATTTAGGTTGACCAGAGTGTCAGAGCATACTGCTGGGTACAATTTTCCTCTAAAAAACTGTAGCCTGGTCTCCAAGAGGGCAGCTCTTAATTTTTTATGTATTCCCGTGTCCTTGTTGTCTGTCTTGCTGCGGGTTTGAATCCATCGGTGTGAACTAGTTGTCAGCTCTGCTATGGCTAGTTCTTTTCCTTTCCGCTTCATTGACATGTGTCCTATAAATGAATTGGTCACCATCGCCTCGTTCTTAATTCATGTTTGTAGCGACAGCAGTCCCAAGATAGTCTCAAGGGCCAGATGAGTGTTGTTCTTACTGCTGTGTTTATCACTCTAGGACATTAGTAGGATTTTTAGTTTTCGTATTCATCTCCACTATCGGCCATTAGGCTATGGATCCGTAATTGGATCCTAATTTTTAAAGTAAATTGTTATTTTTTTCTCTCTTTCTAAACGATTTTTTTTAAAGAAAAGTAAAGAAAAAATAGGTAGCTATCTACATATTATACCGGACGTCAGTGCAAAAAAGTTATGGAAGTCTTGCTTGGCAAAAATTATGCTTTTTGTATACAATTGAGTGTGTTCGTTGTCTTTGTGTCTGTCTGTAACGACCAACGCGCATAACTCAAAAACTACTTGTTCGATTTTAATGAAATTTGGTACCGAGGTTGGGCGTTGGCTCTACATAGTCCTATTTTAAATGAATAAAATCCACCGGATATAAGCCGAAAAAAAGGATGGGAGTAGATTTAAAACATTAGGGTTTTGGTACAAATATTTCTTGTGTGGTACTATATTAGAGGTAGTTGTGAATGAAGATAAAAAAATACATTGTAGTTTGTTTTGTTCAGTGGTGTTACACTGGAGGGGGGGGGGGAATCTCCTTTTGGACGCATCTCCGGGTGGCGGACAGGGGGTTATTTCGGCGGACCAAAATGGGTAAAAATTACATTACGTACACTAATCTCCCACCTAAGCTCACAGGTGCCCATAAATTGGCAGAGTATTTTTTTAAGCCTGCATATTTATCTATTAAGTAAAATAAATTATTTCCGTAACACCCTGTGCTAACGGAGTATATTTTAAATGAGCTCTATCTAATTTAGTATTAGCAGCAGTTGCTTCTCAATTTCAACTTTTATTCACTTAAAATCACACAGGAAATTTTACATCAATTTTGACAGTCAAGTAGTTTATTATAGGAAATTAAAAGGCCCGCGTCTGCCTTGTGCTATAGTGTAACCTTATACCTTGAAACAGAAAGGGCTCAATAGGGGTAATGGGTTAATAGACTCTAACCCAGGGCCAACGAATATGCCGTAATACTACAAAACGTGGTGCTCTGGGCTTCTAGATTCATCTTTTGCGCCAGGATGAAACGTAGATACTTAAAGTGTTGATGGCATGAAATTAGTTATTTTTATACCAAGGGCAAAGTTTACACAATTTAAATATAAGTTGCTGCACTTGTCAAAAATCAATAAAAATATAGAGATCAAACGCGTGCCGACGTAGCCTGTCGCTGGTTGTAACTGCAAAACAGGTGTGCGATTCGGCGTTTGATGTCGGCCGCCGGCTAAAAGATCCACCAGCAAATAACCCGCTGCAAAACAGGTGTGCGATTCGGCGTTAGTGAAGCAACTTATATTTTAATTGTGTAAACTTTGGGCCATAACGATATCATTTTTGACCGGGACGGACTGTTTACGAGCTTGCAAGAGAATCAAGGAGGCTGAGGAAAAGAATCAAGAAGATTGAGGGCCAAAGTGTTCTTCACTTAAGCAGTGGTTCAAACAAGATTTTTTGTTCAAAAACAAATATGTCACTAAACAGATTGTAATAAATATTTAATAAGGAATTAACACTGTAAACTGAATTAAAAATAGTAAGTTTCTTTTATCTATAAAACTTAGTACCTACCCTTTTTATCATATATAACACGTGTATAAAACTTGTTTAATGCGTTTTAAATGGTCGTTTGCTAGGAATAGTCTGGTCACACGAAAATCCGCCGAAAATATCGATATTTTGTCGACGTATTTGCGGACATAAAAATCCTTTCACGCCTATCGGGGCGCAAAATCGATTTTACAGGGCGCAGAAGTACAATTTTACTCCCGCTTTTTTGAACCGAACCGAACCGAACCATAAAATTACCATTAGTACAAAAATTTAATTTATTTTATTGTATATTTGCAATGT
Organism: Aspidapion aeneum; assembly: GCA_963576565.1. Classification (NCBI taxonomy): domain Eukaryota; kingdom Metazoa; phylum Arthropoda; class Insecta; order Coleoptera; family Brentidae; genus Aspidapion; species Aspidapion aeneum. Next base: position 18,525,681 of record OY755041.1, on the reverse strand, counting down.
TTATTTTTTAACAAAAAGACAATGAAAACTAACACCTATTATGTCTTGCTCTAAAAGCCACAGCTTACAATACTTCTAACCATCAAACCATAATTTTGAAATCATACCCACCATGGGGATGGGACAATTCGCCGCCGGCCGATTCGGGACAATTCGTCGCGAGATCTTTTATTCTATGATATTATCATTGGCAATTATTGTTTAGACATTTTTATTTAGCTTGACTTCATATAATATATTTTATTAGTTTGGTCTTTTTTCAAACTTTTCCAACTAGGTATTTGTTGAATAGTATACAGTTCAACATTTTTTTTATTAAAAATAAATAAAATGGTGGATCCAAAATGGCGGATTTTCCCATTTATGAACCGATTTGCATCAAGCTCTAAACTTTAAGATCTTTTAGGTGGCTGATTATAATTTTTAACTTAAATTTATAAAAATAAAAATGGCGGACTTTCCCATTTATGAATTAATATGCATCAAAATCGGAACTTTGGGGTGTTTCAGGTCGCTTATTATTATTTCTAAGTTAAACTTTAAAAAAATCAAAATGGCGAATTTCCCCATTTATGAACCAATATGCATAAAACTCGGAACTGTGGGTGTTTAAGGTCGCTGTTTCTTATTTGTAACTTAAATTTAAAAAAAAAATGGCGGATCCAAAATGGCGGACTTTTCAATTTTTTAACCGGTATGCCCAAAACTATGCGGTGCTTAAAGTCAATCAATACATATTTTGACTCAAACTTAAAACAATCTGCATGGCGTTAAAAAATTTAAACAATGACACAATTATTCAAAATCCGGTTTAATTCCTTATTATTTAAAAGGTTTTTAGTACATCTTATGATTTAAAATAAAATTGGAGAACATTTTAATTAAATTGAGTAGCTACCCAACAAACATTAACTTGACGGAATTGTACTAATTTTGTACATCATCTGCTGGCAAACGCCATTTTCATTTTATTAAATTTAAGTCAAAAATTGTATTGAGTTACCTTAAGCGCCGCCATGTTTCAAGTTTGAGGCAAATCGATTTATAAATAAGACAGTGCGCCATTTTGGAACCGCCATTTTGATTTTCTTAAAGTTTAAGTTAGAAATCATAATCAGCGCCCTGAAAGATCTTAAAGTTCCGAATTTGATGCATATTGGTTCATAAATGAGAAAATCAGCCATTTTCAATCCAAAATTTTCAGGTTATTAAATTTGAGTGAAAAATTGTATTGTGTAACCCTAAGCGCGGCGATGTTTTAAGTAAGTTTGAGGCAAATCGATTTATAAATAAGAAAGTGTGCCATTGTGAAACCGTCATTTTGATTTTCAAAAAATTTAAGTTTTAAAGAATAATCAGCGACCTGAAAGATCTCAAAGTTCCGAGTTTGATGCAAATCGGATCATAAATGCCATTTCTGCCATTTTGAAACGGCCATTTTGATTTTTTAACAGTTAGAACTCATAATTTTATTTATTTTTTTAATAAAAAAAATGTTGAATTGTATACTAGCCAACAAAAACCTAGTTGGAAAAGTTTAAAAAAAGTTATAACCAAACAAATAAAGAAATATATTATATGAAGTCAAGCTAAATAAAAATGTTTAAACAATCGCCAATGATAATATCATAATACAAAAAATCTCGCGGCGAATTGTCCCCGCGGCGAATAGGCAGCGGCGATTCGGCTGCAGCGAATTGGCCGCGAATTGTCCCCTACCCATCCACCAGAACCTGTCGCAAAAATATACATTTTAAAATATTTTCTCTCGTCTCTTAAAAGTAATGGAATAATATCACAAAACAATAGAAAGAAAAAAACGGGATTTTGAATTTAAATATTTGTTCAACATTTTGCGCATATTTGCGTAAATTTTGGCTTAAAAAATGCATTTTTTTCTATTGTGTGTTATATAAATATACAGTTTATAGTCTTACGAAAGAACTATGAAATTTCATCATTCATCTATGACTAATTCAATTTTTGGGACGTAGACATGGGTAGATGGGGAACTGAAAACTCTCTCTTTCAGCGCGCCGCCCTTTAACTCTAATGTCCGGGGCGTAGTCCTTTAGCCCCCCATTGGTCCGCCACTGCTTTGAAGAGCTGTTTGTCCATAGATATTGCTTACGTTAACATTTTTGATTTTGGCTGAAAAGTAAATTTTTGTATTTTAGTTCGTCCTTCGTCAGCCGGTAATAATAAACAAATCTTTAAAATCACGCATGCAACTTTGTTCTTTTTTTTATCACCACTGGACAGTCTTTTTAATTTAAGAAATATGTTATGTAGTCACTAAGACTTATACATACCAATTATCCCATTATAGCCCATCAGGCACCGGGCCATAATTCACCGGCGCATAAGTCACCGGCCCATATAGCACCGGCCCATATAGCACCGGCCCATATGGCATCGGCCCATATTGCACCGGCTCATTCGGCACTGGCCCACCGAGAATTTCTTTATTTTCCCTCCACCCCTGGACGTAGGTACTAGATAAATGAAAATTCCCCCTAAAACTTCACAATTTCCATTTTTGGTTTAATGCGATAATATCATGACCATCTATCTCATCATCTCATCACACCTGGTTCACTCTATTAATAGCACTATATCCCGCAATACCCGTTATTCTTGAGATTTAAAGCACATCCTTTTGCACACATTCTCTGTCAATCCAAATCTAAAAATATTTTTTCTTGTCAGACACCGATCTGTTAGGATCAGTGAAAATCTTAAAACTAAAGAATTAGATAATTATTTTGTATCCTCAAATATGTGAAAAATATCTAAAAAAATCTTAACTTTGTAATGTATTTAGGAAAAAGTTTTGGAGAGGGGTGTGGCCCGAGGCCCTATGTTTGGATTCATGAAATATATGGTTTCGGGGGGGACGGAGTTGGGCTCAGCTTAACAACTTTTAATGCAAATTCCTCCAATTCTGATTGCTAGAAACTTTTTTTACTGGTGAGGGTCAAGAGTTCGATGGAAAATCAAAAGGGAACACCTATATGTAATTGGTGTGTGGGTAAATCCAGATTGTAAAAATATTTTCGATCAGATAACTTTAATATTATTGGAACGGCACAAGGCAATTTCTCTCATCTTTTCTTAACTTTCATAACTAAATTCGAATTAATCGAAAGTTACCAGAACTGTTTCTGTTAAATGTTTAATTTAGTTGGAAAAAGTCATGCCTCTAGGACCTCCAGGACCAGCCCCCCATTTCTTTTTAGTAAAAAAAAAATCCTCGAATTTGCAAGTGCATGACATTTCCAAAAAAGTCTTTTAATTTGCGACATTATTCTGAAAACCGACTTTACAAAATTTGAAGCAAAAAAAAATTAAGGATAGCCCTAATAAAAATCATAGATTTTTTGCCAAATAAAAAAAAATTTAACTACTTAATCAAGTAATAGTGTAGGGTTGCACGGAAAGTACAAAAAAACATATGATTAAAAAATTAAATAATATATAAGTAATTTAAAAGAAAAAAGAAAAAAAAAACACGACCTCTAAAATTAAAAACAATCTAATTGTAGCAAATTCTTAAAATAATAATTTGTTAGGTGTTATATTATATGTTCAAGGAGTTTTAGAAAACATAAGACGAATAGCCAAACACTATAATATAAAAGTATTTTCATCGGGAAATACGGTTAGGAGTTTTGTAAGTAAAACAAAACTAGAAAATCCCTTAAATAATAAGGAACGTGTTTACGAAATCCCGTGTGAATTTGGTAAATTATATGTAGGTAAAACGAAGGTTAGAGTAAATGAACATCTAAAGAGTACCCAATTAGGCGATAGTGAAAAAGCCGGCTTAGCGGATCATGCATGGTCAAATGATCACAGGATTCAGTGGTCAGAAGCTAAAGTTATTAACCGAAACGTCATGTTTAAAATAAATACAGACAATGGGAATCCGATTTTTTTCTTCACTCAATTATATTGTTTATTATTAAAATGATTTAAAATTTTTAAATGATGAAATAAACATATTTGTTAATAGGGCCATAGTTCAAATACGGATATTAATTTTCCTTATCCTTATTCCGGATTACAATATCTATGCGTCTGCATCTACTCACCCCGATTCCGACTGCTCACGATGGCGTCCGATTCCGCCCTCCCGTTGATCCGCATATTCTGGAAACAGGAATAAGAGACATCCCGGGCTAACAGTGTGACGTCACACGCGACACAGAGAACTCTTTCCGTTGTGCCGCGCACCCTCGTCCGTCCATTGACACCATCCGAAAAAGAATAACATAAAATATTTAGGTACTTGCGTCAATTATTCTGTACCTAATTGTATTAGTACAAACCATCTAAATGATGCGTATGGTTTTAGTGTTACCACTATTATATAAAATCAACAACGCTTTTATTATTTTATGACAATTTCTTAAGGTTGATACAGAAAATTGGCAGATTGTGTTACCCGGCTAATCAAGTGTAATGTAGAATAAGATGTTCAAAGGTTGGAAATTTGGAAGCAGTAAGCAGGTGAGGGGTGTTAATGTAATATTATTATTAAAAGAAAATAAATATATTTTGATCAAGTAAGAACGAATTTGCATCCCTATTAGTATCGGTGAAATTTTTTATAGAGTCTAACAGAGTACAAAACAAAGACCCTTTAACGTAAACGCAACAAAAATGTATATGTTTTTTAACTAATTTTGGAAGAATTACTTCAATTTATCATATTTATCAGAAGCAAAAATACATAGTAAATTTAGAATTTTTACTCTTAAACAAAATTAACAGATTTTTGTTGCAGTTTTTCATTGATACGTTTTCTTGGATATCATTATTTGCTACTGCTATGCTATATTAAGAAACGTTTATCTACTTTATGAATATAAATGCATTTTTCAAAGCAGCAAACTGATGACATTTTTTAAAATTGTACTATAAACGTACTGATGCAAATTGTCATACGACTGTCATGTTAATTGATTTAGTTTTAAATAGCAGAAGTTTACCGCACAAGTGTGGAAAGTATCACTTTTGTGTATGCACATGCAGTTGAGCGAACGATGCGCTAGCGTAAATCCGGCAATAATTAACAGAAAATATGTTATATTGCAGTTATTGTAACCAGCACAAATTTACATACTAGATACTATTTGCATTACTGTTAAACAAACGAAAAAAAAACAAACATTGTTGAAAATATTTTGGTATATGAATTTGAGACAAATTACGAAAAACGTCATCAACCCACAAATTTCTGATTGGTCGAGAAATAGAAAGCGTAGTTTGGATTATGCTTGATATATTTCTAATAACTATCATTATGCGTTTTTGCCTAAAAAGCCATTTTCATTGGTTGTAAAAGTAGAAAACGAAAAATATATTTTTGAAATTACTTTGTGCATTATATCCATATTAAAAAATCAAAAACACAAATTCAAAGAAGTATCTTTAAGAAAAAGGTACATAGAATTTTCCCTGCTTTTTAAATCCTTTTAACTTATTCTTCTCTCTTAAAGATACCTTTTTGACTTTGTATCTGTTATATATTTTTAACATATTTTATTATTCATAATTTTTCTAAACTTAAAAAAAACTACAAAAAATTTAATATTTCTTTTAATTGTCAAATTTTTTTAACAAACGTAAATTTAAGTACCCGTGAATTTAAAAATCAAACAAGTTTTCGTGACTAACCGGGTAAAAAGAAGTTTTTGTTTCTCTCAAATTTTTCCGTGGGTAGCTCGAAAGCTTATAGTCACGGGGGTCCAAGATCTAATGGACACTTAATAAGGTAACTGTTTCGTCCTTATTGGAATCATCAGAACACTGCTTGGTCAATGTGACACCCTTGCGAAGTTAATCAGACCGTTTTGTCTCTCATCCTACGTCTATAGTAAGTAAACTTTCGCAAGAAGCGTCATGTACCGAGATACGAGAGAAACTAAAACAAGAGCAAGCGGGTAATAAAATAATTTTCTTATTTAATTTTTTTGAAAATTGATTTTTTAAATTGGATATTTTGCTTTTTCTACTTTAAGCCGAAAAGCATTGGGTTGATAGTTACTAGAAACAATTCAAGCATATTTTTACTGAAGTGCGCTTCCTTTTTTCATCCTATTAGAAACTTGTGCAGTTAAGACGCTTTTCCTTAAGATTCCTTTTAAATTAAAAAATGCTCCACGTAGGATAGTTAAAACCACAATTGGTATATGAATGAGCATCTGTTGTATTAGGCTTACACACAAAGACTTTTGTAAGTATTTATTAATATTTGTTTATTTATTTAACACCTGTTGAGGCGGCTACTTAAAAAAACTCGTAATTCAAAGAACCAAGTTCATTACCGTGTCACGTAATGGTATGTGAGTTATACACACTGTAAATACTTGGAAGTTAATAATATGTAATTTTCCGGAAGAAGCTATTTTGTATGTACAGCATGCAACGACTACTTTGTAATGAATTTTAAAGAATGCTAAACAAATGGGTATTGAATGTGTGCATGTTAAAAGTAGGTATCTTGTATCTAGCTAACTCTAAATTAAAAAATTTTATCAGACGTATTTTTAAAATCACACAATATATTTAAAATTCCTTGTGATGAATTGACGTTGTCGACATTATTTAAAATTATTTACATTTATTTTAAGAAAAAGGTTCTAAATATAAATATTTTTCTCTACGAAATTTACAATATAAATATTAAATTAAAAAATTTCATAAATATTTTCCCAGGGGGTCAGTAAATAAGAAAAATATAAATAATATTGACAGCTTCAGGAACCACATGATTCATAAATACACTTATTAAACGAACAACCTAAGATTTTTGTATATATATTTTCGTTCAATTTAATTTTTCCTAAGTACTCTAAACAGTAATAGATGGATCCATGACGGATCTGATACCTTTCTAGCAGCTTTAAAAACAGTTTTTGTAAATATCTCAGATACTTAAGCTTAATTTTTGATTATAAATTATAGAGCAAAATGTAGGCTACTATATTCCAAAAACCGCATATTGATAAAATGCTGCGTTAAATAGCTTGCATTTTTAAATTCTTTACTTGTCAAAAAAATTTCTTTAGCATCAATGGATTTTGAGATCTATTCAGCTTGTTAGAGTATCGAACACTATATTATCTGAACATTGTAGGAAAATAGGTTCAGCGGTTTAGGTGTTATTGTGTTCCGGAGAAAAATACACAGACAGACATCACGAAGATATTATTATTTTTGCCAAATTTAGGCGTTATCTAAAAAAACAAATTCATTAAAAATAATACCTTCTCTAGCCACTGCTGCGCAGGCTAGGAAGATAAAAAGGAAATTGGTTGTAAATAAAGCATTGCACATGACATGCCGACGTACATCTCGACTACTTTTGGAGTCTTGTCATGTAATATGCTCGTACTAATTTTATTATCCAAGATACCCACCAAATAAATTATAATAAAGGAAGTAGACTCTAAACGTGACTCTGGTTCCGCATGTTATAATTATAAAATTTTCACCACATAAACAACCTAAGATTTACGAAGGAAAAATTAATATTCGCGTAACTTGGCGTCGAGTTCTTAGCGCAATAAAAATAAAAACTTCCTTAGGTTTTTGACCTTTCCACACTTGAGCTGCATTGGGCCAGCCTCTTTCGCACTTTTCCAAAGTCAGCCTGTGCTTTGACGGAATTGAGTAATGGCATTTGTATAAAGAAAGGCTGGAGCAAAATTTTTGTAGCAACAAGAAATAATAGTTTATTTTGATACAAGTAAATTTGCTAAACCGCTCAATGTAATTTAGAAGTTGTTCACGAAGATACTAGCTGATAGACTAACAACAAAATTTGACGGATATCAATAAAAAAGCAGGTTTTAGAAAAGGAACAAAAAACGGAATGAATGGGTAAGAAATATAACAAGTAAGGGATGTCAGAGGAGAGGTAGCAAAATTAAAATGGAAATGTGTCGGCCATAATATCAGACAGAAAGACGGTTGATGGAAGAAATGTATTGTAAGCTGGAGACCTTGGGAAAAAAAACATTCAGCCAATATAAATTAGATTGAAATTTGGACAAGTTTACTGATTTACACTTTAAACGTCGTGCGCCTTAAAATTTTAGGCTTTTCACGTTTTTTTTGTTTATTAGGTTATTTTTTTTTGGCATCATTATTAATGCAATGAAGTTTAGAGGGATCTAGACTTAATTGTGACATTAATAAAATACTAAAAATGCTTTTTTGTCTCAGAACTTTTATCGAAAAGTTTCAAATTATGTTTATTTTTTGTACCAACATAGACGTTCGTGGCCAAAAGTATATTTAAAAAGCGACTATTTCAAATAAAATTCGCCAGAATCTTTTCCTCAGATTTTAGCTTTTTGTTCTGCTGCATATTAAAAAAAGGGAAACAGGTGTACGGTGTTCTTACATCACATATTTTAGCAAAGAAATCAGCTTTTGCGTTCCTGTGAGAATCTTTTATCACTCAGCACTAACACAGAACCACAAAGCACTCAACAGTAACAGGAAAAATAAAATTTAGAAAACAGCCAAATTCCGAATAAAAAAATACAAATAAAAGTTTCGTTAGTGCCTATACGTTAAACTCGACATTACAGGAGACGCTTCGTACAAGGACAGAACACCAAAGGGCTTTTTTTGGAGATTTTTATTTCCTCTGAGGGACTTTGAGTTGGCCGTTCATAAATATTTTCTTGTATTTTAAAAAATGTCGAAAGCAAGCAAAAGCCGGTGAAAAACAGCCATGACAATTGCCAGTAAAATTTTGCTTTAAAAACTAAATCGTACATGTGTTACTTGGGTACCATATTATACACATATATTTTTAAAAAAGAAAGAAAAGAAAACTTCCCGTTAACTGACATTTGCAATGATATTTAAAGTTTAAAATTTGTGCAATTTTTACGCACAAGATTTTTGGTAAACATATTAAAGGAGAAAAGGAGTTGACATTTATAATAGAAATCAATCCTCTTTTTAGGAGAGTTTTTTTTCTATTGGTATGAATGTTTTGATAGGTTTAATATTTTCCTTAGATTTGTGTTAATTTTCTTGTATTTATTTTTAATTCAAATAGCATATTTACTACTAACTACAAAACTACGAAAACTATATAGCCGCTACTTTTATGTTAGAGCAAGTAAGTTGTTTTTATGGCAAAGCAAAAGCACGGATTTTCTTCTGAACGTGCCGTTTGGGCCACAAATCTAATTTCCTCTGCTCAATTTCACCTCGCACCACAGGAATTTTACACCTTCAATATACTGCCTTCGACACTTGACTAAAAGTTATATTTATGTCACGAGATTATCGCATATTTTGTTTATTTTGTTCGTATGTTTCTTTCGCGATATCTTTTGTTGCTCATTTTAACTCTTGCGCGTATTATAATTTAAAAACTTTTTTATATTTAAATTTTAATTTGCTTTTTTTTGGGCACTTTGGGAATATTTAAGTCACGAGATTATCGCATATTTTGTTTATCTTGTTTGTATGTTTCTTTCGCGATATCTTTTGTTGCTCATTTTAACTCTTCCCTATTTTAATTTTTGGGGTTAGTTTTAACCTTAACATTTTCAGTCAAGGATATCCCAAAAACAAATCAATACATTTTAAAAATAATACTAGCCCTGTTCTTAAAGACCATTGGCATTTTTTAACGTGCACTCCCAATGTTTTCTTAAAAAACTATTAAAATTCGATCATTATTTAATTATTAATTTCATCATAAAGTATCAATAAACTCCAAAAGAAATTTACTAAAAACTTAATCTTCTAATTAATACCCAATATGTATGTGTTTGTAGTTTTCAAACCAGGATGCGGTGGATGCGTGGAACGACTCGCGACGCGCTTGACTGAAACCAAATTCCATGCAGCGTAGATATTATGTCGCATTCTAATTACGAAATACAAAGAGAGGACGACATGTCCCTATAGAATTTTACAGTACATAGAATCTGGGCATTCCTTCGGTTGTGCTCTTATGCAGATATTGCAATCGATGCCGTTAGCTTTGACTGTTACAACACCTCATGTGTACTTTAAATTACTGCGCTTAGACAACTTGGCGTTGTCGGTCAGGCCGTTTGTTTGGATTTTGACGATTTCGTATTTACGACAATGGCGGAAGTTTCTAATTCTGATAGCATTAGCGTGTAATATTTAAAGACAATAAAATTTTATTCTTTACCACTATAAGTGAGAATAAATTAACTGGCTTCGCAATGTTATCTATTGAGAAAAAATTAGTTTGAGAAGTGCAATGAATTGGTTATTGAAGAATTTATTTAAAAAAAGAACAAACGCCTTCATTTTCAATACAAAACGTGTTTGTGAAATTTAAAAACACACTTATTATTTATTTATAAAAACAATTATAATAGCTACCTAACGTCTAACTAAATAAATTTTTTTTAAATATTTGCTCTAAATGATATGATATAATGGCCCACTCGAAGGTCAAAAAAGTTGGGGGTGGCACTCGAAAAAAAAATTCCCCTGCGCCAAAATTTTTGTTTGGGTGTGCACCCCCCATGTTTTACAACACGCGCCACCGCTGCTAAAGACATTGAAAATCCAAACAAAATAATCCTTAGAAATTATGACAAATTGAATAAATATTGTCAGAATTTGTTTTTAATTCAAACTGTTTATTGTCATATATTTTTCCGCCTTAACATGATGGAAGATAAACATTGTCTTGCTAATGTTAGTTACAGAATATCTATATAATTAGACTTTATAATTTATACTATTATCTAAGTACATTTAATAGATATTATTATAGTCTTCTCTTGTGTGCGCAATTATTTGCTGTTATATTAAATTAGTGCAATTAACTGATAGAGACTGGCGCCAGTAAGATTTGTGTAACTGTGGAGAATGCAGTAGTTGAAAAGAATTTATTACCAACTTGCTTAGATGTATTATTAGAGATAAAATATTATCTTAATATGTAATTAGGTATTGGTGTCAAATATATTTTTACATAATAATATTTTAATTAATAATAATAACTGCGCAAAATAACGGTCAGGAAATCTCCTGCTCTAACACATCAAGGCGAGAATGCTTGGTAAATATAAAAGTAAATTACGCTCTGTGGTTTCTATTACGTTGGATAAAATTTTGAAACAATTATTTAGGATTAGAGTTTCTATTTATAATTTTTAATTGAAAACTATTTTTAGGAGGACAGAAGGGCCTATTAGGTATAATCAAATATAAGTCAAATAATTTTAGTAGCTTTATTATCTATCAATTTAGCCTTCTTCAGTCCATCTTTGGACATAGTCCTCCCCCAATATCTCCCACTCTTCTATGTCTGTCACCGTGTTCATCCATTTGGTTCCCGCGTGTTTCTTCAAATCGGCCGCTCATCTCATTTGTGGTCTTCCCCTACTTCTTTTATTTTCCCAAGGTCTTTTTACAATACATTTGTTCCATCGATCGTCTTTCTCTCTGATAATATATGATCGGTAAATTTTCATTTTAATTTTGCCACCTCTTCTCTGACATCCCTTACTTTTGGTTTATTTCTTATTCATTAATTCTTTCTTCTGTTAGTTTCACATGTAATATTTGTATTTCCATTGATCTTTGGGGTTTTGTTAACTTATCCATGTTTGATTTTGTAAGTGTCCAGGTCTGGGATCCATAGGTAAGTACAGGAAAGATACATTGGTTATGCACTTTCGTTTTGAGGCACTGAGGATATTTTTTATTTTTAAATATGCAGCTTTCGACATCTGAGCCCTGAAGGGGAGAAAACTAGAAATATCCCAAAAAAATTACCCCAAAGTTAAATTCGCCCCGTCTGGGAAAAGAGACTTCTATTAAACTAAAAACAAAGGAAAAAATCGGCAACACGCTAGAAGCTTATCTTCCTTCATTTAACAGCAGTTCCACACTTTCACTGGCGGTCGCGGCCTTTTGTTGTGGCTGGAATTTTGGTCTTAAACTTAAACCACGTGTGACTTCTTTCAGTTTCTTGTCGGAAGTGATTTTTTTTCCCCTGTCAAACACATGGTGGCGCTTCAAACTCCCAGCGTGTGCAAAAGCGCGCATGATTTTTCCAAAATGATCAGGTGATCAAAAAGAAAATAACTTTCAACAAAGAGAGAAATTATCACCTGATCGGAATTTTTCACAAACAAGGACTTTCTTTTTTGAAGGTTTTTGCTGAAAGCCCAAAAAATATCAAAACAAACTTTAAGCTTAATTTACCGAATGCTGCCCAGGCCAATCTTACTCCTTTCTTGGTTTCAGCTGTTTAGTTTTTTTAGTTTATTAATTTGTCCCCGGTATAAATATTCCTCTTCTTGATCTACTTTCTCTTGGTTTATTTTGATCATGATATCTTCATCTGTGTTTATTATGATTTTATTATTAATGTAGTTCATACTCAAGTCTATATTTGTAGCTGCTGTTTGTAGTTCTCCTAGCATTTTTATCAGTTCTTCTTTCTTATCTGTTATTAAGACGATATCAGCATCTTTTAGGTGGTTCAAGTATTCTTCTAAGTTTTTAAAAACTTCTTCTATGGCCTGGTTAAATAATTTAGGGGATATTGTGCCACCCTGTGTGACAACTCTTCTTATACGGATTGGCTTGGTTCCTGCGTGGATTTAGATTAATGTTGTTGCTTCACTATATACATTGATTGACATCGAACGTTTAGAATTTATGAAAAGCGTATAAAAAAGAATGAACTTATGGAAAACAAGAAGTCAGTGAGGGACAAAGGACGTGCATATTTAGGAGCGTTTGCCGCTGTGACTCAAAATTCATTAATAGTTTTTTATTACTAAACAGGAGCAAGCACAGTCAGATTTCCACTTTTAAAAGACGAAGAAATAGTCATTATTATTTATTTCGTTATTTTAGCTTTAATCAGGAAACATTAAATCGAGAAAAATTAAATTTTTTAATAATTTTTTCTTAAGACAATCACCTTGCTCTTTTATTAAAGTCGCGCTTCGCGCCGTTCGATCTGCTCGCGGCGGCTAACGAAGTCAAGTTGCTAGAATAGTTCAGGCCCTACGGGGTCCGATACTGCGTTTAATGTAGTAACACACTTGGTATGAATAGGCATAAAACCCCCCACTTCTGGCACGGAGGTGCCCCCCCCCCGGTAAACGTGTTTTTTGATAGTTTTTTGCTAATAACTCGAAAATAATCAACTTTTTCAGAAATCTTCTGCAGATCATTTTTCAATCGGATACAATTTCCTTTCCAACCATGTACCCTAGTATCCTCTGACGGCAGTGGTGCACATTCCATTAGCGTATGAAAAAAGAGGAAAATTTTTTTAATATTTTTTTTTTGTATTTTTTATTCTTAACACTATTTTTTTTTTCAAAAAAATATTTTTGTTTAAAAGCCCATTCTATACAGTTAAATACTTATTAAGATAGGCATGTTTTTTTTAAATAGCCGCCTTGAAATAAAAATAAATGTGTTTGTAGAAATCCTTAAATCAAACAAAAATTTTGATCATTCATTTTTGTGTAACTGAGTAAATAAAAATAGAGAGTAAAAAATTATTTTTGGTAAGTAATAACTTAAAAATGACTTTTTCTAGTTAACCTTTTTCAAAGTGGGGATCCCTCCTCTCACCCCCCTCAAAAGTGCTCTCTTACAGTATTTTCCCAATTATTTGCAAACTTTTAACTTGGTAAAAAACAACTAAGTAATACCTATTATCGCTGATGAAAAGTCCTCTCTAACGATGTATAACATGCCCCCTTTACATCAGTGGCGCACCTTTTATAGGCATTTAAATAAATTAGAGGTATGGAAGAAACTTGTTTTTTTTTAATTTTCTTAAATTTTACTGTCCCACATATCTGATTTAAAATTTAAATTATTTTATTTTTAAAGCTGAAGAAATTTCTTTTCCAACGATGTATATCACTCTCCCTTCAAGGCAGCGGTAGATCTAGCATAGTCGCACCAAAAATGGTCAAATTTGGTATACACTTGAATCTTCATTTAAGAAAATCTTTTTGGAACATTGCTTTTTTGTTGCCTTTTTAAAATGTTAAACATAAATTTACATTGTTCAATTTTTAGAATTTTAGAAATTTTCAATATATGTAGATATCTGATTATAAACTTCATTAGTTGGTGTTCTAAAGGCAAATTATGCAAAACTGTAACTACTTTGTTTTAAAGAAATTCGGCGTTCTTAAACATAGTTTTCCACAGGTTCCCCAAATAGGTATAAGATATCTAAAGATGGATAAGAAATAGACATTATATATTTTATGTAAAGTTTTATTTAAATAATGAAAAAATATAAATAATGCTCCTATCATTACAACTTAGCATCGGGTTCGGTTTGGTTCGATTAGCGATAACTTGTGCTGTTGTACAGTTCTCTTTCATCCTCTAATGGTTTCGGCATGAGTTGATTTGCGATCACATAATATGCTAGAAAGAAAAATGCAGCCTGAGCTTACAACTTAAAGGAACAATCATCGAGAATAAAGTCACAGGTTCATGGACAAATTCCCAGAGGTTAAGGTAGTTGGAGGACATGTACCAGCTTTACTGGGGTTTATTTAGCCCGAGCATTAGCGAAAAAAGAATGAACATCGGTGTTTAGTAAAGAGAGACTAACTATCAATTTAAAAGCTTTGTAGGATTATACTAAATTTCCAAATTTCTGTAAAGTCTGCTTAGCCACAGCAGCTCTTTGGTTGCCATACTAGATGCTATTGTCTCAGCTGCTCCATTGTCGAAGTTGCTACTGCTCCATCTATTTGATTTTATTATTCAGATATTTCTTAGCATTTCTTTGGTCTCCAACTTTTCTTTTATCAATTAACCAATTGTGTACTAATTATAGATGGCTGTCTTTAAAAATCAGTAAATACATTTTTGCTTAAAAAGACAAATCAAAAGATCCAACTAGGTCTGCTGAGACTATCTTTCCAGGTTTGGTGGCCTTTTGTCTAGTACCAAATGGTAAATGGTTAAGGACACTTATCGTATGCTCAACGATGAGCGTCCTTATTGAGGAAAGTCATCGTAATGCAAGTTTTATAACATGCGAAGCCTGGCATTGATTTTTTAGCTCCCGCTAGGGCGCAGTAGTCAAATCTCTCTCAAGGCCCGATTTTGTTATAAATTTTATTTCCCAAAGTCGCAGGCAGCTATAGTAGTTTATGATATAAATTCGGCTGCCATTCTTAAGAGATACTCTGTATGTGGTTCAAAAATCCAATTTTTAAGTTTACACGCGACATTCATCTTGATGCCCTGCCTCTTATCATAAATTTGAAGCAACAACTTGCCCGCTTGCGATGGTGACATGATGATATATGCTTTACCAACGAACTGATATTAAATAACGTTAAAATATTTTATCTTATTTTTAATTCTTTATTTTATTATTTATTAAAATTTTGTTTTTATCATTATTGGTATTAAACGTAAAATATATTAACGAAAAGAAGTAATCAAATATTACCCCTGTTCATAAGGGTGTGTCCAGGGACGGCCCCAAACTGATAACATCTAAAAAAACAAAACCCTAAAAACGCTATATATTAGTCATAAAGCTACTAATAGCCAAAACA
This sequence comes from Aspidapion aeneum, assembly GCA_963576565.1. Lineage (NCBI taxonomy): Eukaryota > Metazoa > Arthropoda > Insecta > Coleoptera > Brentidae > Aspidapion > Aspidapion aeneum. The sequence goes on along the minus strand of OY755041.1, from coordinate 18,510,085 downwards.
AAAAATTCACCGCGTCATCACCCTGCCCTGATAAATGTGTAGGTATATTTTTATAAAACTTGGGGTGTCTAGAAATAACATAGAAATAACAAAGTTATGGAGGGAATTTCAAAATTTAAAAATACAAGAGAAACACATCTGTTTAATTAAGAATACATTTAGCATTATACAACTCTGTTATACTTAGGTATATACTAAAGATTTTAAATAAATTTAGCAATTTTTTTCTTTTGTTCATGATGTATGTGGAAAATATCTACAAAAATCTTAGACTTGGGGGGGCCTTCCCCTCCCCCTCCCTCCCTAAGCGCACACTGTGTTCGACATGTGTTGTAATAACCTTTAACACCACATACTAATTTTGATAGTTCTATAAGTTATTTAAATTAAAAAGGGCTTACTGAATTAAAGAGCGCTTTTGAGAAAAGTGCTTGTAAAAAAATCAGTGTGTGTAAATGAATCAAATTTAAAGACACTCCGTGTTAAATTTAATACCCCCCTTTGTTTTGCAGTTGTCGGAAGGAAACAACAATACAACTCCATGGTGTAAAGTTACTCTCTCCTGCTCTTATACTACTACAAAACTGTATGATATTAAATGCGTCCTGAGACATGACACGTGACAACTGCGTGTCAGTCCTGCTTCTTTTAAGCTAAAATTTCGGAAGGGATCTGGGGCTAAGGGGCTAAGTAATGCATTAAGTTCTGGATTGCTTTTTCAGTCATTTCCTGAAGTAACGTAGCGTTAAATAAAGGTGATAGGGGGACCAAATTTTCTCGTGAGAAAGCCTATTTTGGAAAAATTATAATGGATTTGGTTACAGTATTTTTAATAATTTTTAAGTTGTCATCTAATCAAATATTTTCAAAATTAAAGTAAAAATTGTAAAAACTTTGGGCTTTAGACTTTGATGAAGCTTATCACATTCAGGTTACAATAAGTAAAGCTCTCAAATTGATAGTTAGTCTCTCTTTACTAAACACCGATGTTCATTCTTTTTTCGCTGGTACATGTCCTTGAACTACCGAACCGAACCTCTATCTCTTTTCTTCAAGTTGATAACTCTGCTGCAGTTAGCTTGGCTTATAATCACAGAAAAATAGTTAGCTGATGATGACGACACTACTAGCAAAAACTCATTTGTTGATTTTTAGAAATTAATTGGGGTTTTTGTAAATTTTATTAACAACAGAACGTTTTGAAGTAATATCTACCTTTCATAACCGCTACGGGTGTGTTAGTAAGTCACAAGTTTTGTCAATTTGTGTATTAGGTATTATTGTCAAGTTACTCAACTAAGATTTTGAATGACAGATCAAAATAAATATATTTTACCCCTAAAAAAATGTTTTATTAGTTTTTTCTTGGGCAGTGCATAGAAACATACAACAAGGCCTCTGATGTCACAGTAAATATTATTAAGTAAAAGTTTTATTAATTATTTATTCGTGTTTAAAAGATATGTAAAGTTAAGTCTAAATAGCAATAAATGAATCCATGACGAATCTGATACCATACTAGCCCATTAGCACACTCGAAGTGAACTCCACGATATATTAATATATCCAAATATGTCAACATACAGGGACTCTACTCCACGCTATATGAGCTTTGAAAACAGTTTTTGTTTATATCTCAGAAACGGAAGTTGCTACAAAATTTTTTGAAATAACATGAATTAAAATAACATGAATTATTGAGAAAAACGTGGCCTACTATATTCCTAACACCGCATATTGATATGATGCTTCATTAATAAGTGAGCATATTTTCAATTTGTAAACTGTCAAAATACTGTCATTAGCAATAATGGATTTTGACCAAAGCTTGTTGAGTGCCGAGCACCATTTTACCTAAAATTTTTATGAAAATCGGGTTAGCGGTTTTGGAGCTATCGTGTTCGGACAGAAATACACATACCACACATTCCAAACACCCATACTGCTGAAACTAAACATGCTGAAAATCAACATCCGGCAATTGTTGAATTGCAGGAAACACTTGGCTTAAATAGCGGGCCCATTCAAATTACCATCAATGCCAGGATCCAGGAACCCTTGAACAAACATTTAATTTTTGAGGGTATTATGTACGAACATTAACCGTTAATTGTTTATTTTCTTTTTCCAATAGCGAGTAATTGATTGATTGTGTGCATTGTATAGAGAGAAAGTACTCCATTATTCCATCCGTAAACTATTGTCCTCGGGAAACAGTTCCTGAGATTTCTTTAACCTGCGGGCTTTGTATCTATATCTTTTTAAAATATTTCAAATGGTTCTGGGAGTAATATCATCGGGTATCTCTTTAGCAATGGCTGTACTTGAACAAGGAGGGAGCACTTCAGCCGCAGCACAAACGGCAGTTTCTCGCTGTTGCTTTTGTTCCGACATGGGTTTTGGTCCCGCACCCAAATTTATCAAGATGGTAAATTATATTCCAAATAGTACTTTTGCAAGGAATATCTCTTGTTTGTTGTCAAGTTTATTACATCCCAAGCGAAGTTTCCTGCAAAATACCATTTTAACACTTTAACCTTTTCTTCGATAGTAAATTTTAATGCTGGAGAAAGAAATTTGCAAAGCTTATGAAAACGCACTTTTCTTACCTGCTTCTCGCTTCACAGATTTAAAAGAAAAGAAAATCGCGATCCCTTAACGCGACCTCGTTGAATCTCCCCTGATATCCCTAGTCAGCTCTTGTCCTCCTGCCTATAATTTCTCCTCTGTTGTTCCCCATCTTCCTTAACTTTTAGTTTACGGACCGTCGCATTATGTTTCTATTTTTATATAAATACCTGCTAAATTAGTTTTTCTTTTTCTAATCAGAATCTTTATGATCACTATAACTATTACCCTAATGGTATATTTTATTAATATCCTTCTTTTATCTATTTTTCTAAAAATAATAGTAAGCTTTACAGCAATTTGCTGTCAAATTTTCTTTTGCTAAAAAAATGTCGTTTTTGCAAATTGGTAATTGGTAATACCTTAACTTAACTTTTCTATCTATTTATCTAAAAAACTAAAATAATGTGTACATTTTTTTAATATTAAGTACATTTGGACAAAATTCTTAAATATTGTTCCTACCCATAACTAAGGTCACTATATAGTTCCTTAACTTCGTTATACAGTGACCTTACCTATAACCACCACAACAAGTTTTTTATGTTTTTAGATCAATAAAACCATAATAATAAACTTATCTTGTTTTTATTTATAAAAAAAAATATTGGTTTAACAAGAGGAAGTTTCCTACGCACTCTATTTAGTCAAGCGTGTTGTGTTTATCTTGTCAAATTTTGCTGCTGATAAAAACTTTCCACAACCATTAATTTGACGTGGGATACGAATTCCGTGTTTATTATTTGCACAAGAAGTGCCTAACAAAAAACATATTGTATATTTTTTTATTATTAAGCATAAATATAGGTAGATAGATAGTAATTAGTAAAATTTGTGCAGTTTTGTGTTTCGCTATCGCAGCACGGAAGGACAGACACACAGATATTAATTTAGGTCAAAACAGTGAAATAATACATAATCTATGACAATTAACTATCTTCAAAACATTTTTCTTTGTCGAGAACAATATCTTAAAATAGTTATCACACAGAAAAAAAAGGGTAACTGATAAAATGAGTGTTTCTCGCAGCACTTATGATCATTTACCTTTATAACAAAGCAAAACTAATACAAATGACGTAACAACAAAATAAAACTAACCAGAACAAAGCAAAATTATGAACCAAGCCAACTAAACCAAACTCAATATACAGGGTGTCCCATAACTTAGGGGCCATAGTGCAGCAGGTGATAGAGGAGGTTATTTCCGAGAAAAAAGTTTATATAACATGGGGGTCAACACACATTTTTTTAAAGATATAGGATTTTGAAAGTTAGAGGAGTGGGCGAAAAAGGGTTTTATAAAAAAAAAGAAAATCTGTCACAGCCAGCTGAATCCTCAGCTAATTGTGATTCAAAAATGTGATATGTCTTTTTGATAAAATTACAAGTTGAAGAGATACAGACTGTCAAATTAACCTCCAAAAATTTATAAAAACTAATAATATTTTTTAAAAATTAATTTTTCTTACTAGTTTTTAAAAAATATATCAATAATATTTTATTATTATGTCTCGCTAGGGACTTGTTTTTATTAATAAAAAATATAACAAAAAACATTGCGTTTAATATGGCTTTCATAAAGTTTATACCAAAAAATAGTTTTTTCTAAAAAAAATTGACCGACTAATTTTTTTTAAATAATTTTTATTTCAATTTATGACTCTTGTTCTAATACACGACTTTACCCAATTTCATATTCTTACTGCGTTTTTTTAAAAAGTTATTATCAAAAAAGCTTCAAAAATCGCCAACTTTGATGCTCTGTATCTCGACAAAAAAAGAGTTTTGACCCATGCATTACAAAAACTTTTTTATTAGACATGACCTCCTCTATCACCTGTTGGCCTATGACCCCTAAGTTATGGGACACCCATTATTGGAAAAAACTCGAATAAAGCAGTACAAATTGCAAATAACTAGAGTGAGCGATTCTCAAACTGGGTTCCGGGGAACCCCAGGGTTCCACGAAGCGGTACTTGAGGTTCCGCAAGAAGTTAATAAAATAATAAAATATTTGTGGTATTACCCAAAAATGAATTAGTAAATAGTGTAATGTTGTAAATAAAATAAATATTCTTAGCAGGGTAAAGTAAGTTTGGGAATTATTGGGACAGTCACCTGCTTACTTTGCGAAATAAGATGATGGTATTTCTTAATGACTGTTTATTTCAATTGTCATAAAAAATAACTGATATCAAGTGGTTACAATGTTTATATGGTATATCTTACCGATATCTTCTCAAGCTTTAATGAATTAAACTTATCACTTCAGGGAACTTCTGTCACAGTTATCTCACTACATGACCAAATCCAGGTTGTCTAAATGGAGAAGTGACTGAGTGCTTTCCTACACTGCAGGATTCTGTGTCCGAGTCAAGGAGTCCAATATCAGCAAAAAACACTTCTGAGATAACCAACCATCTTCAGAACCTGCAAGTTTCAAAGAATATTTTCGATGACAAGAAGAGGATATCGATTGAGTTCGCAGTCCGTTCTCAGTCTCAGTCAAAAAAGCTAATTAAACTCTAACTGTAAAACAAACTGAATAGCTACCTTAAAACTACTTTTAATTCGGCCACTTTGTTGGAGTTTTCGGCCTAGCTTAGAAGTCAATCTCCAGAATTATTAGCTAATTTTGCAGTTAAAAACTTGTTGTCTTTTGCTACAATTTACCGTTGTGAAGTAAGGTTTTCAAAGTATGCTCTTACAAAAACCGACTTAAGAAATAAACTAAATTCCGAAGCAGATGTGCGCATACAACTTTCAAACATTAAACCCGGTATTGAGAAATTTGAAAAAGTTTTTAAAAAATAATAACAAAATGTTTATAATACTTATTTTAGTGTTTTAAATGTTTCCGAGTTATTAATACGGTGTTTCATAACTATGCGATCGATATTTAACCTCAATTTCGGGGTAATATAACAAGTTGATTTATGCAAAAAAATTTAATAAAAGTCTTACAGAAAAAGAGATAAAAAAATTACAATGTTGCAAAAAATACGTAGTTTTTCCTTAAAAAGCTGTTTAAAATTTTCTACATTGACTTGAATGCAAGTTTGGCTGCTTGGTATCCAATTTTGAACAATTAAAAAAAGTTTTGTTTAAAAAAGCATGTTAATTATCAAAAACTAAACAAACATTTTCTTTTTAAATGTTTTTACATTTTTTTTATTAATCAACTTCTTATTTTATCACGAACTTGGGATTAAAGTTTGCCAGAATAGTTGTGAAAAATTCTGTATATTACGTACCTACTTTTATTTACTCTTAATTTGGAAGCTTAAGAAGTAATTTTTTTTATATTTAAGTACTTAGGGTAGAAGTTCCCTAGAAAAAAAAGTAAGCTTTAGGGTTCCCCACTCTACAAAAGTTTGAGAAACACTGAACTAGAGCAAAGCATGGTCACCTGTCCAATAAGAAACATCATTTTAGACCTTTTTCATAGACCAAAAGTTGCAAAACTGATATCATTGTAATTCTTGACTGATCATTTTCATGGGGTGACAATATTTTGCACTGCCATGTGTTAGTTATAGCAATGGCCCATTCAAAAAATTATTTTTGTTTAGACCACAGCACCCTGTACCAATACTTGTCCAATTGAAATGACAAGAATGTATTTTGCTTTTTTGTGTTTGTTCATTATTTAAGCCGACTTGAATTCTAATTGAAGTGGAACGATGATAAAGTTATCGGAATAAAATCTGAATCAATAAGTAGTTCAACCTGTCGCCTTGCTGGCATTCCTGAATTACGTTTTGATATTTTTTTTAATTGAGTTCTTAAGTAGACGTCTGAGAAACTCTGTGAGGTTAAGAGATTTATTATCAGGTGTCACTTTCTTAGTTTGGATTAGGTTTCTCTGGGATTTTTACGTAAAACTTCAGAGTGACGTCTCTAACCAGGGGCGTGCCAAAGGGTAAAGAAACGAGGCAGACGTCTTAGGCAACCACCTTCAGAGCGCAACCAAATTTTAACATTTTCACAACTATAAATTTGCCGCTCTCTAAGAAATGAAATAATCTGCAATTAAAAAGTTAAGGTGTATTATGTGGTGCAAAAGAAATTGACGTTTGAAAAACTGATTTAGATAAGTCTGCAGAAAACAAGTTCGAGGGTCCAAAATTTCTGCGCAAGTAACTTTGTTTATGTATTTCTGTTAGTTAATTTCATTTGGGTTGCAAACAGCGAGATTTCCCAGTCCTATTTCTGTGAGCAGATAGTTCCTATGTTATATAAAAGGCATAACGAGGTATGCATATACAGGGTGTCTCTAAAAGGTCTGTACAAAATCTTAGCACATATTCATGAGGTCAAAATAAGTCAATTTAAAGCAACTTACCTTAGTCCGAAATTACTCCGTTTCAGAGATACAGGGTGTTTTTTATTTTAATTGAACCAAGTGAAACTATTTTCCCAGAAATTGACTGATACCTACCGAAAATGACTAAACGATAAAAAAAAATTAATAACTGATTTACTGACCAAATATAATCCTTAAAGGTAGCAGCAAAATCTTTTGATCCAAAATAATTTCAATATTCCGTTGCGGCATCGAACACTAAAAACTGAAATATCTCGAAAACGGCTCACCCTAGCAGATTTTACCAAAAGTACCTTTTTTGCCTAAGAAAGTTCAGGAAATTATTTTATTAACAAAAAAGTTAAAAAATACACTGAGAAAAAAGTTATAGTCATTTTAAACCATAAGATGAGCATTGTGAAGCGCCCTTTGACGGCCATAGTGAAAAAGTGTTCATATTTAGGTTTCGCATCCCAAAAAACCCTTGAATACCAATTCTTAAAGTAATGCGTTGAGAAATGTTTCACCACGCTATATCTCTAAAACGGAGCAATTTTGGACTAAGGTAATTTGCATTAAATCGACTTATTTTGACCTCAGGAATATGTGCTATGATCTTGTACAGACCTTTTAGAGACACCCTGTATATTTAAACGTATTCACCAGTATTTACTAAGACCTTAAGACCTTAGCATTGTAGACCGGGTTTAAGTATCAAGTCTATGGACTTAATACCGACCGGTTTAAGTGTATTTTTTAATACTCACAGGTCAAATAGCTGCAAAGATTTGGTTCACCCCAATGTGCAATATGATAGTAAGCATTTCTCAGTGAGTTAAATCTCATATAAATTCAAATTAACTTTAGAAATAAAGAAAAACCACATAAAAATTTTGTAAGTAAATGTCATTTTTTGGAAACTTAGTCCGTGCAGTCGTAGGATTCCCGCTAAAAATAGTCTCAAATTGTAGTACCACCCCTGAGGGGTGGTTTAAAGTTCGAAAAACAATAGAAATAATCCATGATTGACAAAAAAACTTACATACAAAATATTCAAAGCTAAATAATACATAAATAACTTAAAACTATGTCTGTAGCTGCATTACCGTATTAAAATACGTATCAATATTTAAATACTGTAAAAAGCACAAGATATATTAGAATCCCATTTCAATTACACTTTCACTAAAACAATCGACCATCCATCGGTTTAATCGTCGCTAACTTGTCTAAAAAATTAACATGTAAAATATAGCGGACAGCTGACACTGACTTAAATTACGTAACGCAAAAATGCCGAAATTTTGATACCCCCCACCCCCCTGTAACGCACCTGTAACGATGCCACTGACCCCCCCCTAGAAAATTACGTAATGTTGGTTATCACCCCCCCTACTTTATATATTTTTATTTTTTAAAGACATAAAATATTTTTTATGTTTATTCAACAAATGTTTTCTAGACAATGTAAATTTTTGCGAAATTTTTTGTAGAAAAAGCTCTGTAACCCCATTTTGATATGGGAATGGGAAAATTCGCCGCGGAGACAATACGTCGCCGACGAGGTTTAAGATTATAATTTTGTTTATTTTGTATAGTAAACATATTTTTAAAAAATCTTTCATTTAATTTTTTGTAAAATCATTTTTTGACTTTTTTTATAAATTAGTTTTTGAAAAAGTATTGTTCTAAAATTTTTTTTTTATAAATTAGCTTATGGAAATTCCACTTTTTAACAAGTATTTAAGAAAAAAAATTGTTAAAAATTTTTTTTGCTTTGTTTTTATAAATTATTTTTTTGAAAAAACATTTTTTTTTTCGAAAAAATTTTTGTGGGTACATTTTTTTTTAAAGATGATGGTCCACACACCGGTTAGATATTGACCACTGTTAGGTTTAACACAGATTTTGATCTCCCAACAAGAGGACTGGAAAGCTTTGATTTTGATTTAAAAAAAAAAAGTTAAATTAAAATAAAAATTAAAAAAAAATTCTCGTAGCGTATCAGCAAAATAAAGCCCTTAAACATCCCGGTGGTCTTAAGCCTAGCCTCCTTTGGTCATAGGATATGATGGATTCAACGTGCACTTATCTGATAGACGCCATTTGAAACACGCGGTAAAAATGCTGTTTTGATATTTGGTATGCCTAGTAACATATGACGTCCCAGGGACGTACTTTTTAGGTCTCGTTAGGTCCCAACGTTCCCTATACCTAAAAAGTACGTTTTGAAAACGCTCAAAATGGAACGGTTCACAAACGTCCAATTTGGTCCATTTTTAAAACCAAAAAAACGTTTTAAAAACATGTAAATCAAAACGTTTTTAAAATATACTTTTTTGGTACCTTCGGCCCTCAATTCACCCGTACCTACCTACAAAAGCCCCAAATTTTGCATACTTAAAAACTTAGTTTCTGTAACGTACTAAAAAGGACGTTATAAAAACTTACAAAATAAGGACGTTTTAAAAACGTACTTTTAAGGTACTTGAGGGTCCTAACATTTGCGTGTTTAAAACGTACGTTTTAAAACGTCCCAAAAAGAACTTTCTAAACCCGCGCAAACCAGGGGGTTTTTAAAACGTAATTTTCAGGTCTCTTAGGGCCCGAACCTTTGCGTACCGAAAAAGTACGTCTTTAAAACGTCCCAAAAAGAATTATTTAAAATCGCGAAAATCTAAAACGTAATTTTTAGGTCCCTAATTTTTAAGTACCTCAAATATACGTAAATCAGGATGTTTTTAAAGACGCAACCAATAGCGCCCAAAATACTAACCAACCGTCCAACCGAGGTAGACCAGAGGCAGAGGATAGTTGAAAAATTGACCCGATAAGCTTAGTATTCTAACCTGACCCGGTAAGCTTATTATACAAGCAAAAACATTTTTCATATACTAACCTAACCGGCCCCGGTTAGAATACTAACCTAACCGGGTTAATCAACTATCCTCGGCCTCTGTTCCTTCTCGGCCGGACAGGGCAATTCGACTTGTTAGCGCATTTGCAGGAGCGTTTGTATTTGAACCTGTTATAAAAATATACTATTAATTTTGCGTTGTTAGTTGCGTGTATTTGTCCGTACGCAATTGTTTGCACGCATTTGTTCGCGCTAATGGTTGCGCGCAATAGTCTCGCGCAATTGGTTGCACTCTAATGGTTGCGCGCAAATCACCTGCGCGCTATTACTTTTTTACCCGTAAATTTTGCGTACCTTACGTTTTTAAAACGTCCTACAAAGGATTTTTGAAAAAGCGCCAATCAGGACGTTTATAAAATATACTTTGAAGGTCCCTCAGATTTGTCTCATCATCATCATTGTCTACAGGCGGATCAGAGAAAAATAAATGTCAAACATTTCTACAATCGGAGTGGAGTAAAGTTTTAAGAGGTCCAATTTAATAGGGCCTAATAAGTTAAGGCCCACATCAAGGGGCCAGGCCTAGTTTTTGTGAGGGTTTCTGGAATCTTTTTAAAAACGACATCTGAACGTTTTTTAAACGTCTTCGAAACGTTTTTAAAACGTCCTCGGTACGTGTATTGAGTGTTCGTAAATTTTGTTTTAAAAAATATAAAAAAGACCCACAAAAACGTTAGAAAGACGTTCCAGGGACGTTTTCGGACACTGAGGCTCCTTTACGTACGTTTTTAAAATGTCTCCTAGGTCGGAAGTAGACGTTTTCAAAACGTTTTTGATACTATTGATTTTAGAATGTGCTGTTTTATATTTAGAAAGGCCATCTTATATATTAAAAAAACTTTTTACCAAAAATATTAATTTCGGTTGTACGTAAAGGATGTTACGTAACGCCACACAGAACACCCCTCTAAATACGCCACTGCTATAAAAAATTTAATTTCGTTAATGGCAGCCTTGGTCGTATTCTCCAACTATAAAGTAAATCGTGTGCGTTTGTTTTCTATTTTTTTTTAGTCAATATAACAGAAAAAGGTAGGGCAAAAATAAAAGAGTATTTCTGAATTTTTAAGATTTTATCATTTTAACGATGCGCCGATCTTTTTGCAGCTGTAAAAAGGTGGAGAAAAAGAAACTGGGTTAAGGACATGAGGGTGGTGGTTTTTCATTGAATTTTTCTCCACGCTAAGCCTTTACTAATAGGTTTTTTGAAGAGAACATGCAACACAATATGAAAGGAATAATATAAAGAAGAGAGTGGAGTTAATTTTAAATTGTAAAGGGGTCGGTATAAATAAATGAAATAAATACTTTATTGTTTCTCAAAGTATTCCCACGAAAATTAATGCATTTTGTATGCGCTCAAACCAGTTGTCAAAGTGTTAATTCCACTCGTTAGTTGGTACTGTCAAAATTGCATTCTTGAAGGAGCCGACTACTTTTCGGAAAAGTATAGAAATCGTTGGGACTCAAGTCGAGACTGTATGGAGGATGGTCCAACAATTAAACGTTTTGTTGGGTTAAAAATTCAATGGTTTTTTGTGCTTTGTGTGAACTTGGATTGTCTTGGTGGAGGAGCATTAGTTGTTCGGGGTTCGTTTTACAAAGCTCAGTGAGGACTTTCGGCTAATAAATGGTGATCTACCAATTGGCAGTAACAGTGCTTTAATCTTCCAGAGGAATTGTTTCTACATGACCTACTTTTGAGACAAATGTCGCGGCCATCCTTCTGGATACACTTCGAGAACGGATGACTTTTGTTGGCTTTTCTTGATCATGAAACACCCAAACAGATGACTGACTTTTATTTTCGGGTTCATATGAGTAAATCCACGAATTATCACCACTGACAATGCTGCATACGTTTTTCGAGTTTCCTGTCTCAAACAGGTCTAGAGTTTTCTGACACCAATTGACCTTAGCTTGTTTCTGTTCTTCGGTGGTTCTTTGCTAGCTAGCGGAAAACTAATTTTCTTACCCCCAATTCTTTATACAAGTTTTTTCTAATTGAGGTTTTCGAATTCTTCAATGAAACCTCGATCTCTCAATATGTCATATAATGTCGATCTTTCGTGATGAGCATGCGCACAGCATTGATGTTTTCCTGAGTGGCAGCCGTTTTTGGTGCCTTGAGATCTTTGGCTAAGGCTAATTCTCGCTTAAATTTACGCTTAAATTCTCCATATATCAACGAGAAACTGTCGACTGATGTGGTGCTTTATTGCCGGAATCAAAAATCAACTCTCAATTCCCGGTTTAATTTAATTTTTCGACTGATTTGTTAACTTAAAAAATTCATTGCAGCTATAAAACTATATGTAACGCACTGACGTTTTAAATTTAGGTTAGGTCAAGATTGAGGTTAAGTATTAATAACGTCATTCGATCAGTGTCGCCCTTTATGTTCCTATATTGCAAAATATAAAAGACAGCCCTAAAACTGTAATAGTGTAATATACAGGGTGTCCCATAACTTAGGGACCATAGGCAAACAGGTGATAGAGGAGGTCATGTCTGTTAAAAAAGTTCCAATAATGCATGGGTCAAATCTCTATCCTTGTCGAGATACAGAGCATCAAAGTTGGCGATTTTTTAACCTTTTTTGATAATAACTTAAAAAAAAAACGCAGTAAAAATATGAAATTGGGTAAAGTGATGTATTAGAAAAAGAGCAATAAATTGAAATAAAAAAATTTTTTTTTAGAATAAACTATTTTTTTGGTATTAAATTTTATGAATGCCATATTAAACGCAATGCTTTTTTATATTTTTTGTTAATAAAAAGAAGTATCATATAAGACATAATATTAAAATTTTATTGATAATTTTTAAAGAATAAGTAAGCAAAAATTATTTTTTTTTTAAATTATTATTTTTTATTTTATTTATTATCAAAATTGGCTGAGTATTTAGCTGGCTGTGACAGATTTACTTTTTTTTGTAAAACCCTTCTCCCACCACTCCTCTAACTCTAAAAATTCTATATCTTAAAAAACAGATGCGTGTTGACCCCAATGTTATATAAACATTTTTCTCGGAAAGAACCTCCTCTATCATCTGCTGCACTATGGCCCCTAAGTTATGGGAGACCCTGTATAAATGAAATAATAAGAGAGGGAAGCGTTCTGCCTAGTGTGATTCTCGTCAGTGCAGAGATAAAGTGTTGGACTTCCAATTCCTAGGCTAGTGTAAAATGTAATTTACTCCTACCTGTTGGGCAGAATTTCCGAAGTTGTGGTGATTTTGATATAAATTGGTACGATTAATAAACTCATGAAGACATTTACAAAAATCATATTTTTTTTCCGGCGACGTAATATATGCGGCGTCGCGACGCTTTCAAATGTGACTTGACATTGATCCAGATTTTCTGAAATAACTTATTAACTACATTAGATAGGACAGCTCTAATTTCACTTTTAGGCAGACAATAAGTTTGCCTTTGTAACAAAGTATTACACTTTAGGAGCGTGATTAAGTTCCATTAAATAAAAATTGTTAAATTTAGTTTTTATCAAAATTTACATTTTTGTATTTTTCCTTAATTTTGGTTTATCTGCAGCGGTTAAGTGGTTTTAGGGGTGATTTTGGGTTTGGTTGCAAACTAAGGTTTCTTTTGAGTCTGCCTATAGGAGTATATTATAACTTAGATTTTTCACTAGCAGGAAATGATGAAAAAAATTTCAAGTCAGGTTTTTTTTTTTAAATCCATGGATTTCGCTCATAACAAAAATATTTTTTTACTACACTTTATCTTGAACTATTTTTTTCTTAAGTTTTCATTATTATGGTTTAGAATTTAAAGGAAATTAAAAAAAATATATTGCAGTTCAAAAAGAATAGTCAGGGAGTTTGGGAATTTAATCCAAACACAAGAAATGGTACTTTAAAAGTCCTTGAATTTTCCCGGGTGATTTTGATCCTCCAAAATTTACTTTCCCAAGGAACAAGCTTTCAAAATTTCTACAAATCTCCAAAAACCATATTGAAGTTTTCATGCCATTTGCCTCCAAAAATAGCTATTTTAGAGAATCTATAAAATCCCATAAAAATAAGTCATTACTGTTATTTACTTGGTGTAGATCTATGACTTGAACTTAACTATAGAAATTTTTGTACTTCCATTATATAAAGCATCCATTTTTTTTAAATTAGTGGGGGTGCTGAACACATATTATTAAAATATCGGGTGAAGCAAAAAAAAAACGAAAAAAAAAAACTTTTTTTCGTTATAACTGTTGAAATATGCTACCGATTTTATTGAAAAAAGCTTTGTTTGCAGGAAATAAATCAGGATTTTAAGAAAAAAAAATTCTTGAAATTACAAGATGGCGTACTAAATCATGCTAAACCCTTGAAATTTGCTTGTTTATTTTTATGTTCCAGATCTTTTTTTAGTTTCTTTTTAATTTATAAAAAATCCTATTTCTGTCACGCACGGACGAGGTACGAATTACTAATATCAGTTGGATTGTTCCAAAAAAATTAATTTTTGTTTTAACCTTTATTGTACAGATTTCAATTCTGTCTCCATCATTTCCTAATAAATTAATTATTACTAAACCGATTTTGCTCAAATAAAAAGTATCAAGGCAAAAACTAATTGCGCTTTAAAGGTCCCTATTAAAATTTATCACCTTAAAATCCAAAATGGCGGTCAGAATCAAACTTAACCTTTCAAAGAGGTTTGTTTATTCTTATGTTTCGAGAAAGTATTAATTTTTTTAGATTCGTTAAAAATCTCTTTATCCGCCGCATAGAACAAAACTTAAATCATTAAAATTGGCTTAGCAGTTTCGGAAATATTAATTTTTATTTTAATCATTGATAGAGCAAAGATGTTTCACAAACTATACGATTGACTAATTCTGTCTGCGTTTCCTCACAAATTCATTAAAACTAAACCGATTTGAATTAATGAAAAGTATCATAGTGAGAATCGATTGCTCTTTGAGCATCACCATAGTAACTTTCGTCAATTTTTAAATCAAAGATGGCCGACTAAATAATATTTGTCTCTTTATGAAGGATCGCTATTTTTAGTTGCGAGTAATTTTCACCCCCTATCGATGTTTACCATGATGCTTTTTTGTTCATTAAAAGCAGTTCAATAATAAGGAATTCATAAGCAAAGAAATGCAAGCAGAATTAAAAAAGCAAACAAGAAATCCATCCCAAATTGCTATAGATTGTTCGCTAATTTCCGAAGAAAGTGTATTTTTACCATATATTAATATTTTTTTTTACTTCTTGTTAAACTTTGATAAATTATTATAATCCACAAAACTATTTTGTCTGAGGGTAAGGCCATCAACGACGCAGTCACCTAAGGTGCTGTTATAGGAGGGCAGCCAAATGCGGACAATAAAACGAAAAATTTATTAAAAAATTAATAACGCCTCTTGCAAGGTGCAATTCACTAGTTCAATAGTTAAAAAGTTATTATTAATAATAGTGATTGGTCTTTTGGGGCAACCGGTATATATAGATATATATATATATATAACATTTTGTAGAATTCTATGATCAGGAGAGGCATCAAAATAGGCGGCCAATACTCCAGCCCCGGACCTGAACCTAATAATTCTAAAAACATGTAACTTAACATTCTCTAGTTAGAAAAAACAAAAATTTATATTTACCGAAATAGAAAAGAAATACTTATTAACTTAGATATTTATGAAATACTAAACTCCGCTAGTGATAATTTTGAAATACCGCTAATTTTATAAAAAAATGCAACTTATCAAGAAACCTAAATAAGTTTTGTTGCAAAATTTTATTAAAAGATTCTAATTTTCTTCTCTAAGAACACACCAAAAAGATAATGACACCATGTGTTGCATTGTTTTTGACACATTGATTCCAAGCCATCAGATTTCTAATTACTTGGAGCTATATAACTATGAGATACTTGAAATAATAGGTGGTATTGCATAGAGTAGGATTTCCTTAAGGTCGATAAGTATATCAGTAGTAATTCAGGTGACCAACAAATTGAGAGGAAACATGATGACGCCTCCGCGATGCTTAATTTCAAATTCTTTATTACAGGTATTATGGGAAGTATGCCAACATTTTACAAATAAAGCCTTAAAATTACTGCCTATATAAAGCATTCCTAAAATTGTCTTATTTTAATATAGTACAATAAATATAGGTACACACTGATCTAGAGCTAAATAGAAAACATTTGTAGGTACTTGCAAACCCCAAAAGCCGCAGAAAACAGCCAGTAATTTATTTGGTATTTGTATTTTTTGTAAATTTAGACCCCTTTAGTACGTCTATGGGCAGGGCCCGTAGTAGGCACGGGCAAACCGGGCTTCTGCTCAGGGGCGCCCAATCATAGGGGCGCCAAACCAGAGCTCTAAAGGTGCTAAATTGTACATCTAGAGTAGCCGGATTAGATGTATTTAGAAGTATGAGTATAGGCGCGCCAATTTACTGTTTCGCCCAGGGCGCCTAAATATCTAGGGCGGGTCCTGTTATGAGCTTCAGTTATTTAAATGTATTGTAGGTTCTAAGGTTCTATATCAATTCAAAGCATTTTGAGACATAAAACATATTAATACTTTGACAGCAAATAATTAAAGTTTTTTAGTCGGCACCCCTACTAAATATAAAATTTTTGGTTCCGTTTTTGAGAATTAGGGTTCATTTAAATTTGGTATAATTGTATGATTTTAAACATTATAAAATTGTCATTTGTAAAACGATATTTAAGATAAATGTTGTATTTTTGGGAATTTCGACAATTTTTTAAAAAGTGCTATTTTAAAGTATGTTTGACATAAAAACTACGACACGATTTTTGTAAAATTATACAGTTTTTGAAAGCTTGTTTCTTTATATATCTAATCATAACAAAAACATTACAGTACGGGAAAATGGCATTCCGTAAAAAGAATTGAGATAAAAGTAAAGCCAAGTTCTCCAATACAAATTTCAAAATGAAAGGTTCTTACTCGTTTGGAAATGTTTTTAATTCTTTTTACAAAACGCGATATTGCTAATTTTGATATTTTTTTGCGCGGTTCCGTGTAAAAATAATATATAAATTTAAGCACATTGTGATAGGCTAACTCAAATTATTATAATTATTATACGAGATCAAAATCACCACTAAACTGTCTTTGAGGGAAGCAAATAATCCAAAAATTTTAAAATTACAAATTTAAGTTTTGGTGAAAATTTCACTTCTAAAATTTTTAATAAAAAAACTCAAAATATTTGTTGAGATTGTTATAGAGCGGTAGATAGATACATCTACTGGCTGCATAAAACTGAAAACGAAATAGGGCGTCGCGACGCTACCTATAATGCGACACCGAGCAAATCACTATTTTTTCCTAACTTCTTAGGGAGTCCTTACATAGCATGCCAAGTTATATAAAAATCACCCAAAAATTTAATATTTTCAATTTGACTGCCCGACCACAACTACGCCGGTGGTAGCCAGGTCGTGTCAGATCGGATATTTCGTAACGGCGGACTTTTTACACACTCGTTGAAACGGTTGCCCATGTCGAGGGACAAAAGAACAAGATAAAAACCCGGGTTGGAGTACATAAGTAGGCTGCGGCGCCCTGCGATTAGGTATTCCAGAATGGCCGCTTTAGTGTCAACTAAAAAGTCACGATTGTCAAAAAAAACAGACGAACACTGGTTTACTTTTATTCTTATTAATTATTTATATTAATTGTTTATATACTCGTACCTCACAGTATTTTAAAGAGTTTCTTTAATTGCAATATTATCTAAACAAAAATAATAAAATGTTATAAATGTAAGTGTGAATAAGGTTTTAATGTGTATTTGGTAGACACGGGGTTCTGTAAACAAGAGGTAAAAAAAAGATGTCAAAGAAAATAGATAATCGAATATATCACTCAAGGGCTTCAATGGTGACTCAACTCAAAAAATTAGGTTCCGAGATGAGTTTAAAGATTTTGCTTGCCTGAACTAGTTAGAAAATGCAGTGAGGAACTTTTGCCATCCAGCGGTTAAAATATAAATTAAGAGTTGTGCCAGTATTGCTGCCTGAAAAAACGTAGATTTTTACTTTGTATGTTGCATTTACTCCAAAAGTTGTAATTTTTTAGTTGTGCCACTATTGCAGCCCATGAGCAATATATTGTCCCACAATTGTACCTATAAATGCAAAAAAAGTAAAAACTATTAATTAAAAAGCAAAATATGAAACTGAAATATTACTAAACTGTAAAGTAAAAAAGTCGTTATAGTTTTGTCTTAAATTTGCTCAAGTTTTCAAGCAGACTAGAATATCATTTTCGCACAAGTGTTTGTCTTTACTGTTATGTCGTGCAATTTACTTAAAAAGCTCGGTCGCTGTGCTCGAAGTGCATTAAGTTTAAGTGCTCTACTTTTCAGTGTGTACGTAATTTTTATAAAATTTTATAGGAATTTATGAAGCATAGAGAGTTTGATTAACTTTTTTTTATCCAATGTTTATCATTTGCCTGGTCAGAACAAAAAAAGTTAAATCCTTTCTTTATTTAATACATATTTTTAGCAGTTAGACATTTAATAATATCAATTGGTTCATGCGAATAATAGAATTAATTTTCAATTGTAAGAAATGACTGAAAACACAATGGAAAATAAAAATCGGTTAAGCGAATTAGCAGCTATAGGCTCGGCTATAGGAGCAGGAACAGGTAGAAATAAGATTTAAAATTTTGATAACTAGATATTACACTAAGGTTTAGATTAAGAAACGAATAAGCGTTACATTACATTTAACATTATTTACTTCCTTTTTACTTTTTAAATTTTATTTTATATTTCTTTACTTTTCTCTTAAAATAGTAAAATAATATGAAACTATGTTTCAACAATACTGAATTATTCCTTTTTAACTTTTATAATAATAATCTTTAGTTTATTTGGCCTTATCATCTAAATTTACTACTATGTCGGTTTAGAACGTTTTTCTACGTTGTCTGAGGCCTATTTCTCCACCTCATTCGATCCTGACAATCATTTTCTGTTAGGTTTTTTTGACTCATTGATCTTTGGATTCACTTTTGCCACTGCAGTTTAGGACGCCCTTTTATGCGTCCTACTGGTTGCCATTCTAGGACCTGCTTTGGTAATCTTTCGTCGTTCATCCGTTGTACATGGCCGTACCATATCAGTTGTCTTTCAGTGATGTCATCCGTTATGCTTCCCTGGATTCCCATTATTTCTTTTATTATCTCATTTCTTATATGATCTGTTCTAGATATTCTCATTGATCTTCTTATTGCGTCTAATTCGACATTTTTCATTTTTGTTTTGGATTTTACCGTTATACGAGAAGTCTATTTCATTTAACAGCGTGCTCTTTACCATTGTTTCATTTATGTTAAATTTTACATTCTTTTTTATCTCTATGCTCCATAAAATACTGCTAGGACATCCAATAACCTTTTTTACTTTTAATATACTTTTTTCCAATTCTTTACAGTCTGTTCCTGTATTATTAAATGTGACACCCACTAAGCACAAAATCGTAAAAAATTTTAAATAAATGTTGAAAAAAAATTTGTGTTAAAATTAACTTTTGACATTAAAAAAACATGTAGAAAATCCTAACGAAAATTTCATGTAAAAGCATTACCAAAAATATATTTCTTAATAACGTTAAGAAACCAGCATTAAAAAAACCATAATTTCTCTAACATTAAAAATAATACCATCAATATATGGTTATTTTTATAATGTTTTTCCTAGATCTCATTTCTAACGTTGAATTTAAGATATATGAAGCTAATAAATGTTTTGTTTTTTAAACATTAAAAAAAAAATGATACTATAGAGGGCGCTGCCGTATAGTTCCACTATCAGAACGGGCTATCGCCATTACATTTCGCTGCGAGTTCATACGAGTCGATAGCACATACGCTTTGTGCAATTTTGGTTACAATATTTACCTTTTGTAGAAACAAACATGGCAAATTTAAAGCACAATTATTAATATTGATAGTGAATACATATTTGAATCGGAATATTACTCCAGTTGTGTGGGAAAGATGGTATAGTTAAGGAACATCAAATGAGTGAGCAGTGATCTAAATGAAGCAAGCACAAAATCAGGTAAGAAAAAGTAAACAAAAGAAAAAAAATGGTTTTGAATGAAATATCGCATACCTAACGTTATAGGTAATCAGACAGCGAATGCGGCAATTCACCGCGGACGATTAGCCGCCGGACCTTAAGCCGCCGGATCTTAAGCCGCCTACTCATTTGAGGTAGAATTATATAATAATAATAATAATAAATCGCCTTTATTGATAAATAATAGGCGAGGTTTAACAAACTGCTACTTCGCAAGCCTCGCAGCGGGACCAAACAAATGCTACGATTGCATTGAAATTGTTTGCCTTGTATTCACTTGAGCATGAATTGTTTGGCCTCGTAGCGAGGCACTTACTACAAAATTATTGTTTATATAGAATTATAAATTTTATTTTCAGAAGCTACGAGCCGAATTGCCTTTACTGAGTGTCGAGTTCACGAAAACCTCAACCTGTTGCTGCCCTACGTTTCCAAAATAGAAGAATTTTATTTACGTTATTTATGTTACCTTATCTTTAGAGATATTTGAAAAAAAATATATTTTTTCATTGTTAAAAAAACACTTATTTTTCAATGTTAGGAAAACATTTCGTTTTCACTGTTAAAAATCAATATTTTCTTTAACATTCGTAAAACACTTTAAAAAAACGTTATAAAAACATAAGATTATTTTTCTAACGTCAGAAAACGGGCTATTAAGCTTCTTTTCACTATGAATATGACGTTAGAACTAACATCCAACCTAACGTCATGTTTTTAAATTATACATTCTTTTGACATTATTAACGTTTTTGGGTTTAGTGGGTACCCAAGTATATATACTCAATGTATGGAGATACTGTTTGTCAATTGTTTAGTTCTACTCACTTGATTTGTTTCCAATACGTAGGTACTGTGTCTTGTCCACGTGTACTGTTAACCCCCACTTTGGGTCTTCTTTCGTTAATTTTCTCATCATATACTCCATGTCTTCAGTATTTATATCGTGGCATTTGTGCTCGAACATTTAATTTTTTTCCGTGCCCATCAAATTTCCTAGCTGTCTTCTGGTCTCTCTGTATATTTCTAGGTCTCTTTGCTCTTTAGTACTGAGCCATTTCAGGTATGTACGTTTTTTCTCCGTAACCTTTTCCTGTATTTCTTTGAAGGAAATCAATTAAATTTAACTTGGGTAATATACTTTTACACAATAATCAAGCTCCGGGTAATTGAACAATCAGCTCATAAGTCAAATAAATCCCGAATTTTCGCTTATTAGTCGTTTTATTAGCGTTCCGGCCCGCCGATTTTCCCGGCTGTATTCAGGATATACGCAAAGTTTATTATCCTTCATTCTCCGGACTTTTGAAATTAGCTAGATTCAGGGCCGGATTTAAGGTTATACCGAGCTATGGTTTAGTTTAAGTAATTTAATGGATTGATAAAGAGCTTGGTAATTAACAAATTTAGAACTCTGACAAAAGATGGATTTAAATAAAAAGTGGAAATATCTTGCACATTGTTTTATTAGTTGAACTCTTAAGATTCATATTCATGTAAGCATTATTAACACTTTGGTTCCCACCCATAGAAACTATATTTTTTTCGATTTGGACCAGACGTTCACAGATTGCTACTTGCCGGCACAAATAAATTTAGATTTCAAAACGCCCTCGTGGAGTAATTTCTCCACAAAACCTCGGAGCAGCCACAAAAACATTTAACCAGACCAACAATCCTATTCATAGGAATGAATGCAATCCGTAAGCCCTCGTTATCACAACCTTAAAATGTCTTTCAGACCATTCTTTAACAGTGTTTACATTTTTTTACTTTTAAGCAACATTTTTGGTATACCTACAAATAAAGTGATTTACGTCAGTCCAAGATAATAGTCTAATAGAATAAATAACCTAAAAAAACCTATTAGATTAACATGTATAAAAATCAGCATACAAAGTAAATTTATATTATTATTATTTGAAAAATTGAACTGAAAAATGAATAAGTGTAGGTTCACATATTTTCGTTTTAAAGCTACCAAAAAAAAATGATTTAGATATATCATTATTTTTATATTAATTTTAGAAACAGCAAAGATACATTTTAGGAACCAAAATTGAGAAAACTGGGCACGTGATACAGCCCTGCTACTATTCGTCTTTTTACGGAGATTTATGTACGCTGCGGAAGTAAAATTAAAACTCATCATTTGTCATTCTAAATTAGCTTTATAATAAATTTTTAAATGTAACATTTAAAATGGGACAGAGGTAATCTCGCTGCTTATTTCTTTTGAAAGGAAATTAAAATCATTATTTAGCATTAAATTAGTGTATTCACACAAAGATCGAATCTAAAATAATTCAACCAAATGTCTCTTTGAAATATGTTTGACATTCCCAACAAACATTTATAGTAGCGGCCACATGTTCTAAAGGCTTTGCTACTTTCTTATAGTAGAAATGTGGTGATCCCAACCAAAATTTGTTACTTTTTAGTTCTGACTACTATTTAGTATCAGGAAATAGTAGATGTTTCGTAAAACCGACCCTCTAAACTACTTCTTAGGATTGTTGCTTGAGTCGATTCTGATAGTTTTCTCTACCACAATCGGACGTTACTAAAGTTTTACTTTCTTTTTAGTCGTTATTTCGTAGTCGCCCTGACTTTTATATCCTACTTAATTACCACTAGAAAGTTAAGGTTCATTGGAGTCCCAAACAAGTGTATCCGACAACTACATTATAACTTTAATTTTTACCACAAAAGTTTGTGTCATCATAGTAACATCTGATGTAACCATGTAGACAAAATATCTTTTTGCATCAACTTTAAAGCCGCAACTACATTGAATTTTTTTATGTCGATCTTTTAAAGTAAACTCTACTTCCTGTTTCTACTTTGAAAACGTAGAATTTTTGAAGTCGCATCTGGGTCGCGTCCTTTCTTAACCCTACTTTTTGTGGCTCCTTCTATAATATGGAAATATTAGGAATAAATTTGCAAATATTTTTTTAACTAACTTGAGCATAACTATATTGATCCAAAGTATATCGAGTACGCACACGGATTTTAAGAAATCCCTGGTCCATGCTTAATCTCCATCCTTAATCTTTTACGCTACTTGTTGTTGGTATTTTATTCTTGTACTGTCTTTACGGTCGTTCGTGGCTTGTGCTGTGGCACCACCCTCTTGTGCTGACGTGTCGTGTTTCACTGTGATTCATTTTATGTGTTGAGCTGGACTTTATATATCCCTCTTCCAAAACAAAATATTTTATTTTTAGTTTATTGCTGTAATGATAATGATTAAAAATTAAAAAGGAACCTTAAAACTAACGCAACATCACCTTCCCCACTATATGTAACGCTTCGGCTATAATCTACCCCCTTATGCAGGGTATCTAATTTATGCACGGCCCCTAAAATAAACCTCTTTGGGCTTCATCTAGGAACTTTTGCAATTTGCGGTAACCTTGCGGCTAATAAAAAAACAAGTTACATGCGGATTTCTAAGCGATCTAACAAGTCTCAAAGATTGTTTTTTTTTTACTTATAGGGCTTATAGTGAGAATGCGAAAATATTTAAAACCAATAAAAAATACTACATACCAATTGTGAAAGCAATGCTTAAATAAAAAAAGTAACTTTTAGTTCCTCGACCATCACTTCCTAGAAATTCTAGAATAGGGATCATGCTCTTGACTGCAACATACATTTTTGAAAAACACTTTTTATTGGCACTTCATTTATTGTTATAATGGAATTTAATTTATCTTGTTTTTGTTTTAAAACCTACCACAAATTCACGTTCGTACATAACCTATAAGCAGTGGTGCTGTTGTTGGCAGAAACGGCAAATGACAAGTGGCGACACCCCAATAACTTGAAGGTAGTAGTTTTACTTATCGCGTGGTTCCTAT
The DNA here is from genome assembly GCA_963576565.1 of Aspidapion aeneum. Taxonomy (NCBI): domain Eukaryota; kingdom Metazoa; phylum Arthropoda; class Insecta; order Coleoptera; family Brentidae; genus Aspidapion; species Aspidapion aeneum. Next base: position 18,486,246 of record OY755041.1, on the reverse strand, counting down.
CACTCTGTAGACGTTTTCTAGTGGCGAAAGCTAGTTAATAATACATTCCCGCAACGAAGGAGTAGAAATTCGAGTGTGTTATCTAGAACTAAAAGGGAACGCCGACATAAAAGTCGTACGTGACTCGTTGCCGTAACTTTTAAGTAACCCTTTCGACTATCAGGGAATATTGTTTGGGACGCCATGTTTTTTTGTAAGAAAGAAAATTTAATATTTTTATTGTCGTTTCATGAGCTCATATTAAACAGTTATACTATTTTATAAACAAATTAGTTGAAGCTTACCAAAAATGCTCTTCTTAAGCACCATTTGTTGGTCGATTATGAAAACAGCTCAATTTTATGGGCGCACCGGTTTTTTGCAATATATATAATGCATGTTATACAAAAAAAATTGCGTCGCACTCGAATTTTGATCCTTTGCTCGTAAATTCTCATACTTTTGGATAACATAGTACATATTATAGCCATAACCAAACAAAAAAACTTAGCGAGTCTGTTTACTGTTGTGTCGACCATATTGTGTAACAATTCTACCAAAAAGAAACGATTATATTATTTGCAACTACATCGCTACTTTTATGCCATTACGGAAAAAAAACAGCCTCTACGACGTAGTAGATATCTGGCTACGACGTAGTAGTGTAGTTGTTATTACAGTGACTTTAAACACTTGGCCAAGTAGTTATAACCAGAAATTGGTTCCCCACTTAGGGAATTAAGAGTCGCCGTATGGTATACTGAGACGTAGCGGGAGTACGTTGCGGTTATTTTTAAGAAATTCTTTCTAGTTGGGGTTTTGTCGTTACAACTTTAAATGTTTGTTGGGTTGGGTCAGCTCTTTACCCACCACCTCTGAAAGATTTTTTTCAAGTGTATTTGGTGTTGCAGGAAAACTTAATACATTGTTGCGAGTATAGTGATGTACCGCCTAATGAACTACTTTTATATCTTTCTAATCAATTCTGTTTGAATCAACTTTTTTTAAAAATCTGGACCGCTGTAATAACAACAAAAACCGTAGACTTAAATCTAAGTGTTGAGGCTAGGTCAAAGACACTAGAAAATTGCCCAGCCGAATTGTTTTGAATTTTCGGTACTGTATCGCCTAGGGAGCAGCTTGTATGTCTTTGTTACTGCACTCAATTATGACTGATACAATTTTTTTAGACTTAAATCTGTGTTTGAAGGCTAGGTCAAAATTTAGTTGCAGGTATATGTGTCTCGGTTCAGTGTGTTTTCCACTGAATATACAAAGCTAGAATATTTGAAGAAAGTTAGGTACCAGCAAAATTTGCAATCGGTTGACAAGTTTTGATATTAATGCTGTATAGTTAAAATTAGAGGCCCTCAATACATTTGTATACAAATCTATCGAGGGCCTCTCAATTGTTTTAACAATTGTCAAATGTATCGAGGGCCTCTACTTAAAACTGACATGGAGTAACTTCAAAACCGCTACTTATTTCTAATACTAAAGTTCTTCTTGTGAAGCATAATGATATTTTGGAATAGGAGGAAAATCCTTTACTCCATAAGTTTCTTTAATATGCGTGTATCATTTAAATTAGTTTTAATGGTTTTATGTTTTTTAATTATTAATTTTTAATCCTGGTTTTTATTACTTTTATCACTCTGTATTTTAATCAATTTCAACAAGTGTCCTAAAATAAACATTTTTTATCTACCATGTAGTGTGTTAAGGGGGCAATCGTCAAAATACTGATAGTGAGTCTTTCAAAATTATATTTTGCAAAGAACATCGCACCCGTTTACACGGGCCTTAAGGAAAATTTTTGGCTCGGTGGAATTGGCTATAATTTTAGTATGTTATTTTCGGATATGTAGCTAAAAAAAATTTTAAGTAAAGCAAGGTTTTTCTATGTACAGTTTTTGAGATATAAACGGTCAAAGTTCGTTAAATGGTCGTTTTTGTGTATGTTCCAATAATAATAACTCTTACATCTTGACCGAAAAAAATTAACTGGCCTTAAAAATGACTTTGTAAATGTCTAAGGACAATGTCACTTATGATGTCATTCTTGTCAATTTAATAAATAATATACGGGGGATAGTGAAAAAACATTTTTTTTATATCTGCACTATTACCGAATTTTATAACTAGCACTTTTTATTTTGGCACAGGTTAATAGTTTTATATAATATTTAAAGAAAAAAATATTTTTGTTTTCTGGATATTAATTTTTTTATTGCAGGTATTTTTTCTTACTAAATAAAATTGACTTTTGCAGTTTTAAGCTACTTTCCGTCTAAAAAAAAAATCAATTTGTTAAATATTTTATAATAAAATACAGCTCAAAGAATATTTTTATTATATAAAAAAAATACTATAGCTTTTGGTTGAGGCAAAGGGCCTTTAAAAAAAAAAATTTTTTTGTCCTTATTTAATTTTTAATTTATTTTTGGAGAACGTCTCCGTGAATTTTAATTAAACTTTACCTGCCTATTTTTGTAACTTAGCGTCATACTAGGAAAAAATATGTTTTTTTTTCTATGTCTAGTTTTGAAGATATTAATTTTTGTAGCTCTAACTATTTTTATATTTACAGGACGGCGACAAAAACAAAGGTATTTAACGTCCAACTTTTGCTGTACGTACCGAAACTCTAAACAAATAAGAGCCAAAACAGTGGAAAAATAAAATATATACAGGGTGTCTCAAGAAAAAAGCTTGTTTTATTGTAGTAATTTAATACTAATAATGGTAACACTTCTTTTTTAAACTATAAACTGGAAACTATTAAATTAGAAAATAACTAAACTAAAATTATCTTTTACATATACTATAACCTTCATAATTTCTACTTATATGTTTTTTGATTAATATTATGTGGTCTATTTGGGGCATCCAAGATATTTTGAAGCAAACTTTGCCTGGGGTCGTTATATGCCCCTGGGACGAGCGTATCCTAGGTACCATAGTACACTCCAAATATGAGAGCAGCATCCTATTAACTGTTCATGCTCCACTTTTGCTTGTACAGTAGTATCCTAGGATACGCTGGTCTACGGGTGCTTCGAGAATTACCAAGAATGACACCCATAGCTGGTGCTTAACAAAAAGTTACGGACTATTGACATTTTCTAGTTAAGTATAAAAAATAAGTTGTACTGCATCACTACTAATAAAACTCATGCATTAAATAAACGTATTTCTTGAGACACCCTGTATATATTTTATTTTTCTACTGTTTTGGCTCTTATTTGTTTATACTTTCAGTACCTACAGCAAAAATTGGACGTTAAATACCTTTTTCTTGTCGCCGTGCTGTAAATATAAGAATAGTTAGAGCTACAAAAATTAATATCTTCAAAACTAGACATAGAAAAAAAAACATTTCTTTTCTTAGTATGACGCTAAGTTACAGAAATACGCAGGTAAAGTTTAATTAAAATCAAACTATATAAGGGCAAAAAAAAATATTATTTTTTTAAAAAACACCCTTTGCCTCAACCAAAAGCTATAGTATTTTTTTTATATAATAAAAAAATTCTTTGAGCTGCATATTATTACAAAATATTTCACAAATTGATTTTTTTCATACGGAAAGTAGCTTAAAACACGTAAAGTCAATTTTATTTAGTAAGAAAAAATACCTGCAATATCTAGAAAAGTGGGGGCAATTAAAAAAGAAAAATATTTTTTGCTAGATATCAAAAAAATGTTTTTTTGACTATCCTCCGTTATATGGTCAATTAATTTTTTTCGGTCAAGATTTAGGAGTTATTATTATTAGAACATACACAAAAACGACCATTTAACGAACTTTGATCGTTTATATCTCAAAAACTGTACATAGAAATAAATAACTTTACTTACATTTTTTTTTTGTTACATATCCTACTATAACATACTAAAATTATAGCTAATTCCACCGAGCCCAAAATTTCCCATAAGGCCTGTGTAAACGGGTGCGGTGTTCTTGATATAGTCTTAATTTTTTATGAATATTTTAAGTTATTGAAAATTTATGAAGCTATTAGAAGATCTATTCCTCCTTTTGAAAACCGCTGATTAGATTCCGGAAAAAATAGTTTTTATGAGGCTAATCCGGCATATTATTTATTCCTTAAAAATGTAGAAATTTTTTTTATACATTTTATCGCAAAAGTGTACTGTAAAAATTTTTGTAGCAGTGGTAGAAGGAAAAACAAAAATTTAATGTTTCCGTTTTTTTTTCAGGGCTTAGACCCAACCATTCACCTTCGACCCCTAAACTCGGAAATCGCCGCTCCCAGGATAGACAGTTACCGATTTTCTATGGCCAATTTGGAGGATTCTCAAGATGTGGATTTGGACGCTATTTTGGGAGAGCTGTGCGCCTTGGAGACGGTCTGCGACAGAGAAATCGGAAGAGCGAGGGAGAGTAAAAGGTTTTCAGGTGAGTATGTTTTATATGTAATAAGGATATTTTTTCCCGAATTTTTTCACAAAAGTGTGACGTTTATTTAGCACAGCAAGCACGTTCATTTAAAAACAGGATTTTTTAAATTAGTTTTACTACATAGCAGTAATTTGTCCAGGACTCAATTTTAAACGTTTTGCAAGAAAAATTGATACAATTATTTAGACTTTAAAAAAATGCAAACCAGCACTTAAACTTCATTTGACGGCAAAAAAAAACATACTTAACTTTTGATTGACATTTGTTGTTTTTATGGACTCCCGGAGAAGAAAATATAATAAAACGCTTGTTTATCTTTTATTAGGTTTTTATTTGTTTCAAAACAAAACAAACTTTCCAAACTATAAATCTTCTATCACTAAATTTCTTTCAAGATTGGTTGGTTGGCTTTTTAACAATAAAATTAGTCATTATTAGGCGCTAATTAGCATCTTTCGTTACCTAATAATAATAACAGCGTGACAGAGGTCCTACTGGTCCTCCATTAACCGCGATTACATATGGGTCTATTATTTTGCTCAGAATAAAGGTAACAAACTAAAGAGACTGGCAAAAGGCCTGACCAAAAGCACCCTAATATTTTCCATAGTCAGTAGATTATCAGCTTACACCAATAACCCAACTTTTATATTTGCCGCTATATTTTCTTTTGTTTATAGTAATAAAAAAGGAGCGATTTAGAAATTTAAGTACGCTGCCTATAGTTGTTGTGTGACTACATCAGTGACAGTCGACTGACTATAATAGATATTTTTAGTATTTTGCGGAGCAGACTTGATAATCTAAAAGCAGAATCGCTGATTCCAGAGTCAAGACATGCTCACCCTGAAAAGTCAAGGTGCTTGCACTTAACGGAGCGCGTCTTTGCTGCACATTGTCATTAGTTTAAAGGTCTATTTAAGCAATGGTTTAAAATAGAGCCACTACTAAGGAGAATAACAATTCAGCCCATCAGTTTAGGCATTGCTTAGGGGGTAGACCGTGGCTTAGGTTCCTGCAAACCATTTCGGATTAAATTGCGCATTATACCTAAACTATTAATGTTACAGTGATATCCTACCAGTGTTGCCAGATTGGAAGGTTTTCCTTTAATATGAAGGGTTTTGAACAAAAATTTTGACTATTGAATATCCCAATTTAAAGGATTTTGACGATTTTTATTAAACTTAACTTATTTAAGTAAATTTAAATGCTTTATTTTTTATTTTGTATTTATAATTTTTGATTTAAGTTATAAATATTTTATTTGTTTGGTTTTTTTCTTTTATTTTTATTAGAAAATTGTTCATGATACAAAGATTTTTTTTTGGTTTGGTGTCAACCACCTACCCGTTTCGACTTTAAACAATACGAAGGGTTTTTAACGCCCAAGTGCCCTCGTTTGGATTTGTTGAATTTTTATTTTTCAGCAGGGTCTGTGTGACCCAAAGTCACCATTAACGGTCGACTTTTTAATGGTTTTCTCAAGTAAAGAGTTTGAAAATGTTGCCTCTAATTGGTACGATGAATTAGAAAGTGACTACAGTAATAACAACATACAAAATATAAAAAAATTATTAATAATAAAAACGAAAAATAAAATATAAATATGTATTATTATTTTAGTATTTTTTCAAATAATTTTTTTTTTGCTTTCAAAAATAAGAAATGAACTAAGAAATGAACAGGGATTTTATTTTTTAAAAATCAATTTGTTATGAAACTCGTACATATGACAGCTGTCAAAAAAGTGTTAAATGATAGGTGAAAGTCGGGTATATCATACCGATTTTTGAATTTTTTGACGCTGTAATTCGAAGCGACATATTTTTATTAACTATACTGGTTATTGAGTAAGATTTATTATCTACAATAATAACAAATTTCTTATATTTGTTCACAAATATCTAAAGCATTAAAAAAATCAAAATATCTACAAATGGTTGATTTAACCAACTCGTTGGCTAAATGGTACCACTGGTTTTTAAATCGAACCTCCTATTTATTTACATATAGATATTCCCTAATTTGTCTTTTACTTTCCGCACATGCGAAATGTTTCCATTTTATATTTTTGGTACTGCGCCATATTTTTAATAATACTTTCTTCGCATAGAAAGCAGTAATAGTCAGCTTGCGGGTTTGCAAATAAAATCTGTCTGTAAACACAGAGAGTTTTCGTTTTGTCCTACTACATTTGAAGAGCAGACTTTCTGTATGCATTTTGGCCATTTTCTGTAATTTTGGTAAATAAAAAAAATCTGCTATGCGTTTGACAAGAAATTAACCGAAAAGTTCATATACTTAAAATATAAAAAAATCATTCAAAGATTACACCTATACGTCTTCTGTGGCATAATATTGTTGCTCTATGTATGTAGTTTGCGATGGCATCTTTGGTTAAAAATGTGAAAAAATGGACAAAATGCATATAGAAAGTCTGCTCCTCATTTATTCTTTGGTAATGGGCAAATTTCTTTACTAGAGCCGCTATATTTATCTTGGAGCTATTATCACTAATGTTGGACATTTTAATGTAAGTCTTTTCTCCAACAGAAGTGCTAGTCGGATAAATCGAACCGGTACGATTTACCAAAAAATTGCAGCTACGATTTGACAAACATGCACAGTTTTTATTTTTACCTTCCTAGCCCGCACAGCAATTGCCCAACTAATATTTAAAGTTTTCGCGACGACACCCTCACCAGTAGGAATTTTTTAGAAGTAACCGCAACGTACTCCCGCTACGTCTCAGTATACCATTTAGCGACGGCGACGTGGTAATCCCCTAAGTGGGGAACCAATTTGCGGTTATTACCACTTAGCCACGTGTTTAAAGTCATTGTAGTATCGACTACACTACAACGTCGCAGCCAAGTATCTACTACATCGTAGAGGCTGTTTTTTTTCCCTAATAACATAAAAGTAGCGATGTAGTTGCAAATAATATTATCGTTTCTTTTTGGTAGAATTATTATACAATATGGTGAACACTACAGTAAACAAACTGGCTAAGTTTTTTGATTTGGTCATGGCTATAATATGTACTATGTTATCTAAAAGTAAGAAAATTTACTAGCAGAGGACCAATATTCAACTGCGACGCAAATTTTTATGTGAAACATGCATCATATTCATTGGAAAAAACCAACGCGCCTGTTAAATTGAATCGTTTTCAAGTATCTGATGGATTTTTTGTTTAGGTTTTTGAGGTTCTGTTTTCCTAATCGACAGTTAACTCCAACAAATGGTTTTAAATTAGGGCATTTGCTAACCTTTAATATTTGTTTAAAAAATAGTATATCTCGTGAATATAGGTTCAAAAAACGAAAATAAAAATATCAAATTTTCTACTTGCAAAAAAAAACATGGCGCCCGAAACAATATTTCCTTATAGTCAAAAGGGTAACTTGATAGTGAGCCTAATTTGTCAGTTTTTGTTGATGTGAATAATGCAAATGCGTCTCGTAGTCATAAACTTTCATAGTTTATTGGCTTTTATTACAGGTTTGTTTACACATTTTAGTTTACATTTTGTACTTTCGGAGCGCCACTTACCGGGGAGAATACTTTACAAAAACCAATGCAAGTATTGTATTACGAAAACTTAAAGAAGCATTGTATTTGAAACCAAAATAAATTTTTATTTAGTTTGAGTAGAACCTTGCACTATTGCACTTTGTTAAGTTGTATTTTATTATTGTTTGTCCTATTTGCCATACTCCTATTATTAAGAAATATTTGTTAAATGTTGGATGGTCTCCATGTGAAGTTGTATTTCAACAGATTGACTGCCACGTAAAAATCACAAAAATAGTCCCTGGTGCCAAGTCGAATAAAATTTTGCTAATAGTTAACTGAAATACGTTACATACTTATTATGTGCTATTTTTGCAAATTAGCTCAAAAAAAAGTAAAAAAACTGCCAGCGGTCGTATACGCCCGCCTGGGCATGGACGGCATAGTTATGCCGCTGCTGCCAAGCGGTCGTGCCAGCGCTCGTTTTCTCGTGTTATAACTAGCTGGAAACCTGCCTGACTTTGCTTAAAAAAGAAGGCCCCTTTGATAAAGTAAGGAAATACTGCAAAGGTTGTTTTTCGAGAAAAATGAAGGAAGAAATCACAAAAAATCGGGTAAAATAGGTCGTTACCTATTGTGGCTCATCAAACATTTCAGTTGATTTTATATACTAGTTCTACTGACTTTTAAAATATTCTTTTTAAAATATCCTATTTGATTTTATTACCTACTGTAGCTCTTAAAAAGATCACCCACATAGCACAAAAATCACATTAATGTTAAGTTAACGTGAACAAAAATAACAAAGTTTTTTTTTACTTGAAAACAACTCCATACCATGTAATATTTATTTTGTTAAATCTACATGCTTAAAGATGACTTAAAAACAAGAAGAAATGAAGCTATAAAAATGTACTTTTTGCTGAAGTTTCTGGTGCTGTGTATATAACGTGTTTTTTACCCTCGTTATTTTCATGTACCAAATTCACACTTGAAAAGTCCTCCAAAACATGTTCTAAAACGCCACTAGATTAAGATTTCTCAAACCTACTAACTTTCTGCGTCTTTTTTGGTCACGTTTTTTTAATAACATTTTTTTAACTTAAAAGAGACGCGAAAGGAAGTTATAAAAGTTCACTAGTTTAAGACTGCAACACTTCAAGACAATTTTAAAGATGGCGCTCAAGGCAAGACAAAATATCTATATATCTTTCTACATACGTTATGTTTTTTTTTAAAGCTAAACAAGATTTTTTAACAATATTAAACACTTTTAAATAATATTAATCTGTCTTTATCAGGTTAATAACAGATGCGTCGTGATCGTGGATCAGGGATCAGTTCATTTTTGGAGTTTAGTGGCCAAAGCACTGCCTGATAGATTTCGTCAAAGTGAAAAATCCCGACAATAGGTGGCGCTGCTGCTAGTAAAATCTCAAAAATATTCGGTAGAAAAGCCAAGCAAGTCGCGTTTTAAAATTCGTGTAAAAAAGGCGTGAATCTAATGTGATTTTAACTTTTATAAAAATCACTTGAAACCAACGTAAAAACATTGCTGTTTTAATTAGATAATGACGTTATTAAAACGCAGTTTTTAGCAACGTTACTTTTTATAACGGGAATGAATGACCTATTAAGCTTGTTTTCGTATATGAAATTAACGATTCTTTCTAGCAGCTTTTAATATCAACGTTTTTTTTTCTCACGCCTTTTGTACGTGTTAAACACGTGATTGTGCTATGTGGGCAGCCTCACTTTTGTTTAGAGTGTTTAGTTTATATTCAAAATTAATATCTCAAACTTTCTAGTTGTTTTTATTTACTGGCTTTACTGAATTTCTCAAGCTTTTTGTTCTTTTCCTTTACTAGTTTTACAGGTTAGTTATGCGAACTAAGGCCCTGTTTAATTTTATAAATAATAAAAAAAATAAAAATTTAACTTATATTTTGTTTCGACCAACCATGTGACCCAACCCCACGTACGTAAAAATTGGCAGTGATACGCTAAGCCTATATGCCACAGCGGTCGTTTGCCGTTGGTCGAGCGACCCTCTTGACGATCGACGGCAGAATAAAACTAGAGATTCAATATCATATCGGAGCGGTCGTATACGACCGCCGCGCCGTGGCAAAACGCGTTTTTTAATTGGCGGTCGTATACGACCGACGTGGCAGTCAACCTGTTAAAAAAATAAAAATACAGAAGTGGTATATAGTACTGATAATGCTTCATTGCGAAAATGGTCCACCTGAAAATAAATGCTGTGGTGACAAAAAGACCGTGTTACTAAACTAAAAAAGTAGAGGGTGAACATTTCTAGATCTGTTAGAAATCCATGAAAAACTACTTCTTATTTATGAAATGAGCCACAAAAGTAGGGTTAAGAATGAGATGCGACTAAGATGCGACTGCAAAAAGTCTACGTTTCCAAAGTAGAAACAGGATGTAGTGTCTATTTACGGCTTTCAAGTTTTTGCAAAAAGTTATTTTCTCTACATTATTACATCAGATGTTACTATGATGACACAAACTTTTGTGGTAAAAATTAAAGTTATAATGTAGTTGTGGGATACACTTGTTTGGGACTCCAATGAAGCTTAACTTTCTAGTGGTAATTAAGTAACATACAAAAGTCACGGCGACTACGAAATAACGACTAAAAAGAAAGTAAAACTTTGGCAACGTCCTATCGTGGTAGGGAAGACTATCAGAACAGACTATCAAGTAACAATCGTAAGAAGTAGTTTGGGTCATTCTTACGAAAGCTCAACTTTTTAGTGATACTAGATAGTAGACATAACTAAAAAGTACCGAATATTTGTTGGGATCACCACATTTCTACTATAAGATAGCAGCAAAGTCTTTGGAGCGTGTAACCGTTGCTATAAATGTTAGTTGGGGGCTAGAAAAGGTATTATTTTCAAAAAAATAAATTTTAGATAACGCCGAAAATGTGTTATTTGGGTGTATTTTGACCTAGCTTAGCAATATCGTCGTGATGTCTGTCTGTGTGTGTGTGTGTGTGTGTGTATGTCGGTCCGTAACACGATAGCGCCTAAACCGCTAAACCGATTTTCACAAAATTTTCAGGTAAAATAGTGTTTGACACTCTAACGAGCTGATTAGTTTTAGTCAAAATCCATTAATGCTAATGACAGTTTTTTAACAATTAAATTTTTTTAGAAATGCTAACTTTTTAATGGATCATCGCATCAATATGCGGTTTTCGGAAGGAGCTTTAGTTTCTGAGATGTTAACAAAAAACTGTTTTCAAGGCTGATATAATATCATGGCTTTACATTAAGTGTGCTAATGGGTTAGCTGGGAAGGTATCAGTTTTGTCAGGGATCCATTTATTTTTTATAAAATTTAAACTAAGATAATTACGGAAGTAACAAATCGTTATTTCACCTAAAAAACAAATAGTTTTCAAATAAATTTACAATATTTATATTAATTATTTACTAAACAAGCTTTAAAAAAAAGTTACCGCAAGAACCCTTAAATTTACATGAACCATACTGGTTTCACATAACTTACACTAAGCTTACATTTGGAAAACCATACCATAAAAAATTTAAGGTAGGGTAATCTTTTTAAAAAAGATATTAACTTATTCCAAGAAACTTAAGAAAATAAATAAAAGCGGTAAATTTGTTTATAAATAAAGCAGTATTTATTTATAAGTAATTAAATAACGAAAAACTCTGCAAAGATTTATATTTATGATCTCTTGTAACTTGTTGGTGTAGTCTGATGTTTGCAGCAATTTTATTTTAGTGAAAATAAATAAAATATTAATATAAAAAATTTGACTGACACTTATGGTTGAAAAAAGTGGTAAGAAAAAAAAATGTGGTCCCCCCCAGCGCCGGTTTATCCTATATGTCTCCCAGACCCATAGTCACCAAATGCGTTAGTACAATTTCACGTCACCAGTTAGAGGCAAGAAATCGAATCCTGTATCCACTGGCATTAAGAACTAAAGACTACAACAATTAGATATTTGAGACTTTTCGCCGCTTGATTGCTAATGACCAGGGGCTTACGGCTATTATAAGACTAAATAGTTGCAGTGGCCTGATTTATTGCACCAAAGAGTAAATTATAAAAGACTTAAAAATGTTTCTGATATTTTAGAAGGCCGTGTATGATAGCGATGAGTGCACGGAAATAGAAACCAGACTGCCATCTGTTTCATATTATTATTTCGATTTGAGACAATCTTGACACTGTTAGCGCCGTTCGTTGTGACGAAAGATATATTTTGCACTCTTACATAATTTACGAAATAGCCTTTTTTTTCAATTGTGTTAACATCGTGCTATTTTCAATCTACATGACCGATATTTAAGACAAGAACAAAATAAGTTATTTCTTGGTGTGGTTCATTCAAAAATTCTATAAGCAATCTTCACGAAATCATAAAATACGTTTTGAAATCTATCGATATGAAATTTGCCAAAGAGGCCCTTTAGAAACAAAGTGATTTGTTTATATTAAAATATTATACCCAACTCTTAAAATATGTAGGTACTACTTCAACCAGATTTAACCCGTATATAAAACTCCAATACCCCCTGTTACCCATTTAAACAGTGCCTGGCCTTTGATGCAAACATTCAGAAATAGAAATACAAAAAAATGCGTAGGTACCAAATTTACTTAGATAGACTTTTTGTCAACTGTGCGCCGATGAGTTGACGGGACGAATACACGAATAAAATAATATGCATGTGTAAAAGTATAACCAATCAGGACATTTTATCTTAAGGACCGCAGAAAGAGACTTATGCCCATTGATATTGCTATTTCAAATATGTTTGTATCATCGTAAGGTACCGTGGGTATTGGAATAATACGTACTATATGAAAATAATATACATATGTGTTTGAAAGCAATCAGGATATTTTTTCTTAAGGACTGCGAAGACTTATGTTTGCATCATGCATTGACATCTCTCAACTTAACTCAACTCAACTTTATTGCCTTAAATCATCTTGTAGTGATAATGTTTTTTGTCCTAAACAAGTAATTGAGAAAAGAAGCGCCAGAAATATAGAGACTCATGTTACCTTTGTGGACCTACAAAAAGCATATGATACCGTTCCAGTAGAAAAACTATGGACAGTGCTAGAGCAGACTAATATCAATCATACATACATAAAAGCGATAAAAGAACTATACAAAGGGTCAAAATCTAAAATTAAAATTGGAAATCGACTTTCAAAAGAATTCCTGGTAACAAAAGGCTTAAGACAGGGATGTTGTATTTCTCCAACTCTTTTTAAAATATATATCGCAGTAGCTCTAAAAAACTGGAAACGGAAAGTGCACGGCATGGGAATACAACTTAACGACCGATTTACCATATACACACTACAGTTTGCTGACGACCAAGTAATTGTAACTAATGATAAAGAGGACATGGAGTATATGATGAGAGAGTTAATGGAAGAATACCAAAAGTGGGGATTAACAGTGAACGTGGACAAGACACAGTACTTATGTATTGGAAACGAATCCAGTGAGTTAGAACTAGACAATGGACAAGTAATATCTCCATGCAATGAGTATGTATACTTGGGTGTCACATTTGATAAGACAGGAACAGACTGTAAAGAACTGGAAAAAAGAATAGTAAAAGCAAAAAAGGTTATTGGATGTAGTATTTTATGGAGCAGAGAGATAAAAAAGAATGTAAAATTTAACATATATGAAACAATGGTGAAAAGCACGCTGTTGTATGGAATAGAGACTTGTCGCGTAACAGAAAAGTACAAAACAAAAATGGAAAGTGTCGAAATGGATGCAATAAGAAGATCAATGAGAATATCTAGAACAGATCACATAAGAAATGAGATCATAAAAGAAAGAATGGGAATCGAAGGGAGCATAATGGATGACATCACTAAAAGACAACTGATATGGTACGGCCATGTACAACGGATGAACGACGAAAGATTACCAAAGCAGGTCCTAGAATGGCAACCAATAGGGCGCAGAAAAAGAGGGCGTCCTAAACTAGAATGGCAACAGTCAATCCAAAGATCAATGAGTCAAAAAAATCTGACAGAAGATGATTGTCAGGATCGAAGGAGGTGGAGAATAGGCGTCGGACAACGTAGAAAAACGTTCTAAACCGACTAAATAAAAAAATAAAAATCATACCGTGAGTATTGGAATATTATGTATATAACATAATCTCGCCGAGCGTAAAAAATATTTAATATGAAAATTTTAACTTTGTGGTAATGTTTTCCAAGATTTGAGAAAAATTGACATTTGTGATTGTCTTACTCGTAAGGTGTGTTATGAAACCAACAAAATAATTGGCCAAAAATTACAAATTTCTCAAGTCTTCAGAATACGTTAGACTATTATCCATGAATTTTTTTTTATGGTATCTCACTTTTCAAAAAAAACTTCTACAGGGTTTGTCCTTATTGGGCAGTCGTACTACTTAATCATTTCTTCTCGTTCCAAAATCATTGCAAATCCTTAAAACTTGCTTGTGTGAAACATTTTTTGCATGTTTTGTTCATTTAGTTTTATTAAGTTTTTCACCTTTTCTTTAAAATTACTACATTGGGGATATTACGCGACCACAGAATAAACAAAACTATTTTTTTTTCAGATGTTCAAAGGACGACCCTACATGAATCCCGAACTCACAGTCGATCATCATCGGAAGCATCTCGAGTAAAACTCGATCCCGACGATTCGACTTCGTCTGTGGGTCGCACGGAATCACCCGATAATGATTCAGCTTTCAGCGACACCGTGTCAATGCTTTCGAGCGAGTCGTCGGCGAGTAGCGGAGCGAGTGGTGCTAAACCACAGACTTTGAATCTACAAAACGTTCATCAGGTAATTCTCAATATTCAAGCACTAGTTTTGCCCTAAAAGCTATTATTGTGGATCTTGCTTAGTAATGCTTAGGATAGGTTTTAAGTAATGCCTTCCGGGTTAGGAAATGGGTTAGGTTGGACCTAATTATTACATACCTATGAGCATAATGGTTGGTGGATATTAGTACATCTTTATCCAAACACTTATTTCTTTTATTAACTTTTCTGAAAAAAAAGGTCTAATAACAAAGCTAATGACTGCAATAGTTTGTGTGTTCATGTTTCAACCAAGTTGATTGGTTGACAGATTAACCATGTAATCGTAAATTCTTTTCAACGCCTGCCCCCATTAA
Source organism: Aspidapion aeneum (assembly GCA_963576565.1). Taxonomy (NCBI): domain Eukaryota; kingdom Metazoa; phylum Arthropoda; class Insecta; order Coleoptera; family Brentidae; genus Aspidapion; species Aspidapion aeneum. The sequence goes on along the minus strand of OY755041.1, from coordinate 18,471,117 downwards.
GTGAAAAAAGCTATGAGATGAATAAATCCTATTAACAGTGCTAAATTAAAAACGCCGAACTAACAACTTTCCTAGCAAGTATGGAAAATGATCAGAGACGGTCAAGAAGTCAAGTGTGAAAATTATTTTCTGCAAGCGCTAGAAACATCTGTATTTCTAAGAATGTGATAAAAATCAATTAATGTGTCTTAGAGAAACTCAATTAAAGTTAGACGTAGCAACAGAATTTCAAAAAGCTATTGCAAAGAGCTGGTTTTGACATAACAATACGTAAATGTTTCCGCATTCGGTCGCTAAAATTTTTGCGCACTAGTACGGCAAAGTTGGCATTTTTACATTTTTCACACCCAAATCGTATTTTTCTGATGCACGTAGAATTTTTTTTTACAGGCGAAAAAAGCCTTTATATGAAAAAACAAATATGAAGCTTTAAAATATGCAGCATTTAAAACTATGGCCGTCTTACATCGAAAATGGTGAGGATAACAACTGTTAGTAATTGGTTTAAGTGTAACAGGATTACAGTAAATATTTTTTATTTGCATACCCCAGCAACAAGCAGGCTTTCGTGAATTATTTTTAAACTAAATTTGCTGTTGTTTCTTATATCTCTTTATTGTGTCATGTAAAAAGTGTGCATAAATTGTTAAGTTGTTATTATAATAAATGCGAACTCTGAAGAAGGGAAAAAATAATCATCCTGGTTGTTTTTGAAGAATTTCAGAAATAATAACAAACAAAATATGCTAAATTTTAAAAAAATGTTTGTAAATCTATAACAGTCAATCTAAAACACAAAATGTTTGTTAATGTACATGCTGCATTTTTTTAAACCACCTATAGCAATCTGTAAGAAGTATTAAAAAATTTGCTTGAAATTGACCAACTAAAACTTTTACCAAGGAAGTAAACAAAAAAGTCTATTTAGTCCCTAATTAAGGTAAGCTTTTGATGTTAGAGCTCTATTTTTTCCACAAAATTATTTTGCTAATAAGCATGGGCAGCTATTTTTATTAATTAGTAACATAAAGTAAAACGATAAATAGATTTATTATCATTATCACTTGATATTTACGGTTATCAAGGGGAATTTTAAGTAATTTAATAAGAAGAGGCAGAGTAATTAATTGATTGATCTTTGTCTTTACGACCGACGATTGTCTTTTAAGTTTTGCATATACAGCTGGAATAGAACAGTAGATAATTTTTAAAGACTTTATTGTTTCTCGAAGTATTCTCCACGAAAATGAATGCACTTTTTTATGCGCTCAATCTAGTTGTCAAATCTTTAATTTCACTCATTTGTTGGTACTATCAAAATTGCATTCTTGAAGGCGTCAACTGCTTTCTTTGGCGACTGAAATTTTGGACCACGCAGTCCATCTTGATTTTCGGAACAGTATAGAAATCTTTGGGACGGTATGGAGGATGGTCCAACAATTCAACGTTTTGTTGGGTTAAAATTTCAATGATTTTTTGTGCTTTGTGCGAACATGTATTGTCTTAGTAGAGGATGATTCGTCGTTCGGGGCTCATTTTTCGAAGCTTAGCGATGACTTTTGGCAAACAAATGGTGATGTACCAATTGGCAGTAATAGTCATTTGATCTTCCAGAGGAATTGTGACTACATGACCTGTTTTTGAGACAAATGTCGCGACCGTCTGTTTGGCTACACTTTGAGAACCGATGACTTTTGTTGGCTTTTCTTCAACTTGGAACACCCAGACAGACGACTGACATTTATTTTCGGGTTCATATGAGTAAATCCACGATTCATCACCACTGTCAATGCTGTACACGTTTTTCGAGTTTCCTCCTATAACGCGGTCTAGAGTTTTCTGACACCAATTGACACTAGCTTCTTTCTGTTCGTCGATTAACAGATGCGGTATCCAGCCGGAAACCAACTTTCGTACCCCTAATTCTTCATGCAAAATTTTTTAAATTGAGTTCTTTAAAATCTCCAATGAAGTATCAATCTCAAGATATGTCACATGTCGATCTTCCGTGATGAGCACAGCATCGATGTTTTCCTGAGGGACAGCCGTTTTTGGTGCAACTGACTTTGGATCGTCGCTAAGGCTACCACACCAAGGAAACTGTAAACTGATATGGTACTTCCTTACTGAAAACAGAAATCAACTCGGCAAGGCATTCATGTTGAGATAATTTCCTTTGAAAAATTATAGCCCGAAATTGTTCTCGGTTTAATTCCATTTATCGACTGATTTGTTAACTTAAAAAAGTTACTGTAGCTATAAAACTATATGTATCGCACTTAAGTTTCAGTTTTTGTAATGAAATTCGATCAGTGTCGCCCTCTATGTTTCTATATGCAAAATTAAAAAAAATATATAAAATCAACTGAGAATTTTGCTTTGCAGAGTTTAAAAATTTTAATAAAATAGTCTGAGTATTTCAAAAATTATTTCTTGCTGATTGTGGGACAATAAGCTTTAGTAAATAAAAAATACTATACTTGTAGATATTTTGAATTAGCCCTCATGTTATCCAAAGCCCGATAAGCCCTCATATGCATCTAAAACCGCAAAGTTCTCAAAGGCTAATTTATGTTGTGTTCCTTTTGGGTCAAGCTGTGCAAAGCTGTCTGTTGCATCCATAAATTAAATTCGGTTCTCCAGTTTAGTTTAGAATTCAGGAGATGAATCTTCACAATAGGTTTTATACATCGGCTTGTCACATAATGTTCTTTCTTATTAGATATTGCTCTTATTTAATAGGGCATCGGTTTAAAAGGGCGATATTTAAAACGGCGACATTTAAAACAGCGACATTCAAAAGAACGATATGTCAAAACAGCGACATATCAAAACAGCGATATTTAAACGAGCGGCAATTCAAAACCAATGATCTCTATAATATATACTCGTATTTCAAAACAAGGACATTTAAATTAGCGATTTTTCAAAGAATCATTATTAAGCAACATTAATAAAAACGCTTTATGACTCGCTACTCCCGGTATTTCAGTACCCTACCCTCACATGAGATCGCTGTTTTAAATGCCACCATTTTAAGTAGGGCTCTTTTGAACCGGAGCCATTTACTAGTAGTTTAGATAATAGGCATGTTATGATGCTCATTGCACTCGAATATGTAGTTTGAGAAGTCACCCTAAGGCAAGTGGCTTACTTTTTCTGAGCGTGTGATGAATATAAAACCGCGTCCACACCTGAATATTTCGATGAACATTGAGTTGCGCAACGAGCAGAACGGCGAGCAAACCCCCGAATGTTGGTTTTTTTATATTGACGAGCAGAACAACGAACGGAGCACTTGAGCTGCTCCCACAAATGTTCGCAGTTTGTTTTCCTTAAAGATTCAATTTATGTTTCTTCGCCGTTTCATTTTGTCTCGTCCTAACCAACGAATTCATTCTCGCGCATTATCTTTGATATCTGGGAAAAACCGACAAGCGATCGGAATGGCTAGGATTCGCCTAATCGTTCGCGAGCACGCTCAAGACCCCGTCCAAAGTATTATTCTGTACGCCCCCCCCACGGCTCGTTGCGCAGCTCCATGTTTGTCGAAATGTTAAGGTGTGGACACGGCTTACACGCAAGTTAGTGACTATACTTTCCCTACAAAGAATAATAAATGTATTTTCAAAATTGATTAATAATAAAAAATCTTCTTAAACACTTTATATTATTTATGAAATATTTAATGTGTCTAAAAAATCAAGATTTTTGGTGGCCATTTTCGTCTCTTTAAAATTTCGCAAGATTTGCCAGAAATACTCTCAAAATCTAGAGTATTTCTTTCATATGGACATGCAGCTTAAGCATTTATATTAATTCAAATTTCAGGATGATGCATCCAGGATCAAAGCTGAAAAAATCCGCATGGCCATGGAAAAAATTAAAGAAGCAAATATTCAAAAACTCTTTTTAAAAGTGTTTACCACAGATGGTTCTGCGAAGTCGTTGCTGGTGGACGAAAAAATGTTATGTTCCTATGTTACCAGAATATTGGCTGACAAAAATCATGTAAAAATGGATCCAAAATGGGCTGTTGTGGAACATTTACCAGAATTATATATGGGTAATTTTTTTTTGCAACATTGCAATTTATCGATTTTTGTACAGGTGTAGTTTCGCAAACTCCAATTTTTACAAATGTCATAATATCGCATATAAAGTAAAATACCTGGCGTTGTTGGCACTGATAGAGCACGGTGCCTGGAATAGACCGGTGTTTGGATCTTATATATGTTATACTTTAGAGTTTAAAAACGACTTTTTAAAAAACAACTTCTTTTATTTTTAAAGTATAATTTTGAGAATTAAGTAAAATAATATGTTTATACAATGAATAATGACTTAAGACTAACTTATTTTGTAAATTTTGTGTATGTTTCAGCTTCAAAAGTAATCCGTTAACCTACATCTTTGTTTACTTCCCAAGTCCTCGGTTTACCTTTGATACTAAACGATCAAATTCAGTTTGACTTGTATTTTAAGTTTTGTGTAATAAAAAATAAAGCGAGCTAAAAAAAAAATAACGACAATACGTCTAAAAAAATAAATTTATATAATTGCCTTGGTTTTCAAAAATTTCCATAAATATTAGTTGTTCATTAACGAGATATCCTATGTAACTTTTGTTTACAAAAATCGGCTGGACCACTAGTGAAGTGAAAATGCGACATATATATATATATATATATATATATATATATATATATATATATATATATACATATATATATATATATTTGACTTTTCTTTTTTCTTGAACCATATATTTTATATTTTTAGTTTTGTTGGTTTCTTGTGGATGTGGTTCTAATAAAACTAGCAAATATGGATTCACATTTATTGACGTTTCGGTCCAAAGACCTTCTTCAGAAACTAAAAAGAAAGGAAACAACGCTTTTGGATATTTGTTTTCTGATCAATTATTTTTTAGAGAAAAACTATAAATTAAACTAAATAATTAAAACACAAATAAAACTAAAAATTACTCACCATTCACTCACATTTTCACACTACATTATGTCAAAATCAGTTTTAAAAAGACAGTCATACTTTTTACACGAAAAACACTTTAAAAAATTAAATACAAACAAATAACACGCATACGAAGACTTTTAGTTTGCTAATAAAATATTTTCATTTAAATTTTTGTTTAAACAGCCAATGTGTGTGTGTGTGTGTCTTGTGGAAGTTTTTTTGTTCTATCTTATAATTTTACTTTTTTCGTTTTTGTTATGTATGTTTTTAAGCAATAATATATATTATGTTTTGGTGGGTTTGAGTTTGGTTAGAAAGAGTGTTATTTTTTTGGTAATAAGTTAAAATATATTGGATTTAGTTGTTTTATATCAGTCCGTGAGTTGATACAATTGATTTTTTGTATTTCAATAATTTCCAAATACTCTCATTTTTTTTTTGGTGGCATTCAGTTTTTAATATTTTTGTGTTTTCAAAATCAAATGTATGATTCAATGACGTACTGTGGTTGGTTAGGGCTGTTTTATTTTTTTTGTCGTATTTGTGTCCATTTAATCGGTTTTTGAGATATTGTGATGTTTGTCATACATACAATTACAATACAAACAGCACTTTTTGGGTACATATTTGTATAACGTGGGCATAATTAGTAACTGCACTTTTGAAAACTACAGTTATATCTTAATTCCAAAACCCTTTTCATGGTTTTTATACAGTTAGTGTAACAGCTAAATGGAATAAATTCGACAGCGGATTGAATTTAGATTATTCTAAAAAATCCAAATGTACATCGATTGAGATTTTTAACGAGCAATAATTTTGATCGATTTTTTTTTGTATAGACCCCCGCAAAGGGATCTACTCACACACAACTTTTTTTGCAAATGAGATAACCCCACTTGTGGCACCTTGTTCGAAAGCTTATCAAAAACGACAAACTACTTTTTTTTGACACCTGTCAAAAATTAAAAAAAAAAAGATTATTTAACTTTTTGCCATTTTTAAACAATAAAAAATGTCCTTTTAAGTGAAATTTTTAATTTAATTAAAAAAGTGGTGGTGGACCTCGGCGTGGACCACCAAGAAGGAGTCCAATTAGTAACATCCAACCTCTTTTGCAACTGGTAGACCCAACTTGTAGCAACTTGTTGGAAAGTTTATTAAAAAAAAAAAGATGGTGCGTAATCCTAAACCCCCGAAAATTCACTCCTCTACCTCCTTAAAGGTGGGAAGTTTCCAACTTTAGAGCTTTATAATATTGTATTGTCGCTATAACTATAAGTCCACAACAAATTTGATGTTGATCGGATTTGTACAAGTTGGTCAAAATTGACTTAAAAGAGGGACAAGGGCGGCGTCACAATTTTAAAAGTTCTTCATCCCTATCCCCAGAAGTCCCTGCATACCAATTTTGAACGATATCGAACATGAGGTAAACTGCCCAATCGTTGGCAGTTTAAGAGCTGTTTCATTTTTGAATAAAGTTTTCACTTTTTATAATTTTTTCTAATTTCAGGCTACTGTTTCGAAATACCCAAAGGTTCTACTTTCTAGCTGTTTATCGATTTTTAATAAATAGTAACCCGTTCCCATCAAAATAGAGGAAAAATTAAAAAATGGACAAAGTCCCTATTGTTGGCACCCATATTTGACCTATTATTGGCACCCATAAAAAAGAATTTACAGTTTTGTAATAAAAATGTGTATTTTTTATCCCTCATTTTAAGGATAAAAGTGTCCCTTTTTATCCCGGGATAAAAAGTGAAAAATTAGAGTAAAAAAAAATCTAGATAAAAATTGACATATCATGTAGAAAATGTAAAAATGGGCATCAAAAGTGACTGATCAAAGATAGAACAGTAAAAATTATAAAAATAAAATCACTAAAAAAATAGGAAAAAACTGAAAATAAATTCAAAAGTGCTAAAAATAGCATACAAACCTCGTCATAAAAGGGTCTTTTTATCCCTCGAAGAATTGTTGACAAACTTTTCGCCTCGGAATAAAAAGATAAAAATCAATATCAAAATCAAAATTTTGAGAGCAAATTCGAGATCGATTTATATTAGATTTTGATTTTGATTCAAGGCATTTATGGCCCTACAGAAAAGTGCAACATACGGAGAAGATTTTAGTCTGGTGATGGTTGAATAAACCGTTATTTAGTTTTTTACATTTTTTAATGCAATAATTTTTTTATCTAATATAAAATACAATTTCAATGGTCAGGATTATTTTCAATATTTATTGTTATTTTTATCTGTATAAAGCCAGTATTAGGATGGTAATGTTGCTCGAAATAGCACATGCCAACAAAGGGGAAACTAACAAAATTTTGAAACCAATAGTTGGCATCCTAAAATTTCCAAAAAATTATAAAAGAAGTTAGTGGTAAACTTAAAAGTAGACATATTTGAAACCCTTAAACTAATACAATCATTACGAAATACACTCCACTAAAACAATAAATTTAAAAACAAAAACAGTAAAAGATGATACGGTTTTAGTCAGAAATATTTATTTGATATCGGCACATTAGGAGTGGGAAACAAAATATTAATATCTAAACCGCTTTAAACTAAAAATTTTTTTTTTTTGTAAAACCTATTTTTAATTAAACTTTTTTATTAACAAGCGTTTTTCAACACCAAATAAATAAACAATACAAGTTTTGTTTAGAGTGCCAACATTAGGAAACACCATTTTTTTTAGAAGTCCCTTTATTGACAGGGGGTGCCAATAGATGGATTACTCTATAATTTAAAATGCCTGTCGTTGGCACCCCCTTTTTTTGGAAATATTTAAAAAAAAAACAAAAAATACTAATTATAAATTACCCTAAAACTATCGGCCTAACTGTCTTCGGCTTAAAGTTTTAATTTAATTTTTCTTACTATATTTTTCGCATTCATCGTACTGCACTTCTTTTGTTAACCTTTTAAGCCAGACTTACTGTTAAAACACTGTGGTTTATTTATTGCAATGTAAAGCAATGTTGTCAGAAATTTTTAATTACCGAAAATAAATTTCTTGCTGAAACCTTTTTTTTTTTTTAAATAAAATGAGGTGCCAACAATAGGCTGAGTGCCAACAATAGGCAAGTTTACCCTACTTAGATAGTACCCTACTCCAGCATTCCCAAACGGGGGGAGCTGTCCACTTCATAATATCATTATATTGTATTGTCACCAGAACTCTAAGTGTGTACCAAATTTGAAGTTGATCCGATGTCTAGTCGGATAAAACTGAGTTGAAATTGAGTGTCGCGCTAGACCTCTCACATAACCCATTGTGCGCCGTCTGGACAGACTAACAGGCACACAATAAAAACTGAGAGTTCGTTTAATTAAAAAAAATATATTAAGTTGTCTCTTCTGTTCTGATTGCACCAAAAAATATCAATATAACTTTTTTTAGAGCGATTTTATGAAGACCACGAACTCCTAGTCGAAAATCTTCTTCTGTGGACTAGAGAATCAAAGAACAAAATTTTCTTTGTTGAAAGACACGACAAAATAAGATTGTTTTTGCGACCAGAGTTCTTCTTACTTAACCCCTTAGATAAAACTGAAACTGTAGAATATGATGAACATTCAAGGAATATGCTACTGGAAGAATTCTTCGGCTCCACTAATGGTAAGAAAATAATAATTTATACAACCAGTGGCTAAAATAGTGTTTTTCCAGCGATATTTTAGCGTACCTTGAACGTAGAGTAAGTTGTTGCACATTAGTAAGTACGAATTTTTTTTAGGCAATCTCCCAGAAATGGAAGGCCCATTGTATCTAAAAGCAGATTCAAAAAAGGGCTGGAAGAAATATCATTTTGTATTGAGAGCTTCTGGTCTGTACTATTTTTCGAAAGAAAAAATCAAATCGGCCAAAGATTTGATCTGTTTGGCTACATTTGAAAATAATCATGTAAGTAAGGGTGGTAGTAGCGTTGGACATCATCAGTACGGCACAACTAGAATGGATGGAAAGACGATGAAATAAAGGTGATGAAATCTGAGATCATTTCAACGCCAAAAAAGACAATATCTGGCGGAAACCATCAGTTTTTTAAAGAGCTTCGATATCGTTCTGACAGGTTCCATGACCATGTGAGAATCAGTCTATGTATTTAGACTCATTCTCTCTTATAGAACCGAACGGAACGCAAACGTCTCAAAGCCTTTACACAATTAGAAACCACAAACTTAAAAATAAATACGTGTCACGTTCCGTACTCACTTGGGAATGTCACGTGATTGCAGAGCACCAATAAACGCAAGGGCGCACCCAGGGGGGGTCTCGGGGCCCGGGCCCCCCCAAGCCTAGATTTTTTTTAGATATTTTCCACATATTTCATGAATAAAAGCAAAACATAGCACGAAATACGATATGATGGGGTCTTGCCCCCCCCCCCCAAGACAAATTCCAGGGTACGCTACTGATAAACGTGCATGTTTACCTCGCGGCCACAGCTCGTTCGTCATATAAAATCAAACTATTTTGTTCTGCCATCGACATCGCCATAATCTGCGATGATAGGTGGCAAGGGTGAACGGGTGAAGTATCCTTGGTATGTGCAGTCTCATTAGAAAATTAAGGTTTGTTTTGACATCGATATAGCGACCGCGACCTCCACCGCGCTCATCCATGTATCTTTGATATGTCCGTACCCTAGGAAAACAGTAACATCGATGTAAACGGCTGATACTACCGTGTTCTGAAGATCAGCCCAAAAAATAATTTATTTTTGGGATTATAATTTTGAAAGGTCTGAAATTTTGGTTAGGTTTTTAAAAGAATCAAAAGTTTCATTGAAGGCTGAATCGTGGAAAGAATGACATCAGAGAAGAAAAGCACAAAAACATAGTGTGGATGAATTGCTGATTCCCAAACCTCCTAGTTTTATTGGTAGAGTAGAAAGAGACCAAGCGTTTTCATTTAAACAACAATTTGTAATAGATTCCAAAGAAGTTTTTAAAAGAGCATCGAAGCTTTCTAAAGAATTAGAAACTCTCCAACAAGGAGCACAGCGTAAAAGATAAGTAATTCTGGGGATAACAAATGAATGTTTTAAAAGGTAGTAAGCTGTATGTGAATTAATTTGAACAAGATTTTTAGTAAATTTAGAAAATATTTCAAGTTTTACATCAAAAACTTTTTTTGTTTCAGACACTGAGATAGGGCAGCCAAGTAGGTTGATGTTTTCAAAGTTAATTTTTTTTAAATTTTTGAATGATAGAAGTATATTTTAAGGAAATTGGAGTGGTTTAAGATTCGTTTATAACTGAATATTCACATTTTCCAAAGTTTATTTTTAAGCCGATGTCAGAGCAAAATTTTTCCAAGTTATTAAAATCAGAAAAAACCGTATCAGGGTCTCCAGAAAGGACACCATCATCAAGATACCATAAGTTTATTTCTGATTTTAGATTTTTAATCAGAGGATGTTAAGCTAGGCAAAATAAAGGAGGCCCTAAAGGATCTCCTTGCTGTACTCCTCTTTCAGAAAAAATAAAATGTTCGCCAAAAGACAAAATAGAAGGTTGTTGATAACATTTTGAAATAAAACTGTAACTATTTTATTGTTATTATGTGGAAAAGTAAGGTAACGACGAAATGCATGGGTTATTATTTCACATCCACTTTTCGTAGCAAATCCTAATTGGTTTGGGCGAAAAAAATTGCCAAGAGAGTCATAAATTGAGGAACATATAGTTTTTGCTATTAATCTTCGAAAACATAGACCTATGGCTATAGGCCTGATTCCATTATCTTTTTTATTGAATGCACAAAGTGAAGCTCCAAAGAAAATAGGAACAATTTTTTCAGGAACTAAACCTTGAAGAACATTATGGATAAAGGACGAAATGGTTGATAAAAGATTTGAGGAAAAGATTCCGAGGTCTTCGTTTATTAAATCTTTCAGATGTTGAGGTCTTAAAGCGTCTTAACCACCTGCTGAACCTGGTCTAAAAGAAAAAATTGACTTTTTCATATTCGTTTCTGATAAAAATTCTAAACTATAATTACAATTGTTGATGTTTTCGAAGAAATCAAAATTTTGAGCCTTTTTATGTTTTGGATGTTTTTCCTGAAGTTTTTTAAGAGTGTCTGCATTTTTTGGTGCAAGTGTATCCTGTGAAGAAATCAAGCGAATAGCCCCTCTGATGTCCCCTTTTGAAATTTTTTCTTCTATTTTCTTTGATAAGTGCCAATTGTTATTCTTAATTGGATTTTTCTTTATAGTTGAAGAAATATTAAAAGATTCTATAAATGATCTTGTAGGTAATAATTTTGTTTCTTTCCATTTCTTTAAATTTTCCTTGATAATTAATTGGTGTTCCCTTCCAAACAAAAAACATACTAACAGTTTTCCTGTAAAACTAATTTAGCAAAAGTTATAGGCCAAAATGTGTAAAAAAAACATGAAAAAGCCGCCATCTTGGATTTATCTTCCTTCTCAAATTGATGACCAACACCTGGTGACCTAAAATTGTGAAATATGTTGTGTTACCAATCGATCTAGGGTAGTTTTAAAATATATTTCACAACTATCCCAACTAATTTGTAATTTTTAATAATTACGATTTTCTCTCACACGTCATATTTTAAAAGTAGCGTATACCAAAAATCGTGGGGCTTGGACACTTTTTGCCTTTTTTCACATTCTTACCTGCAATAACATGAAGAGATGTAGTAGTTTTATTATAATCTATATCCAGGTCCTTAAGGTGAGGGCTTTATCCCCCAAGCTCTCCTTATTATACGGCAATGCTTACAAGGAAAAAAGTTTTAACCAAAAACAATTCTTATTCATTTTTAACCTTGCTTATTTTTGTTTAACACGTTAACTGCCATGTGTACCCATCGTGGGGGCACACCAATATTTTCAGTTGAGACCGTGAGACCCCACACTGGGGTCTCTTGTATATGCATCAAAATTTCGCCGCGATTAGCCACATTTGGTTCTCAGTGATAAAATGGTAATTTATATCTAAGAAGGGCTTCTTTTAAAGAAAAAAATAGAAAAAAAAACAGCAGAGCTTACTTTAGACAAAACAGTACGTATCATAAAAAAATTATTTTTTGATACTTTGTGAGAATCAAAAAAGCATTCCTTATATGCGTTTTTCAATGCATTATGACCGTGAGTACCCAACGTGGACTCTTAGCTAAAAAACCAGCTTTTTGTCTACGAATCTCCGAATTTACTATGAGTTGTGTATAATCAGCATAACATAAACTCAAATAAACGATAAAAATGTAGCGGACGTAAGAAAACGATTTTTCCTAACATTGTGGCAGTTAACGTGTTAATATTGAGTTCTTCGTTAAATATACCCTGTGTTGTATGATTTTTTTCTTGTTTTATAAGTATTTTTTGTTTTAGGTGTACTATGGTTTGGGCTGGAAGAAAAAATTTAAAGCACCAACAGACTTTTGTTTTGCGATCAAACATCCTAGATTACAAGAATCCAAATCAACTAAGTTTATAAAATACCTTTGTGCCGAGGATCAGGCAACGTTGGAAAAGTGGATAACTGGAATAAGGATAGCGAAATTCGGCAAACAACTTATGTATAATTATAGAGCAGTTATGGAGGAAATGGCGCAGGAAGAAATGGATATTTTGGCTAATGCCAGAAGTTGTTCAGTTACCTCCATTGCTCTGCAGAGCATTCAGTCAAATAGTACTACGCCGACTCAAGGGTAAGTTTATTAAAACAAGAATACATACATATACATAAAAACAAAGGGAACCTAAAGCCTTATAATAATACGACGTATCAATTTTTCAACTATAAAACACTATTTTTTAGTAAATGTGTTTGCTAAATAATCACATAAAAGTTTCAAAAGTAATTAAACCGACAGATTCTGGCAGCAGAAAACGTTGAATATTTAGGTTTAATTAAATTTTCAGATATTCTGGAAGCGAGGCTGGTTATGGAACTCAAAGCGAAATCTATTCAAGCTCAGCTACAAGCGAATCTAGTTCTGGCAGACACAGCAGAGCGAGTAGTTCTAGTTCAAGCGGATGCATGTCGGATACAGCTTCATCCAGTTGTGAAAATGCTTTTGATTCTGAATTTCCAATGGGTAAGTAATGCATTGTTTAAACTACTTTTGCCGTATTGTGTTGGCCATACTAACTTTTCCTTTGTGGATAAACGCTTTAACTATTTTAATTGTCTTCTTTTTTTGGCATCCATACATATTATTTTGTTGGATTTAAGATGTACTCAAAAGGAGGATAAAATATCCTTTGCTACTTTATGATAAACCTTTAAGTATAACTTTTATTTAGCATTCAGCACTTTATAAAAGATTGCAATACCTACTTTTTTCTGTGTTGCATATTTTACTAGATATTTCGGTTTTTATTTAACAAAAACAGTCTAATTTTATTAGATTTTAAGCTGCTTATGTATATGACTGGGTTCTAAAAATATCCCCATGAAAAGTTTAACAGAATAGAGGTGCTAAAATAAATAATCTTCCTATATGTATGTATGTATTTAAAATATTAATAATTCTAAAACTAGATATGTAGGTGGTTTTTACAAACTTATCATATCGCGATAGGCAGTGGCGTATATACGGGGGGGCCTGGGGGCCCCGAAGCTAAGATTTTTTTGGATATTTTCTACGTATTTCATGAATACTCCCCTAAAACTGTCACGGGCCCACCCCGAAACTTTTTTCTATATACGCCACTGGCGATAGGTATATTTGTATATGCTTTTCATGTCACTTGTTACTAAATATAAAAGGACTTGTGGTTCCATGGTATACTGGTGTTTTTTTTACCAGGTTTTAGAAAATTTGATTGCGCTCCTAAATTACTAAAAAATAAATCATTACTAAATGACTTAAAAATATTAAAACTAAGTATATAGCAAAAAAATATTTACGGTCGTTGATAATTTCACAAAAAGAACCTTATCCACTTGTAATTATGTAGGTGTGAGGGTGGTCTGCTGGATTTTTAAAAGACGCGCTCAAATTAGTTAAAATTTAATTTAAACAATTTAACATACAATTTATACCATTCATTGTTGGACGTAAATTTAATTTAAAACTACCAAATGGTAAATTTCAATAATTTGTTTCAAATATTTTTTACTTTGTGGAGTGTTAATGAACGGCGCATTTAAAATTTTGCTAATTTGCGAGGCTTGGTCAGTGTGGAAACTTGCCTCATGCCTCGGAAAATATTTGTAATAAATGAATTATTTTACAACAAGATTGTATAATATTACTTCTAAAATAAATATTAATAATAAATATTTTGGACTTTTTTATTTATAGGTACAATAAAACGAAAACCGTCTATGAAACCTAACCTACCCCTAACCAACATGACCAGACAGCTTAAAGAAGTAGGAGAAACACGAGATGAGGTAGATGGTACGGCCTTACCATCTAGCCAAATGGTAACTTACACACAAACTGGCACTCTGACAAGACGCCATAGTCGAAGGAAATCAAATAGTACCGATGATAGTTCCAATAGTGGTACTTTGAAGAGGCAACATTCATATAAACAAAGAGGTACTAACTTCAAAAGATATTTAAAGTAAAGTAACTTAAAGGCACAGAAGATTAAAAATTTTTATTGTCAGCCTTTGAAACAAAAACTATTTAGTTATTAAGAATTATTCAAAAACTGAAAGACAAAATATTAAAGTAAATAATTTTGTACGTATATAGAAAACTAAAAAATTTAAACAGAATAAAAAATTAATAAAAAAAAATAACGAGTTTGTTTTGACAAAAAAACAGATTGTTTGTCTTCGTCTTTTAAAGGTCTGTTAGCAACATGCTTTATTTTGGTTTTTAGGATCCATTGAGTCTGTAGGAAATAGAAGTGGAAACTCTACTCCATTAGGCGGCACCCCAGTTAGAGAAAGGGCATCTCCGTTTGGTGGTAGGAACAGTCCATTTGGAGAAAGACCTCCAAGTGCCTCTTCATTAAGAAGTCCACCTCCAACTCCAAGTAATTTACCGGATATGCCTTCTTCCATGGTAAATATCTTTCTTTTTACCGTAAATAACAAAAAGTTTAAAGGTAATGTCAGTTTTCAAGAAACCTTACGTTACACATTATATTTTTGTTTAAATCTGTTCTATTTAGGGTATTTTTTACATAAAAAGATTATTTCAGGTTTTCAAATTTGAAAAAAATTAATGTTTAATTTTATAACATTTAATATGAGTTTCAAAAAATTGTGAGTATTGTATTTTATTTCAGATTTAATAAAAAAAATAAAGAAACGTCGTATTTCGGTAACACTACTTATATATAAACATTTTTAAATAAGACACAGCAATTAGTAGAAATATAATAAAAAATGTGGTAATAAAACCTACTTACTAAAAAGTAGAAAATATTTAGAAATATTCTAATAAAAAATTTATTTTATGTATGATGTGTACCATAATATGATTTTAAAAAAACTGCTGTATTTAGACATATTTTTCTGGATAAAACTTTACATGACCATATTAAACAACTTTTGTTAATTTACAGAGTCTTACTGTGTCGTATATTTTCAAATACGTTTATTTTAACCTCAATATTGTTACAAATATTATTGATACATTAATATTGACACCTTTTAGCGTTTTTAATATTTATATATATTTTTAGTAAACCTTGGTTACAGATTCCTCTGGAAAAGAATTTAAATTTAAAATCCGATAAAATATATATCATTCGAAAAGTTAGATTGTCTATAAAAAATGTTTTTTTTTATATTTTTTTGCTAAAGAGATTAGTTTTTGAGAAAATTGACTAAAATCTAAAATGGAATTTTTGTGTAGGTTTTGTTTTTGGGTTCTTAAGTTATAGTTTTTAATATTACCACGACATGCAGTCGCCACTGGATATATGGGTTGAAAGGTAGTTTTATTATCTATAATAAACTTATTTACATTTCTCTTGTAAAGGGCTTTTTCATAAAACGTATAATTGAAAGGTCTTATTGCTGAATTCTGTTTACTCTAAATTGTGGATGAAAATAGAGTGGTAACCACACGTTATTAAGTTATACGTCACTCTAAATAAAATGTTATTATCTAAAACAAAGTTTATTGACTCTGGAACGAAATAGCGATGTATTAAAATAGCGGTATCGAAATAGCGATCTAACAAAATAGCGACTATCAAAATCTAACATATTTTAAAAAAAGAACTTTTCTGACTTCTTTCCCGGGATCCTAGAGGATGTGAATCCGAACCGAACCGAGCCGAACTAGCATATTAAAAAAAAAACTTTCCTGATATTTTCCCGGGATCCTAACCCAACCGAACCGAACAGAACACAACAGAACCGAATTCGGTTCAGTTCGGTTCGGTTCGAATTCACATCCTCTAGGATCCCGGAAAAGAAGTCAGGCAAGTTTTGTTTTTGAAAAAATATGTAAGGTTTTGATAGTCGCTCTTTTATTACACCGCTATTTTGATAGTTTCGTACGTCGCTATTTTGAACATCGCTATTTCGTTCCGGAGCCGAGTTTATTACTCATTTTTTCCCAAAGAGTTTTTGGGAAAAAACCTAAATATTTAGTTTTTTTTGTTTAATATAATGTCAGAAAATTACCATACCATAGAACGTTATCTTACGTATCTCGGTAACGGTAGCACCTAGGCGGTTTAAATATGCCATTTAATTTTATATCGGCCTTTTATCGGTCTTTGACTTTTCTCTTCTTTTTTGGGTAAAAAACCAATTAAAAAGAAAACATTCAATGTTATTAGAATGACAAAATATAGTTTTTAAATTATTACTACCATCCATAGTAACTGCACGAAATTATTCTTTTTAAGGTTACTAAATGTTTCTCAATCATCAAAACAATAATTAATTATTATGAATGAAGAAAAAAAATAAAGCTTTACCGAAATTGCGAATATAAAATATACATTGTATTTAGTGTTTATTTAAAGAAAAAACTTGTAATTTTAAAATTTTATAATTAAAAAAAAAAAACAAATTAAAGCGTTCTAAAAATTAAGTTTTTATTTCGGACAGTTACCAAAACGACATTTTCAAGAATAAAAATAAAAAATTAAAGTAGATAAAAGAAAAAGGTTGAGACTGTTTTTTTTTAAATTATGCATTTCAAATTACACCGATAAGTTAATGGCTTTATGAGGTACTAAGTCTAGGCATGAATTTGTCATTTTATGTGAAAAATGCCCTTATTAACACTATCCCAACTTTTTTTTTTAAAGAAAAAGTGTATAAACGTACTTCTCTGAATCGTTTTTTTTTTTATAATAACATTGACGTTTTAAAAATTGGGTTAATTTTAAAATTTTTGTTTCACGTTTGATCTTCATAAGGACACACTCTGTAAATAAAATTTACTTTTTATTTATTTTGCCGGCTTTTGTTTTAACGTCGCCAGTAATTTACAAAATATTTTGTTTTAAAAATATGTCCTTATTCCCATTAAAGTACTGTAAAATTTGTTGCAGATGGACTCCATAACTTCTTTACCTCCACCACCAGAAAGCAACGATGACGTCATTTTAAATGACCCACCAAACTATCAATTACCCCCACCTCCACCAGAAGTTTACAATTCAAACCTATCTCTAGATAGTTTACCACCACCGCCAAATCCTAGCGAATTACCACCATTAACAGGATCAGAGTTAACAGGCAGTCAACTGTCACTGATGTCTCTACCGCCGATGCCCAGCGAACAGGAGACTGGCACCATTAGAAGAAGAAAAGGCAGCGGTAGTAGTAGCGCAACTGCTACCCCTACGAATGTTTTAAGTCCCGAACGGACACCAATAGTTGGCATGTCTCCTGACCAGACACCAACACAATCAAGACTGAATACGCCTTGTACTAGCCCACCGATATCTAATGTTGGGTCCAATTGTAGTACTCCCACGCAAGTTAATCCACCGTGTGGTTTTAGCCCTACCCATAGAAATATCTATGCTCACAACCACGATAGAAATTCGTCTGAGTATGTCACGAATGGGTATTACCAGAACACTCCTCCTGCATATGTAAACCCCCCTCTGTATAGACAAAATTCAACATTACCTAGCACATCTCCATTTAATAGCGCAAATGGTTTAAGATCCTCTATGCGACAAGTAACAATACCTAGACAAATTTCATCCAATAGCATAGCATCAACTAATAGTTCTGGTTCGTCAGGAAATAATTCTTTGTATAGCACAGCTCAAGAGTTAAGGAATTCACCCAAATCTCTAAGAAAAGTAAACTTTCAAGAACAAGCAAGTCCCAAGAAGACCAATAAGAAAATTAGTTTTAATTTAATACCTCAAGAGGTGCCCCCTTTACCTCAAAAACCATCACCACCAAGAAGATCGGATACAACAAAGCTTTCCAGTCCGAAAAAATTGGCTGAACCGCCAAAAGATTTTTTAAAAGATTTGCAAAGGGTAATGAAAAAAAAATGGCAGGTGGCACAAAAATGTAAACTAGAACCAGAAACAACGCCACATGAGGTCCTCGGATTTAGGGATCCTCCTGCGTTACTTCCCGATTATAAACAAAACAATGTATCAAACTGGGTACAGGAACACTACGGACCAAATAATTTTTATGAGAATATTTACCGGGATTCTTCTCCCGAAAATGTAGTTGAGTATGTTTCAAGCCCTCTACATTGTAGAAATGACTCCAAAAGTGAAGATTCCAATAAATCCAAACGTCCGCCACCCCCTCCTCCAAAACGAAGTGAAACTACGCAGCTGACAACGCAAAAAATGCATTGATGTTGCGTTTCGTAATATAACTTTAAAAAAACTCATATCATATCCTAAAAAAATAATAATTGGAATATGCTTAGTAAAGCTTTTTGCGTATCCAGAACTTCTTGAGAATAAAAGTCATTTTAAAGAAAAAACTTAAGCTTAAGAAGACTCTGGAATATATCTCAAGAAAAGTGGTTATAAAGACAAAGCAAAAATCTTATATATCAATAATTTAATTTAAAACTCTGTGTAAACGTGTAATAGGCGAGTAAGTTCTAAGATTTTATTTTTTGCGTTTTTATTTATCTTTATTAAAGAATTAATAAAATGTTTGGTAGTCTCTCAATTCATAATACCTACTATTTAATAACGATTTTTATATGTGATTTTTTGACTTGTGTTGGTTTGCTATATTTTTTTATTACCTTAAAAAAATTTGTTGTTTGATATAAAGAGTTCATATAAATTTGCTTACTATAGCGGAATCTATAAGGAAAAAAGTTTCTCTGTATTCTTCTGCTGATTTAGTTGTTCCTACTTATACATAAAATGTTACAGTTACAAGATAACGCTTTATAAGATAATGGCGTCTTGGTAAAAAATACCATTTGTTTGAATGCTAACATGCAAGCAATAAAACCACTGCCGAAAATATTTAAGTAACAAAATCTTTGGTAGAACTTCAAGAGATTTTGAACTTGCAAAAATCTTGTCTGTCAAATATGCTGGCTTTTAGTAAAACCAAAATTGATTTGAGATTTTTTAAAGTTATATTTATGCATATACTTAGCTCCACACAAAGGTGGCTGAAATTGTGATTTAAACAATATTTTTAAAAATGTGCCATTATTAATTATTGAGTGATCTAACAATTCTAGAAAAGACTTGCAAGAAGTTAATTTACTTACTTTGGTTTAAGGAATATTTAGGTAAGATTTTTTAAGAAAATTTTTGTACATATAAATACTAGATTTTAGTTAAATTTTTGAAGGAAAATGTCAAACATTTTGATGGTGCTTTATAGGTGTAATGTACATTTTAGAATATATTTGACGGTTAAAAGATTTTATATTGAAAAATAAGTGGCAATTATTATTTCTGACAAAACCGCAAAAGAACAATTTTTGATAATACGTGCTGGGCGATTAGTGTTTTTGTGGCAATGCTAAATGATATTTAGTTTCATTTTTGTAATAGGGAAAAACATAATAATATATAATTTATTTTTACATTTTTAAAAT
This sequence comes from Aspidapion aeneum, assembly GCA_963576565.1. Lineage (NCBI taxonomy): Eukaryota > Metazoa > Arthropoda > Insecta > Coleoptera > Brentidae > Aspidapion > Aspidapion aeneum. The sequence goes on along the minus strand of OY755041.1, from coordinate 18,451,152 downwards.
ATTTGATCTTTAAACCGTTTAAACAAGTTTAGGAACAAATTTACATTGGACAGATAATCAATATCAAAAGGAAATCTAGAACTTTTTGAACATTGGAATCAGCCAAAAATACCAAATTATTTTTACTGTTATTATACAAACTTTTTTACATTTAGACACAAGTCTACACTTTTACAAGCCGTACAACATGGATGAACTGTTTTTGTACAATAAAATATGTCTAGATAAGTTGTAGATATATTTTTCTTTGAATGATATATTTAGTCCTTCTTTATGATTTTCAAGTCTTAAAAATATATATTCGATCTCTAAAAGCCACTGACTTTTAAAAGTAGTTAATAAATACATATTTGTACATTTTTAATTTAACGAAAATATATTTTCTGGGTCTCTCAAAATTATATGCATATATATAAATGTTTTAAAATAATTATGTATAAATTGCTAAGCTATGTGTATATAGCTGTTTATAGTAGGTAGGGTCTTTAAATAATCTGCGATTTAAAGCGGATTACTGAAGTAGAGCAGGAATCATTATGTTTTATTTAATTATTCTTTTTATTAAATTTTTGTAATTAAAAATGGCGTAAGTATCTGTAATTTTTTAGAGATATCATTTATGCTCGTCTTGTATTAGACTATTGCAATGCAGCTATGAAGCTGATATTTAATATGTTTCTTTTATCGGTTTTATCGGAATCTGAACATCTTGTTTAAAATTTTAGTCCCAATTTTTGATTAAAAACTAAAATTAAAACCCAAATACTTATTTATTTTTGTTTTTCTTGGTTTGTAAATAATTTGTTAAAAATAAAACAAACAATTTTTAATTTTTTGAATTACTGAAAAAATAAATAAATCTAACAATCTAGGATAAAAAAATATAAAGCAAACGTGTGTTTAAAACGCAATGCAATAAGAGGGCTTAAATTCTGTGTAAAACACTACATTATAGATAGTACTGGAAAATGAGTGTGATTTGAAAAAATAATTAAAAGAAATACAGTAAAACCAAAATTTGGTATTTTTTTTTTAATTTTGGGTCAATAGGCCATAATTTGGTTAAATTGCGTTTATTTTGACAAACTTGACTTCAATCTTAAACATTTCAGGGTTGCTTTTTCTGTTCTCTATTTGTTAATCGTACCTACTCGTCTATTTTGGAGATTTATGTGATATCGTTAAGCAGGTTCGAACAAGATAGTAGTTATATCGTTGACTTCGTAATATGGCCCGTCTTATCATAAATCGTTTTAGTTTTATAAAATGTCGTGCAAAATTGCAAAATCCTTTACTATTTTACAGCTTTGCCCTTTGAATTTTGTTACTCCTTGTTTTATAAACGCCCTTATAATTACATTTTTTAATGTGTGAGTTACAAACAAGTAAGAGTTTATTGATATTCTGTTTTTACTTAGTATAATTTTCTTAACCAGAGTGACTCTAGAATTTTTTTTTATTTTTAACGTTTTTTTAAAAATTATATTTAAAATAGTATGTTACAAGATAAGAAAATTATAACCTTCTTGAACATTCCCTGTTGTTTTTTAATTCTGTCAAATTTAGCTTTGGCATAAAACCGTGCGTGTTTTTATGTTAGTTTGTCTAATAAAAAGCAAATCTGAATAGCAATAACGAGCTCAAAAAGACAAACGGGCAAGGTTTTTTTTATTTAGAAATTTCATCGTCTAGCTTGGATCATAGAAACACTCATACCAATTCTAACTCAACTAACTAACTAACTTTTTTTGCTGCTTTAGATAGTTTATTCGATGTCTTGCCGCATTTAAAACAATATACGACCAAAGTATTCAACATTTTATTTGTTATCATAAGAATCATTTCTTCTTTCTTTTGGAATTTCTGCATCAGCTGTTCTTGATTCTTAACATTGGATTTGATAGCACCATCTTTTAAAAGCATCCAGTCTGTCCATTTCCATCTTTGTTATTGTCCATACAACAAATCTATATAACAGGGTTAAAAAATTCTTACCCAAACTATCTAAATAGCCTTGCTCTAGAGAATTTTTTTTACATTTTACAAAAGTGATTCTTGGTATTTTAATTCTTGATCAAATTTCCTGAAGCCAATATACCTTTTCTTTGATTTACGTGCCTAGATATTTGTACTGTGACACTCTTGCTATTGTAGTGTTATTCATAGTAAGACTTTCAACATTTTGTTCAATCCTTTTAATCAATCGTAGTAGTAGGCGCCTTAGGCCTGGTAAATAGGCCTTAACGCATACCCATTTAGCCGGTGTTGGACTGGCCCACTGGGAAACGTAACAAATTCCTGGTTCGGTTCGGTTCGGTTCAATTCTTCCCTTAAAAAAGCCCATTATGGTGCGCTAAGAACTAAATTGACCCACTGGAAAAAATTAATCAACAATACCTTTTAACTCACCAGGTGTAAAGAGAAAGGTCATTTTTGTGGTACTCAAATTATTTATGAGCGACCTCTTCAGTATCTTACTGATCGGTCTTTATAGTGCCAGTTTTAGCATACCATTTTAATTATATAGGTAGTTGTTTAGTTTTTTAAATATTTTATAACAGGAACAGGCAAGGTTGGTCATTTAGAAAAAGAGTTAACATAATTATTCCTGACTTATTTCAGCAGTTCAGTTTTAATGATCGCTAACCTAAATTAAAGACCCTTTTTTATTCTACAAACAAATAATATTTCTATAACATTAGGTATAAATTTATAAAAACTACCAAAATTAAATTTATTAGCAATTTATTTGTTGTTATTTTTGTTTGGCTGCTTAGAACAGTTTTTTATTTTCAGATAATATTGATTGGTAAACTATTCTTACTTACGCATTGTAGTATAAAGTTTTGCTTTTTCTTATACTTTATTTTCCAGCTGGCGTTAGTTTCTAGCGAAATGTTCAAACTATTGGGTAAACAGAATTATTTATTTTAGTCTGCGTTTGTTGATTTTTAGCAAAGGTTTATATTTTACTTAAAGTTAGGTGTTTTATTTGAGTTTGAATCTATCAGAAGCGATAATAATATAAGAGTTAAAACCGGCATAATATATTCCTTATTTATAAGTCTTAAAAATTGCGTTAGTATAACAAGTGCAGAAATTTGATAAAAACTTTACTCCGATTTCTATTACCTCTTAGTATGTTTAATTAATTATTCATGGGCGCACACATGGGACCGCCCCCCCTCCAAGCCTAAGATTTTTTTAGATATTTTCCACATATTTCATGAATAAAATGATAAAGTAGCATAAAATACGACGTCATGAGACTTCGCCCCCCCCCCCCCAAGAGGCCTCGCCCCCCCCCAAGACATATTCTGGGTGCGCCACTGAATTATTCGTAGTTTTCTTATGCTTAAATTGATGCGGTTTTAACTTTTGTAAATTATTATTTCTTTATTTGTGTAATAAACACTTTGTATACTGTCTACTATTTATAAAAATTGATACTGTTATAACATACCTAGGAATAAATTAAAAACGCTATTTATTTTATTGTTATTTGTTAAAAACCCATTATCTGCCTTCCCATATAATAGAGATAGTTCTGATTTTGGATATATTATATAGGTCTGTAGGGTGGTTTAAAATTCAAGTTTTCGTCATCCTCCCCCTGTGCTTCCCCCACCCTCTTGAAAAAATGGCTGTAAATTGGCACTTTTTTCTGTTTCTTTTCTGTAGTTCCGTTCCAAAGCACAAAGTCGCAAAACCAGATATAAAGTTTTGTATAGGGTAAAATTTTCTACAATCTGATGGTACCGCTGTTTTCCTACGGTGAATAGTACCGGAACGAGGTAATGCCCAAAATGACTAAACTCACGTGCTTGGCCAAATTTTCAGTTGGTTTTTTACTTTACACGTTTTTAACTATCCGTTACACTTTTTTTCTAAGTAAAAGGAACATTAGATCATCTAGAAGATTTAATTCCTATAAAAATCAATAGTTGGATGGGTTCTATACCTCTTGTAAAATGGTGGGAGTATCGTAAAAAAATGTTGTGCAGTCAGTATAGCAGTTTTTGCAATGCAATAATCTCCTTGTGGTTTTATCGGCACCGCTTGTACCGTTTTGTAAAAAACACTAAAACATATAACCTTTTTTTTCCTTACCCATAACTTTGATTTGGAGTATTTAAGGCAATAGTATGGACCAATATGAAATTTCATAGAAGAAAAATTTTTCTATAATGCTATAAGTTTTTTTGGATCGCCCAAAACCGCGCACCTTCTTCTTTAAGTGACATTACAAGCCCTGGTGGGTTTAAGCGTAATTAACCAGAGCTCTCTCTGATACGATTCTTCGGTACCTTCATATTAACATATTCTTGAAGTCATATCTTCGACATCATTTTTTCTACGTTTTTCGTGGCGTCCCTCTTACTTTCTTTCCTGCAGATCTTCAGTTATTTATTAGCTCACACTACTACTATAAGTAGTGTGAGCTATGGTGATCCTAATTTTTTCGAGAAAAAAAAAGTTGCTCCGATTTCAAAAATTTTTATATATCTTTGCGTTTCAGATGATTTTGAAACTTTTTTGTTTTGCTGTCTGTCTGTCTGTCTGTCTGTATGTCTGTCTGTAACGACCAACCCTCATAACTCAAAAACCGCTTGTCCGATTTTAATGAAATTTGGTACCTAAGTTGGGTCTTAGGCCGTGATGGTCCCATTTAAAAATAAACAAAATCCACCAAACGCAAGCCAAATAAAAGGGTGGGGGTAGATTCCAAAAATTAGAGTTTATGTGAAAATATGGCGTGTGTGATATCAAACGAAAGGTAATTAAGTCTGGAGTTAAAAAAAAATTAATTTTAGTTTATTTTTAAAAAAAAGGTGGGGGTAGATGTCAAAAATTAGAGTTTAAGTGAAAATATGGCGTGTGTGATATCAAACGAAAGGTAATTGAGTCTGGAGTTAAACAAAATACATTTTAGTTTTTTTCAAAAGGGTGGGGGGTAAACATGGCTTGTGTGGTATCAAACGAAAGGTAATTGAGTCTGGAGTTGAATAAAATATATTTCAGTTTTTGATTATATTAGTGTGAGCTAAGGTGCCCATAGATTGGCAGAGTAGTTTTCTTGGTGTTCTTGCCTCACTCACTAGTCAACTTGTGTACCTACATACCCTGCATAAAGTTTTCCATGCTTTTCGGTCTAAATCGTGTTAGTTACCTGCTTATCTGTGCTTTAAATATGGACACTGAAGCGACTTTAAACTAACGGTTTGGTCTGAGAAAGTTGGTTTTGACTTTTCTATGTTAGAATCAATACGTCGAGGAATTACTATGAACTTCCAAAGCAACCCAGACATTTTAGAACAGCTAGAGATTGGCTATGAAGCCAACTAAAATAAAAATAGTGGGTACACCATGCGTTTGACGTAATCATTAAAAAAGCTGAAATAAGAGCTAAAATAGAAAGACACTGGTAGGCAGCCCAATCAAACTCGCTATACTTTGATTTTATCGCGGCCTTGTCAAAATCAAACACCGTCAGTTTTTCTTATTTTTGTTGGAAAAGACGACATCTCGGACTTTCGCCACTCTAATGGAAAAAGTAATTTTTTTGATAGCGGTTCACAAGCACTTGGAATTTCTAAAACAGTGAAAGAAATGTCAAATTGAAACAAGAACGGGACGCCTCCACAGTATAAGAGGCAGTGGCGGCTCGTGAAGTATAAGAATGGGTGTGCGCTATAATAAGTGAGTCGAAAGAAATTTAAAATAAATAAAGTTAAAAAAATTTGCATATTTATTTGTAGCCAAATAAAAGAACTTATGGTGCCCACTAGGTAATAAGATTGTCAAAGTAAAAAAAAGCAGGTCTCCAATAAATAAAAATATACCTACACAAAAAAAAAATTACCTACAGTATACATACATATTAGTTTTTAGCCAACGATGGATAACATTAATTCAATGTACAAAACCGTTTTATCTTAGCTTTTGATTCAAATACCATTTCATATTGTAATGTTCGTATACGTTGATTCAAAAATTCATGCTTTTTAATTTTTGCCTGTAGATGATTTAAGTCAGTTACCCCTATGCGGCTCCAGCTTTTATACATGCTTGCATTGAAAAATAATAAGCATGGAAAACAAAATAATGAGTTTGTAACATCACATCCACAAATCCAGTTGTTTTTTTTGGTGATAAGAGGCCACTTTCGTCAAATCTAATTCGTAAAAATTTTCTATAATCCGTGACTCTAACCTGTAAAATCTGACCCTTTTTTTATAATTTAGACCTGGGGGGGTCGATTTTATGAAATTGAGTTGGCCTCGCAAAATTTCAAGGTACCACTGCCGACACAATACTGACTTTTTTTGCAATATTTTGTATATATTTACATACCTTTATGCATTTTGCTTCAGAATATGGCCCCCTTTTTATAACCATTTTCCCAGTTTTTCTCGTTTTTTCATGATTGACTTTCCTTGTTTTTCTCTATTGAACTGTCATATTTCAGATTTAGCCAATACAGTGAGCATGGGCGTAGTCAGGGTGGGGCAGGGTGGGTCACTTGCCTCACCCTGGCTTGTCACCTGCCCCATTCTGGCTTGTCACCTGCCCCATCCTGGCTTTAGATAATTAAAACAGCATATTCATACTATTTTCAATAAATATCTGATTGTACATTTTTTTGCTTTCTTGCCCCACCCTGAGCGAGACCCTGACTACGCCCATGACAGTGAGTGCTTCAAAACAATTTTAAAATAACTTTACCTGTTTTATTAATGAATTAAAAACACTTTTTCACAAATTTGATTATTTAATTTTAGTTTGTGTTTTAAATAGATTATAGGGTTGGGTCCATATACCTATCCCACATAGTTTGACACGTAAAAAAGGCGTGAGAAAAAAAAAACGTTGATTTTAAAAGCTGCTAGAAAAAAACGTTATTTCATATATGAAAACAAGCTTAATAGGTAATTCATTAAGGTTATAAAAAAAAACGTTGCGTTTTAATAACCTCTTTATCAAATTAAAACAGCAATGTTTTTACGTTAGTTTCAAGTGATTTTTATCAACGTTAAAATTACATTAGATTCACGCCTTTTCTACACGAATTTTTAAACGCGACTTGCATGGCATTTCTACCGAATATTTTTGAGATTTTACTAGCAGCATCGCCACCTATAGTCGGGATTTTTCACTTTGACGAAATTTATCAGGCAGTGCTTTGGCCTCTAAACTCCAAAAACCTGTTAAGGGACTGATCCCTGATCCACGATCACGACGCATCTGTTCTTTCTAATAAAAGTCGATTAAATAAATAAATAAACAAATTAACCTGATAAAGACACATTAATATTCTGTGAAAGTGTTTACTGTTCATAAATCTTGTTTAGCTTTTAAAAAAAGCTTAATGTATATAGATAGATACATAGATATTTTGTCTTGCCTTGAGCGCCATCTTTAAAATTGTCTTGAAGTGTTGTAGTCTTAAACTAGTGAACTTTTATAACTTCCTTTCGCGTCTCTTTTAAGCTAAAAAAATGTTATTAAAAAAACGTGACCAAAAAAGACGCAGAAAGGCAGTAGGTTTGAGAAGTCTTAATCTAGTGGCGTTTTAGAACATGTTGTGGAGGACTTTTCAAGTGTGAATTTGGTACATGAAAATATGAGGGTAATAAACACGTTATATACACAGCACCAGAAACTTCAGCAAAAAGTACTATTTTATAGCTTGATTTCTCCTTGTTTTTAAGTTATCTTTAAGCATGTAGATTTAACAAAATAAATATTACATGGTATGAGGTTGTTTTCAATTAAAAAAAAAAATTGTTATTTTTGTTCTATGTGGGATAATAGGAATGGACTGGCCCCGTCAGATGAGCGCAATGCTGGTGGAGTGATTCCAGAGTGAGTCAGGGCAAAACACGGACAAAAACCGGTCTAGGACAACTGGGTGCCGGCCGCCAACTAGGCGCAGGGCCAACTGAGCGCCGGGCCAACTCGGCTCAGCCAACTAGGTGCCGGCCCAACTCGGCACCAGACTAAAAATTTATTTTTTGATAAAATGTGCAGATGAAAAACAAAATAGATATATTATTTATACAAAAACATCTTTAAAAAATCAAATTTTCTTGAAAGGTTTTGTTAAGTTGAGTTAAATTCATCAGTCGAGTGTTGAAATTTGTAGGTGTATTGATCTGGTAACCTGGCAACAATAGAACTTACGTATTTAATACAATCCAAAATAGTAAATTTCTTTATTTTTAAACCGATTTATCTCAAATTTGAAAGTTTGCAGTGCTTGGAGATCACTTACTACAGTTTAATCCAAAAACTTGAAAAAGATTTTAATGGCAGATTTAAAATAGTAAACTTTCTTATTTATGAACCGATATGTATCAAATATTGAACTTGACGGTGTTTCAAATCGCTGATTATGATTTTTGACATAAACTTTTAAAAAATTTAAAATGGCAAATTCAAAATGGCGGACTATCTCATTTACTAACCGATTTGTCTCAAACTTGAAATATTACATTGCTTAAGGTCATTTAATACAATTTTTTACTAAACCTTCAAAAATCAAAATGGCGAATCCAAAATGGTGGACTTTCTTATTTACTAACCGATTTGTTTCAAACTTGAAATATTACATTGCTCAAAGTCATTGATTACAATTTTTTACTGAATCCTAAAAAAATCAAAATGGCGGACTGAAAATGGCAGACCTTCTTATTTATGAACCGATGTGTATCAGATTTAGAGGCTGGCGGTGATTCAAGTCGCTAAAAATGATTTTTGAATTGCTTAAGATCATTTAATACAATTTTTTACTCTTATAATACACAAAGGCCTAATTTTGAAAGAAGACAGCTGTTCTTATAATGCGAAACAGTCAGAATAGTGCCCGGCACTATTACTGCCTGGCTTTATTGCAAAAGTCCCTAATAAGTCCCAAATAACGAGGTATAGGATAAAGCTAGCTGTCCATTAAGCGTGTTATTGTCGTGGATTTTTTTTTCTCACGCTTTGATTGGTTAAAATTTTTTAAATAACCAATCAGAGCCCAAGAAAAGAAAAATCCGCTCAGATAATACGCTTAATGGACACCCGACATAAAATTGTTCCCGCTCCATAATAGAACACTCACATTTTGTATGGTCGGGAATCGGACCCCTGACGGGGTGAGCGAAGTTAGGCACAAACTTATCAAACCAATGACGTCAAACGGTACTTCACTGTTTTAAAACTTTTTTAAAACAGTTGGGCGCGAGAAAACGTGTAGGGTCTCTAGCCAAAGTAAGTAAGTAGTTTCTGAGGAAAATCCGGAAGCGATTGGGATACCCTGTATACAGTGGCGTGCAGTGATATTCAAATCAAGGTAGGCAAAAATTGGCATTGTTTTGCCAGACAGCCTGTATATTGCACATACTACTACACTACTAAAAATTTTATTATCAACACAAAACCTAACAAATTTTTTATAGCTTTTATGAAATCCAGATGATTTTTCCCAAATATGGAAAAAGGCAGTTGCTAGGAAAAATACTCTGCCAATCTACGGGCACCTAAGCTCACACTAGGTAGTATAGTTACAGTGTACGTGTGAGCTAATATAACTAAAAACTGAAATATATTTTATAGAACTCCAGACTCAATTACCTTTCGTTTGATACCACACAAGCCATGTTTTGACTTAAACTTTAATTTCTCAAATCTACCCCCACCTTTTTTTTAACTAAAATGTATTTTGTTTCACTCCAGACTCAATTACCTTTCGTTTGATATCACACACGCCATATTTCCATATAAACACTAATTTTTTAAATTTACCCCCACCCTTTTTTAAAAAGTAAAATGTATTTTATTTAACTCCAGACGCAATTACCTTTCGTTTGATATCACACACGCCATATTTTTACATAAACTCTAATTTTTGAAATATACCCCCACCCGTTTATTTGGCTTGTTTGGTGGCTTTTGTTCATTTTTAAATGGGACCATCTCGACCCAAAACCCAGCGTAGGTACCAAATTTCATTAAAATCGGACAGACAGACAGACAGACAGACAGACAGACAGACAGACAGACAGACAGACAGACAGACAGACAGACAGACAGACAGACAGACAGACAGACAGACAGACAGACAGACAGACAGACAGACAGACAGACAGACAGACAGACAGACAGACAGACAGACAGACAGACAGACAGACAGACAGACAGACAGACAGACAGACAGACAGACAGACAGACAGACAGACAGACAGACAGACAGACAGACAGACAGACAGACAGACAGACAGACAGACACAGACAGACAGACAGACAGACAGACAGACAGACAGACAGACAGACAGACAGACAGACCGAACCGAACCGAACCGACAGACAGACAGACAGACAGACAGACAGACAGACAGACAGACAGACAGACAGACAGACAGACAGACAGACAGACAGACAGACAGACAGACAGACAGACAGACAGACAGACAGACAGACAGACAGACAGACAGACAGACAGACAGACAGACAGACAGACAGACAGACAGACAGACAGACAGACAGACAGACAGACAGACAGACAGACAGACAGACAGACAGACAGACAGACAGACAGACAGACAGACAGACAGACAGACAGACAGACAGACAGACAGACAGACAGACAGACAGACAGACAGACAGACAGACAGACAGACAGACAGACAGACAGACAGACAGACAGACAGACAGACAGACAGACAGACAGACAGACAGACAGACAGACAGACAGACAGACAGACAGACAGACAGACAGACAGACAGACAGACAGACAGACAGACAGACAGACAGACAGACAGACAGACAGACAGACAGACAGACAGACAGACAGACAGACAGACAGACAGACAGACAGACAGACAGACAGACAGACAGACAGACAGACAGACAGACAGACAGACAGACAGACAGACAGACAGACAGACAGACAGACAGACAGACAGACAGACAGACAGACAGACAGACAGACAGACAGACAGACAGACAGACAGACAGACAGACAGACAGACAGACAGACAGACAGACAGACAGACAGACAGACAGACAGACAGACAGACAGACAGACAGACAGACAGACAGACAGACAGACAGACAGACAGACAGACAGACAGACAGACAGACAGACAGACAGACAGACAGACAGACAGACAGACAGACAGACAGACAGACAGACAGACAGACAGACAGACAGACAGACAGACAGACAGACAGACAGACAGACAGACAGACAGACAGACAGACAGACAGACAGACAGACAGACAGACAGACAGACAGACAGACAGACAGACAGACAGACAGACAGACAGACAGACAGACAGACAGACAGACAGACAGACAGACAGACAGACAGACAGACAGACAGACAGACAGACAGACAGACAGACAGACAGACAGACAGACAGACAGACAGACAGACAGACAGACAGACAGACAGACAGACAGACAGACAGACAGACAGACAGACAGACAGACAGACAGACAGACAGACAGACAGACAGACAGACAGACAGACAGACAGACAGACAGACAGACAGACAGACAGACAGACAGACAGACAGACAGACAGACAGACAGACAGACAGACAGACAGACAGACAGACAGACAGACAGACAGACAGACAGACAGACAGACAGACAGACAGACAGACAGACAGACAGACAGACAGACAGACAGACAGACAGACAGACAGACAGACAGACAGACAGACAGACAGACAGACAGACAGACAGACAGACAGACAGACAGACAGACAGACAGACAGACAGACAGACAGACAGACAGACAGACAGACAGACAGACAGACAGACAGACAGACAGACAGACAGACAGACAGACAGACAGACAGACAGACAGACAGACAGACAGACAGACAGACAGACAGACAGACAGACAGACAGACAGACAGACAGACAGACAGACAGACAGACAGACAGACAGACAGACAGACAGACAGACAGACAGACAGACAGACAGACAGACAGACAGACAGACAGACAGACAGACAGACAGACAGACAGACAGACAGACAGACAGACAGACAGACAGACAGACAGACAGACAGACAGACAGACAGACAGACAGACAGACAGACAGACAGACAGACAGACAGACAGACAGACAGACAGACAGACAGACAGACAGACAGACAGACAGACAGACAGACAGACAGACAGACAGACAGACAGACAGACAGACAGACAGACAGACAGACAGACAGACAGACAGACAGACAGACAGACAGACAGACAGACAGACAGACAGACAGACAGACAGACAGACAGACAGACAGACAGACAGACAGACAGACAGACAGACAGACAGACAGACAGACAGACAGACAGACAGACAGACAGACAGACAGACAGACAGACAGACAGACAGACAGACAGACAGACAGACAGACAGACAGACAGACAGACAGACAGACAGACAGACAGACAGACAGACAGACAGACAGACAGACAGACAGACAGACAGACAGACAGACAGACAGACAGACAGACAGACAGACAGACAGACAGACAGACAGACAGACAGACAGACAGACAGACAGACAGACAGACAGACAGACAGACAGACAGACAGACAGACAGACAGACAGACAGACAGACAGACAGACAGACAGACAGACAGACAGACAGACAGACAGACAGACAGACAGACAGACAGACAGACAGACAGACAGACAGACAGACAGACAGACAGACAGACAGACAGACAGACAGACAGACAGACAGACAGACAGACAGACAGACAGACAGACAGACAGACAGACAGACAGACAGACAGACAGACAGACAGACAGACAGACAGACAGACAGACAGACAGACAGACAGACAGACAGACAGACAGACAGACAGACAGACAGACAGACAGACAGACAGACAGACAGACAGACAGACAGACAGACAGACAGACAGACAGACAGACAGACAGACAGACAGACAGACAGACAGACAGACAGACAGACAGACAGACAGACAGACAGACAGACAGACAGACAGACAGACAGACAGACAGACAGACAGACAGACAGACAGACAGACAGACAGACAGACAGACAGACAGACAGACAGACAGACAGACAGACAGACAGACAGACAGACAGACAGACAGACAGACAGACAGACAGACAGACAGACAGACAGACAGACAGACAGACAGACAGACAGACAGACAGACAGACAGACCGACAGACAGACAGACAGACAGACAGACAGACAGACAGACAGACAGACCGACAGACAGACAGACAGACAGACCGACAGACAGACAGACAGACAGACAGACAGACAGACCGACAGACAGACCGACAGACAGACCGACAGACAGACAGACAGACCGACAGACAGACCGACAGACAGACAGACAGACAGACAGACAGACAGACAGACAGACAGACAGACAGACAGACAGACAGACAGACAGACAGACAGACAGACAGACAGACAGACAGACAGACAGACAGACAGACAGACAGACAGACAGACAGACAGACAGACAGACAGACAGACAGACAGACAGACAGACAGACAGACAGACAGACAGACAGACAGACAGACAGACAGACAGACAGACAGACAGACAGACAGACAGACAGACAGACAGACAGACAGACAGACAGACAGACAGACAGACAGACAGACAGACAGACAGACAGACAGACAGACAGACAGACAGACAGACAGACAGACAGACAGACAGACAGACAGACAGACAGACAGACAGACAGACAGACAGACAGACAGACAGACAGACAGACAGACAGACAGACAGACAGACAGACAGACAGACAGACAGACAGACAGACAGACAGACAGACAGACAGACAGACAGACAGACAGACAGACAGACAGACAGACAGACAGACAGACAGACAGACAGACAGACAGACAGACAGACAGACAGACAGACAGACAGACAGACAGACAGACAGACAGACAGACAGACAGACAGACAGACAGACAGACAGACAGACAGACAGACAGACAGACAGACAGACAGACAGACAGACAGACAGACAGACAGACAGACAGGCAGACAGGCAGACAGGCAGACAGGCAGACAGGCAGACAGGCAGACAGGCAGACAGGCAGACAGGCAGACAGGCAGACAGGCAGACAGGCAGACAGGCAGACAGGCAGACAGGCAGACAGGCAGACAGGCAGACAGGCAGACAGGCAGACAGGCAGACAGGCAGACAGGCAGACAGGCAGACAGGCAGACAGGCAGACAGGCAGACAGGCAGACAGGCAGACAGGCAGACAGGCAGACAGGCAGACAGGCAGACAGGCAGACAGGCAGACAGGCAGACAGGCAGACAGGCAGACAGGCAGACAGGCAGACAGGCAGACAGGCAGACAGGCAGACAGGCAGACAGGCAGACAGGCAGACAGGCAGACAGGCAGACAGGCAGACAGGCAGACAGGCAGACAGGCAGACAGGCAGACAGGCAGACAGGCAGGCAGGCAGGCAGGCAGGCAGGCAGGCAGGCAGGCAGACAGGCAGACAGGCAGACAGGCAGACAGGCAGACAGGCAGACAGGCAGGCAGGCAGACAGGCAGACAGGCAGGCAGGCAGGCAGACAGGCAGACAGGCAGACAGGCAGACAGGCAGACAGGCAGACAGGCAGACAGGCAGACAGGCAGACAGGCAGACAGGCAGACAGGCAGACAGGCAGACAGGCAGACAGGCAGACAGGCAGACAGGCAGACAGGCAGACAGGCAGACAGGCAGACAGGCAGACAGGCAGACAGGCAGACAGGCAGACAGGCAGACAGGCAGACAGGCAGACAGGCAGACAGGCAGACAGGCAGACAGGCAGACAGGCAGACAGGCAGACAGGCAGACAGGCAGACAGGCAGACAGGCAGACAGGCAGACAGGCAGACAGGCAGACAGGCAGACAGGCAGACAGGCAGACAGGCAGACAGGCAGACAGGCAGACAGGCAGACAGGCAGACAGGCAGACAGGCAGACAGGCAGACAGGCAGACAGGCAGACAGGCAGACAGGCAGACAGGCAGACAGGCAGACAGGCAGACAGGCAGACAGGCAGACAGGCAGACAGGCAGACAGGCAGACAGGCAGACAGGCAGACAGGCAGACAGGCAGACAGGCAGACAGGCAGACAGGCAGACAGGCAGACAGGCAGACAGGCAGACAGGCAGACAGGCAGACAGGCAGACAGGCAGACAGGCAGACAGGCAGACAGGCAGACAGGCAGACAGGCAGACAGGCAGACAGGCAGACAGGCAGACAGGCAGACAGGCAGACAGGCAGACAGGCAGACAGGCAGACAGGCAGACAGGCAGACAGGCAGACAGGCAGACAGGCAGACAGGCAGACAGGCAGACAGGCAGACAGGCAGACAGGCAGACAGGCAGACAGGCAGACAGGCAGACAGGCAGACAGGCAGACAGGCAGACAGGCAGACAGGCAGACAGGCAGACAGGCAGACAGGCAGACAGGCAGACAGGCAGACAGGCAGACAGGCAGACAGGCAGACAGGCAGACAGGCAGACAGGCAGACAGGCAGACAGGCAGACAGGCAGACAGGCAGACAGGCAGACAGGCAGACAGGCAGACAGGCAGACAGGCAGACAGGCAGACAGGCAGACAGGCAGACAGGCAGACAGGCAGACAGGCAGACAGGCAGACAGGCAGACAGGCAGACAGGCAGACAGGCAGACAGGCAGACAGGCAGACAGGCAGACAGGCAGACAGGCAGACAGGCAGACAGGCAGACAGGCAGACAGGCAGACAGGCAGACAGGCAGACAGGCAGACAGGCAGACAGGCAGACAGGCAGACAGGCAGACAGGCAGACAGGCAGACAGGCAGACAGGCAGACAGGCAGACAGGCAGACAGGCAGACAGACAGACAGGCAGACAGGCAGACAGGCAGACAGGCAGACAGACAGCAGACAGACAGACAGGCAGACAGGCAGACAGGCAGACAGGCAGACAGGCAGACAGCAGACAGGCAGACAGGCAGACAGGCAGACAGGCAGACAGGCAGACAGGCAGACAGACAGACAGACAGACAGACAGACAGACAGACAGGCAGACAGGCAGACAGGCAGACAGGCAGACAGACAGACAGACAGACAGACAGACAGACAGACAGACAGACAGACAGACAGACAGACAGACAGACAGACAGACAGACAGACAGACAGACAGACAGACAGACAGACAGACAGACAGACAGACAGACAGACAGACAGACAGACAGACAGACAGACAGACAGACAGACAGACAGACAGACAGACAGACAGACAGACAGACAGACAGACAGACAGACAGACAGACAGACAGACAGACAGACAGACAGACAGACAGACAGACAGACAGACAGACAGACAGACAGACAGACAGACAGACAGACAGACAGACAGACAGA